>CM076575.1:1458930547-1459431852 GCA_034641835.2 Pinus albicaulis | reverse complement strand
GCAGAAAGGGACCTTCAACAGTGATGGGCTGTAGGGGTAAAGGGAGGAGTTTTCTTTTGCCCTCAAAGATCTGACATTTGTGGCAAGCAACTATCATTTTACGAACATCATTGAAGAGTGTGGGCCAATAATAACCAGCCCTGAGTATTTTGTTTGCAGTGGCTTTCCAACTCAGGTGGCCTCCACATTCTCCAGCGTGGAATTCTTGTTTAACCCTCTCTGCCTCATTTTCAGTCAAACATTTAAGCAACAGGCCATTAGGATTCTTCCAGTATAAGTTTTCATTCATAATGCAGTAATTTTTGGCTTTTAGCTTTAAGAATCTGGTCTTGGTCTTTGATAATCCGGGAGGGGCATTGAGGTGTGTAAGAACATACAGAATGTCAGAATACCAAGGAGAGCTCTGAAATTTTTCCTCAATAGTGAGATCCGGAAATTCTTGTTGCTCATCCAGGGTATTTATCATGCTAATGTCTAGGGCTTGTAGGTTTGATTCAGCCATTAATTTAGCTAAGCCCTGACCTTTAATCAGTTTGGTGGGTTTTATCTCGAGGTCATATTCTAGGATCATTGCTATCCACTTGCCCCTTTTCCCATCTGGGTCTTGGGATAGTATATCTTTGACTATGATGTTGGGCACATAAGCTATAGTGTGGGAATGCAATATGTACACCCTGAAGTCTTTCAAGGCCCTAATCAGAGCATAGGCTTGTTTCTCCATGATATTGTATTTCAAGGGTGCATCTCTGAGTGCTTTTCTAAAGAAGGCAATTGGCTGTTCCATTCCCTCTGTGTTTTTCTGCAGCAAGACTGCAGCCACTGTATGCTCTGAGGCGAATGAAAAGATCAGGAAGTCTTTGGAGAAATCTGGGCTGATTAGGACAGGAGCTTGGGTAAGTGCAAGTTTCACTGATTCGAAGGATTGTTTAGCTCCTACAGTCCATTTAACTCCTGCACCTTTCTTCAGCATGTTAGTTATGTTCCTAAGGTGTTCAGCCAGATTTGGAATAAACCTCCTAAGGAAGTTAATATTTCCAATGAAAGACTGTAATTCCTTGATGTTTCTGGGGTGTGTGATCTGTAGTATTCCCTCAACTCATTGTGGGTCTATCCTGATTCCCTTCTTGGATATGATGTGGCAAGGGAGTTTACCCTCCTGCAGCCCAAAGACAATATTTTTAGGGTTCAGGGACAGACCAAACCTTCTACATTTTTCGAATACTTTTCTCAGATGTTTCAGGTGTTCTTCTTCGGTCTTGGAAAAGACTGTTATGTCATCTAAGTAGATAACAATGAAATGCCCTATCTCATCTAAAAATGCTATGTCCATCGCTCTTTGGAAGGTGGCTCCAGCGTTCATCAATCCAAAATGCATCTTCACATACATGAAGGTACCCCATGGAGTGGTAAAGGCTGTTTTGAGTTGGTCTTCTGGGATTACTAAGACTTGGTTATATCCAGAGAAACCATCTAGCAAGGAAATCCTCCTAGAACCTACTACCTTCTGAAGAATGTGTTCCATTTTAGGCAAAGGGTAATTGTCTTTGAGTGAGGCTCTATTGAGATTCCTGAAGTCTATACACAATATGATTTCTCCTGTTTTCTTCCTCACAGCCACTAAGTTTGATACCCAATCAGAGAACCTCACAATCACAATTATACCTGCTTCATACATCTTCTTGATCTCTTTCTCTACTGCAAGCAATTGTTTTGGGTTGATTCTGCGAAGTTTTTGCCTAAAGGGCTTCTGATTTTCTTTCAGGGGTATCTTATGTCGAATGATATTTGTGTCATAGGCCTTTAAGTCCTCATAGCTCCATGCAAACACATCAGTGAATTCCTTGAAAAGGTCAATGTATTTTTTCTTCATGTCTGCAGGTAAAGACTTAGCCAGTTTAATCATTTTGGGCTTATCTTCAGTGCCTAAGTTGCATTCTTCCACATTAGAGTTTGCATGTTCTATAGTGGGATTTTTTGCCACATCATCAAAGTCAAAAAGGTCCTCTAAGGGTGCTAGGCCTCTGGGTATATTCTTATCTCTGGCCTGCAACACCTCCATTTCCTCACTATCTGCATTTTCACATTTATGGTCTGAGTTTCCAGTCTGTTCACCTAAATACTTTATTTCTATGTTACAGGGTGTTCCTTCCTCATCTGAGGACTCATCACTTAGGCAGCTATGGTCCGGTTTAGAGTCTGAATCAAAAAATTCAAAATCGTTTCTGCCTACTAGAAAATATTCGATTTGTTTGTCACCTTCGAAAACTTGCCAATATTTCTTGTTGTCTAGCACAGCAGGTCTGAATTTGGTTTGAATGATGATCTGTTGGTCACTGGGAGTTTTGGGGTATGAACTGGCCAGGAAAGCTAATCCATTTGCAATGACATTTTGACTCCTAGGAACAAACACTAATTGATATTCAACAAACGTTTTCAGCAGATCCATAGTGTCATTCCTATATGCTCTCAACCTGGGATGTTTCGCTGTGTATTCCCCGTTTACTTGTTTAATAACTAACTCCGAGTCTCCATGCACATTAATCCTACGGACTCCTAATTTTCTCAACATATTTAAACCCAGGATCAGAGCCTCGTATTCAGCGACGTTATTTGTGCATTTGAAGTGCAGGTTACAGGCATGACTCTCCGTGTAATCATTTTCTGTGTTATGAATCCATAGTCCTACCCCAACAGTTCTTATGGTGCATGACCCATCGAAGTTCATCACCCATAGGGGTCCATCTTCATTTTCATTATCACTCCTTTCCTTATGGCTGGTTTCGCCATTATGTTGCGTTATAGGGTCTATACTGGGCTGTGGATTGCCTTGTTTCTCGTGAAATGTATGAGTTTCAGGGATCTGGTCAGATGGTTGTTTATGCTTTGTTTCTTGTTCACTCGGGGCTAAATCTTCACCGCATATCCTATAGGTTTCATTGTGGTTTTCTTCTTCGTTGTCCTCCAAATCCAGAGCAGCCATTATGTTAAAATACATGGCCTCTGCCTCTCTGCTTGTATCTCTATTTTGGGACTCTGATCCTTCTAAATATTCATCATTACAAAATATGAAGGAATCAAGGTCTGTATGTATAGAATAGGCAAGTGAATTTTCGGGTTTTTCGGGGCTACTGACTAGGAATTTCATCTGTCTCCCTATACAGTTTTCTAAGTTGGCCAAAGATTGGGATTGTGGCATATGAGCCATCCATCTGCATTGTACCTTGTAGCTTGGCTCCCCATGATCTTGATAGTAGCATGCCATACTTAGGTGGCACATTTGCCACCACAACATCCATGACGATGCATTTAGCTGGGATTTGAGTTAAGCTCACACACAAGTCTTTGATCAGGCCTAGGCATTTTACTCTGCTAGAGTCGAAAGAGTATAAATATTTGTAGGGTTTGGTTATCTCTAGACCTAGTCTTTCCATAACCACCTTAGGCATTAGGTTGTGAGAAGCTCCAGAATCATGCATTGCATTATGCAGGATCTTGTCGTGAATGTTGAGACTGATATAGAAAGGTAGAACTACCCCTTCTTGAAAATTCCCCTCTATCTTAGGACCAAACAAGAGGGCAGGTTGATCATCGTTCAAATTGACAAAGTCACCATTCTCACCTAGGTTCAAAGCTCTCAAAATCTGGCCTTTATATACATCCTGAGTGGCCAGCTCAGAAAGTGGGACAACAATTTTAATTCTTGCAATCTCACTTTCCAGATTGAAAGGGGACTGACCTTTTTGGATCTTCATCTCTGTTCTACTTTCCACTGCCTTAGTGGTTGAATCAGTGGGCTGATTTTCATTATGTACAGTGTTTTTGATAGTTTTATTAGGAGCACTAACTGCAGTGATAGTGCTGCTAGCTGGTTTACTTTGTGCATTAGTGTTTTGGTTGTCCTTTTCTTTACTCCTTCCAGAACTTTTGGCTGATGGTTTGCTACTTTCAGCAGTTGCTTTAGAATATTTCTCAGGTCTTTTCTTGGTAGTAGTCTCAGAAGCTTTGGGTTTAGCGATTTCTTGACTCTTTTTGCTTCTAAGTTCATACTGTTCTCTGACCTGCATCATGACATTTTCAAATCCTAATCTGTAATCTTCAGATTTCGACCATTTCTCCTCCAAACCATAGGGTGAGGGCTGGTCTTCTTCTGAATAACAGTTATGGATTGAATCTTCTGTTTCAAACATGTTTATTTTGTTCCCCTAAGAATCTTCTATGATTCCCTCATCTTCATCAAGAAAATTCTCTTCGAATGGGGGAATGACTTGTTGATCTGATTCTCTTTGTCTGTTGGGAATGTTATTGTTTCTCCTAAAGTTCTGGTTCTGGTTTTGGTTTCTATTCTGGTTACTGACTGTGACAAGAAGCTACGTTGTCATCCCTAGATTTCAGTCTTGCTCTTTTCTCAATCAGGTTTGCCTCTATGTTCATTGCTCCTTTCTGCATGTCCTCCAATGTGTTGTATTCTTTATCTCTAAGCTCGTAGGCCATGTCAACATCAAAACCCTCAGGGTATTTTGCTAGGGCCATGCCTTGTGGAGGTTTCATACGTGGAGGGAGAGCATTATAAATGCTGTTGAACCTTGTTGTGTAATCGTGCACACTCTCTCCCACGTTTCTTTTAAGGGTCATGTATTCTGATAGGAGTTGGCATGGATTTTCCCTAGTTTCCCATTTGTTTATAAAAGTCTGATACAAGCCCAGAAGATCATTGATGCTACTCGGAGGCAGGCCTTTAAACCATTTCTTCACATTACCTCCTAAGCTTTGGGCAAAGATTCTCATTTTTACCGTATCATCATCAATATCCATGTAGTCAAAAGAATCTTCCATTTTATCTACATGTTGCTGGGCTGTGATGGACTCTTTTACAGTGAAGTGTGGGATCTTTGACTGATAATCATTGGGCAAGGGTACTATAGGTTGGGGTAAAACTAGAGGTGCATACCAGGCTGCCATGATGATGTTTTGATGAGCTAAAGGGGCTTGGGCAGCCGTTATATGGATGACAGGGATGTTATGACCAGCAGAGAACTGATGAGCAGACCTAGGGTGACTAAGCCCCAAGTTTTGTATGAAATGTAAATTAGGAGGTGTAGATGGGGGGGGTCTGTCTATTCCCAAGGTGTCTACCACCTTGCTGTGGTGAATCAGGAAGCTTCGGGTTTGGCTGGTCTAAACTACTGGATGACCTAGTTCTAGATAAGCTGTTAGGTAGGTCTAGGTCTAAGTGAAAGTGTGATAGAGCTGTAAGATCTTCTGGTGTAGAATTAGCTCTATGAATGTGTTTGGAAATAGTTGGTCTTTTAGGTGTATGAGTTCCCTTGAGGATGCTCTCAGGATTGTCAACTATTTCGGGTGGATCTGGGTTAGGGTAAGCTCTTGTATGAATGGTTCTAGAAGCCAGAATGTTGTTTCCTAACCAAGCAGCTTGACCCTACTTGTTACTTCTACTGTGGTTGATGTTGTTAAGGAGGCTGGTCTTCCAATGGAGTCTAATGTGAACCAAGATAATAAGCAGGCCTACTGATCACCAGTGGAGTCTTTGGACATTTATGGAATATTGGAGTCACCAGGTGGAAGGTTTAAGATGTTTTTGGAGGGTACACTATCCACCACAGTGCTCTTGATATGTCCCTTTTCGAGGATACCTTCAAACACAACAAACACTAACCAGAGATTGACTGGGAGGGCATTTACCAGATATGTCACCTCTGAAAGAGTGTGAGATACGGAGGCTACCTGGCCCTTTCCAGACTCTGTCCAAGAGTATGGGAAAACACAAAAAATGGTGTAGAGGTTGATGTGAGAATAGGGGTGTTTAACTGCCAACCTAACTAGAGATTGTAGGTTTCGAATGCCAAAGGATGTTTAAGGTGTAATGCACTCAGTCCCCAGCGGAGTCGCCATTATGTTGGGGTTCCCATGTTTTGGCCAGGTTGGCAAGACCAAAAGATGAGACAACATCAGAACCACTTTCAGACCTCAGGATCTAGCCCTCCTGGGTCCAGAAAGGGATCTTTCTAGGTAAGCAAGGTTTTATGTCTATGAGGCTCAAATGTTATGATTTTAGGCTAGTTATAAAGCTCGGGGTTTGTTTGTTTGATTGTTTGTTTGGTTGTTGGTTATCAGGAAAGAAGGATTCAATGTAAGACCATGATGAGCAAAGTGGGATAAGGCAGAGGTGAAATGTTCCAGGAAATACTCAAAACCATTGGGAAATGGAGTCAGGAAAGGATTTGCTTGCTAATCAATAGGCATGCTTTCAATTGGGCTAGTCATCTAAAACTTAGGATCTTTATAGATGATTATGTGATGGGAGGGTGTGAGGAGGAGAGATAACATAGATTTAAGAGTACAATGTTACAGATCAATAGGTCGCACAAGGATCCTAGTGGACAGGGCTCACACTAATCCCCAGTGTTCCCAAATCTTCCAACTGAAATCTATAACAAGAAGCATCTAAGAACTGAATTCATTTAATTCATACATCAGAGAGCAGGAAATATCATCCACTACACTGGTTAAACCAACTGAAAACATTCCTTAGATAATACATTCAGAAGAGAAACATAAATGGCAAGGAGAGCAGCAACATAGGGTACCTAACAAGGGTAAATCCTATGCCAAACTTCTGATGCAAGCCAGTAGAAATGAAATGAAATGAACGTAAACACAGAGATAGGAAAACATCACTGCTGCTTCAAATCAGGATCCAAAGAAATGTGCTTGTCATATTAAGTAACAATACCAATCAAGTACAATATTGCCAATAGCTGAATACTTAGTCTGAAAACATATCCTTCAACCTATCTTGCAATCTTTACACAGAGACTGTGACTCAAGAGAAACTACTTGGAGTTCTCTGATAACTGATCAACAACCATTACAATGAGTTCCTCATGAATTTATAGCCCCGGAGGAGCAGAGGAGGTAGGTGGAGAACTAAATGCAGTATTAAACTTCTGAAAGGAAAGAGGGCTGAAGCCCCATCCTGTATAACTCCTGTGCATTAATCTCTGATGTTCTTTGAGTGCATGAACGATCTTCTTCAGACTGGGAATTACTATGATATGACTCCGACTACAGTACTATGCAGTACCTTGGTGTACAAACAAAATGACTGAATGGACTATCATGCTGGTGAAACAAATGCTTCTGATAGCGTAGGATTGCTGCAGAGGAGGGAGAAACCTGCTTGGACACCATATAAAATGAAACCATAATGTGTACTGTGTCCTTGCTCTGGAAGAAACATTCTGCTGATTTGAACCCTGATTTCATGAATCTTTGCGTGTTGTACCTTCTGCATGATCTTTGGGTTCACTGATCTGCTGCTTTGCCTCTAAACTGCTGTATTAAACTCAAAACTCAATTCTGAATGCTGGAAACCATGATCATGAAGCTGTTTTTTTTTCACGGCTTCATAAATGTCTCGATTCTGCAATATCTGGGCTTTAATGGCGCGGGATAGAGTCTGCGAAGTTTCAAACTTCATCCTTTGATGGAATTTATACTTTTGCCACCTTTCTTGACATTTCTCTGCAGCACCAGCTTCAGTTTTAATTCTCTGTCTGCACAATACACCATTAAAGGTGATTTTCCGTCTCTGATAACCCTGCAAAAAGACGAAATCTGTTAAGAAAACCATGGGGGTGGGGTAATGGACGCGTCGAGATGATGAAAATGGCTGGGCAGTTGGTGACATGGCGGAAGAATACAGAGGAACGACAGAGAAATTCTCTGGTGGAGATTGGCAGTCTGCAGAGTGAATTCGAATGGAAAAACCTTAAAACACACAAATTTTGGACGAATATATGTAATGGAATGGGTTCTTGTACGGTGAGACACGTGGAAGTGACGTGGAGGGACCGGGTGACAATGGAATAGTCGACAGCGGAGAAATGAATCTGGACCGTCCGATCTCGGCGGAGATCGAAGATGGACAACACATCAGAGGGAAAATGAACGTGGGCCAGGGGTATGGACCCACGGGCTAAACAGCGCGCAGCTCCGTTGAACGATGACCGTTGGATGGGCGAGGGCAGATCTGACGACTGACGTGAATATCGCTGCGCAACCCATGCCGAATGTTAACGCGCGATGGGCTAGTGGTTTTGGAACCGTATAGGAGCCACACGTCGAGCAACGTATGGAATCGTTGACCGATCGGGGAAAACCGCCCTCTGCCCAAAGGCGGTGCGATAGAAATTGGTGGTTTGTGAATAGTTCTTGGCGGGGTCCACTGGGCGGATAGGCTCCGAACCGTCGATCTGATGGGAAAATGAACGGCGATGGCGCAATCTGGGGGAAGCACGGGGAAACGCGGGCGCTTAAGACTTGATGATCACCGTCTGATCAACTGAGATTAATGGTTGACGTTGCGCTCAATATGGATTTGAGATAGACACTTTTTTCTCTGGCAGGTGGTTCTGGTGCTGGATCGTATGGAGGAAGCGACGCGGGGGCTAGCAGAAAGGGGGTTGAGGCCTGATATGCGGAATATATCAATTTTATCCATTTTTTAATGCGTTTAAAGCCCAAGGAGGGTAACGATAGGGAGATGGAAGGGGAATCTGAGGAAACAAAGGGTGATGGTGAAATCTAAAGGGGATTTCAGGAAAATTTAAGAGGTTAGTGGTGGAAATAAAGGGAAGAAAGGGAACTTTGACCAAGGGAAAAAGGGGGTAAAAGGTGGTATATTTTCAGGGGTATGAGGGGTAATATAGGCTCTTTGAGATGGGAATTAGCTGAAGGAGTTTGTATAAGGAAAAGCATGGGGAGACTTCAAGGATGATGATTTTTCGGGAAAATGCATTCCTTGAAGGCTCCAAAAAATCTAGCCCCTTGTTTGCTTGTCAAGAATTTCATAGGGGGGCTAACAAATCTGATGTTCCCAGTGTTGGTGGTAGTGGGACACAAAGGCAAGAGATTCCCAAGGAACCCTCTTGTACACCTTCTACGCATTTAGGTAGTAGCCAAGAAACACACCCTGCCCAAGAAGACACAGCCAACCACTGAACGTGTTGGCAGTGATGAGGCTGGTATGGCTAACTTTATTATTGCATTTCCTAGAGCTACACGTGTCACCTCCACGGGGACCATTCCAAGAACATTTTTGGCGAACAATGAAAGTGTTCCTATAAAGAAAGTACAACTCCCAGGTAAGTTTTAATATTTTAACCGTTTCATGTACTCTATCTAAAACATATTTTATCAAGATTATTATTTTTAAATTAATGATAATATCTTTTTTCTATATAGGAAACAATGATTTCTACAGGGCCTTGGAGAGCAATGTTTTGGTAATTTTTGGCCCAACCATACGCACAAGGTGGAATTACTAAAATTCCAACCTTAAAAAAGAACTTCTAGATTATCTAGAAGGCCTTTTTGGGGTGGGCACATTTGATAGAATAGCGGTCGCACGGACAGTTGGAAAATATATGAAATATACCTGGGAAACCTATAGGATGCACTTGAAAATTAACTCTAGATACGAGCGTCAGCTCACAGTTCTAGAGAGGGAGTGGAGAGCACTCATTGATTACGAAAAAGAGAAAAGGGCCAAGAAAGAAGGAAAAATGCTAACTGGACCCGCAAGGTAAATTACAACTTTAATTCAATAGCTTTAGTTTTCTCTATGTATAAAATAAAAGTGTGCTACATAAATGACTTCAAGCTTTTGATGATAGGTTGCCTGACACTTCAAAGGAAACCAAAGCTAGGATTGAAAAAAAAGGCCATCACAAGCTAGGCTAGGGTGGCTACTTGAAATTAGCTGCAAGAATTGTAAGTAGCTAAACATCTTATAATTAATTGTATCACCTTCCAACATTTTTGTAATCCCATCAAATAACATTAAAAATACACAATCATATGTAATTTAGGGTGATGACTTTGGAACGAAAACCACTGAGGAAGACAGAGAGATCATTTTCTGTTCCACCTATCAAGCCGTAGTTGAACATCGTAGAAGCTTGGGACAAGTCCCAAGATCTAGAATGCTTGATAAGGTAAAACGTTAACCTTTCAATATGTTTGTTTTCGTTTGTAAATTTAATTTCTAAAAACTTTGTTTAAATCAGGGGAGCAACAATTTCAATGAGCCAAATAAGCCAGTTGTAGAGCAGTGCGTTGACAGTGAAATATTGCCAGAAGTACATGGTCCTCACGTGCAAGCTGATCATTCCAGTGGGGACCAGGCCGACAATGCTACTATCAGTAAGGGCCACAACGATATTTAATTTATACTTATAGTTTTTTCTAATTATACCTTGAGAGTTGTGTCTTTATAACATTTTTTTTTAAATGACAGAGAATGTTGTACTTGAGCATCCTACCACCAGAGAGGAACACAGGGCAACGGTTCCAATGGTGACAATTGGTGCACTAGTTAAATAATATCATTGCAAATTTTTTTATTAATATTACTGAACTAGTTCACTGATATTTAAAAAATGACAATTAAAAGTTAATATTATTTGTTTTTGTAGGCGATGCCCCATCACGGCATGAGACCAGACATCGTGAGTACACAACTAGGTCATCTATGTGGGAAAGGAACGAAACATAAGTAGAGCACAATGATGCTGATGATGTAGTTAGGAGCTTTAGAAGTAGGAATAAGAAAGATAAAATTTGATAATGTAAAATATTGTATTATTATAAGACAAATGTTACCATACTTGGAACCTTTTTTGGGTTATATAAAAATTCATTTATCATACTGTTTTTATGCCAATCACTTTCAATGTTTTCTTGTGTACTTTTTGTTGCATTTCTTTTTTATTAGTTATTGCATATTTTTTTTTCTGCTCATGAAAGTAAAAAATGAAATATAGATTGGGGTATTGGGGAGGGGCCATAAGAGCTTCCACCTTCACGTGGTTGGCCCTGTTTAGTAGAGAATAATTTATTAGAGTGATTTAATCTTGGAGCAAACCTCCCTCGATCCAACGTAGCAACAAAAAAGTCACTGTTGACTTACTTGCTACCCTTTCAGATCGTGGGAGGCTTGTTCCAGGTTTAGGCGACTCCAATAAATTGTTCTTGAAATGAAGAAGAGCTTATTCAGGTATGTTTTGACATTGTCAACATATGTTCTAACATTACCATAAGAATGCATCTTATAGTAAAAAATACTACATCAATTACTTGTATTTATTGTATAGATAATTATGGATTTTGAATGACTTGGCAACATAGATACAAATCCTTTTGCATCATGAGAAAGACAACTTGTCAACCAGGGTCATGTCCAGGATCTTTTTGTTTGTGTGCTTGACCAGGTTCGTAGTGTCACATTTTGTAAGTTCCTTTACAGTTCATAATTCAAGTTGAAGCTTGTTCATGATTATTATTTGGTTTTTTGTATGTGTTTTTTCCTTTATTTGATTGTAAGTTTGAACATGCTTTTAAGCATTGAAACATTTTTTGTTTTTATACTATTTTTATACTTACTTGTTCTAGTTATGGTGATATAACCACCATTGTATCTTATCCATCTTATCACATTCCCTTGGGTTGTAGTTAGGTACAAAGGAACTCCAACCAGTTCCAATTCCCTCACATTCCAATTACAAGGACCATTGGAATAATTGGCACATACAACGTTGGCTCAATTTTTTGGCCATCTTCATTCGAGTAGTCCAAGAGTACATCATCATCTTTTGGGAACAAGAAGCATGTTATTGGTGACATGCATGTGAAAACATATTGAGCGCTTGCATGATATTTTCCACCCTGGGCTTTGGTACCAAATTGCCCAAGTGGAGCAAGGAGGTTAATGTTGTTACTTAAAACAAAATCTTGTGCCATTCCAATAATTGTGCTAGCAAGACTCTTCTCACCGTGATGGTAAGAAGAATGCTCTGAGACATAACTCGAGAATTGAGCAACCTTTAATTGCGTAACAAAATTTCTATTGAAAGAGAAAATCAATATTTTCCTTTGCCCTGGTTTCAAACCATCAACCATGGATGGGATGGATCTTTACAAATCAGCCATGGAGAATAGGATCAGTTCCTTGTTTACAAAGTTGATGTACTTGATAAGCGTGTCAGTCTAGTCCAAATATGTACCTAGCTCAAAATGTCTTAGCCAGTTCTTTCCGGCCTCTATTTTCTTCTTGCTGAATGCCAATTCAATTGCATCTCCATCTTTCTCATTTATCCACATGAAGTAATTTTTATGTTTGTCCAAAATTTTAAAATATTCTTTCCCCTCCTTAGAAGTACTTATACCGAGACCTTTATAGTACTTTATGGTCCATCCTGATGCTGTTCCACCCATATATTCTCTCCATGATTCATACTCAGGCATGGTATGAAATACAATACCCATCCATTTTTATGGGTTGCCTTGAAAATAGGAGTAATGAATTCAACAAGAAATGAAGGAATCTTGAGTAGGGATGTCTAGAAAGAGTGTATGAAGTTGAATTCTACCCATGATAATATGTTCTTAAAAACTCCACATTTATCAACTTTCTTCAAAAACTCTTGAGAGAGTTCACACTTTGAACCAAAGATGTTTTGGCGAGTTGTCATTGTCTCCTTGGTTTGGGATTCCAATGCAGGATTATCAATCAAATAATTGAGAAATATCCATAAATGATTCTTTATTGCGTGTTATTTCAACGTAACTGTCGTGTTCTTCTTATTTACAATGTTCATCATAGGGGTTTCAATATGGTTTACTACTAAATCAACATGGGAACCACCTTTAATGGTAACTATTCCATTAACAAAGCTGAGGTACTGGTGTCTGTACCTCATGTATTTTCTATGTGGATAGTTAGTTGATTAATTCTACAAGCAGTAGTGAACTTAGAAAACCAAGTGAATCTTGGGGAGGTCCCCTATCATTATCTGAAGTTAGAATGCTGTGGTGCTCCTGAGGATTTATTTGAAATTTGTACCATTGATATTTTGTTACCATTTGTTGCGCAAGGTCATGATTTGGATCAAAACCCTATCATTTTCTCTATGTTTGTCTTGCAGATGAAAGGTTTGACGGATATTAACAGATCAGAGAAGCTTTTAAGAAATACTTAGGGTTTGATATGTGATCTGTTGAAAATGTTGGTGAAATTTAGACGAGATATAATCAAAAAAGGGTGATAATATCTATGCTGATCTAAGTATTAAATAAGTCATTAAACATCAATCAATACATCAATACTTAAGTCGAGAAAGTAAAAATACTAGGAACTCCAATACTTAACAAATTTTCCGTGTTGATTAACTTCTTTCTCATATCCAAGAATTGAAATAGATCCTTTTCACCTAACTTCTAGACAACAAAAGGTGAATAAAACCCCTATCTTGTTTATATGATAGTTCACCAACAATCACCACAAAAAAATTCCTTAAATGTTGAAAATGGCCACCGTCCCTAACTAAAATCTCATGATTACCGTGTTAGAGATCAACTTGTTAGCGTTATGTCGTTAATCAAAGGAGGATGATTTTGGATGCTTAGAGACACATCCAAAAGCAATGGCCAACATTTCAATGTGGTTGCCAAGAGCATGTTCTTCATGCAGGAACAAGTTTGTACATGGATTGTATCCTACCACTACCCTTAGTGAAGACAATGCTCTCAACTTTACATAGAAATCCTCTATTTCAGGATGACACATGTACACTATGACAAATGAAATGCACTTTATTGTTGACCTCATGTATTTTCTATGTGGATAGTTAGTTGATTAATTCTGCAAGCAGTAGTGAACTTAGAAATGCACTTTATTCTAGACCTAAATCTAGTTGTATATGTAATTCACACATTATTTCACTCAACATTATATAAACATTGCTAAGGACCATGTCAACTACATTTTAGATATGTGAATAACCACACCAGAGTATGTGTATATCTTTATCTCTGTAGCGAGGGGTTAGATATGGATCTTACATTTAGTTTATTAAGGACCAAGACATATTTTTAAGGCATGTACCACTTAGCCATGTATACCCATATTTTAGTAATATAAATCCATTAAGTATGGACACACACTAGGAATTCCTATCAATTAGAGGTCTGAGCTATGGGATGCATTATTCCTTCCACCTTATAGGAATTCTCTATACAGGCAACTAAATCCTGGGTTGTTCCTTAACCATAACGAATGTAGAAGTCCACTAATTTTAAAGGAATGCTCTTCGTGGTAGTCATTTTAGTGGGAATATGGGTCTATATAAATATATTATATTCACTAGTTACAAAGCCACTTCCAAGGCCAGTAGAATGTGTTAAATCCAACCAATCATGTGACTCCATGTATATCATATCTAGTACAAATCATATCGAAAATCAGTCCAACGTGTTATTCTTTCGGCATCACAGTTTATAGGATAGAGGTCAGTGTAACAATAGTAGCATTCAACATAATAGTAGAAACATATCAGCATTTGACATAATAAGAGCAATAAAAATAGAAATCATATAATAGTACACCAACATATCAACCAGAACAACATGATTGATTGAAGCAACAATTGTAACGTAGGAATATTTGGTGATTTCATTTTAGATAGTGGAACACTAGAGAAAGAATGAGGGATAAATGTATTTATCAAGACTTCTAACCTCAAACACTTCATTTCCCTCCAAAAGGTCCCTCTAAAATAAGTTTGACACAATCAAAAAATGTGTTAATATTTTTGTTCGTTGTCTTTGGGATGGAATCTCGAGTCCCAAGTTTGAGGCCAAGACTCCCAAGTTGGGCAAGTGGGGAATTCCACCAGGGGAGTATCTAGGGAGTACTTGTCCTAGAGCTAACTCAACAAGAATCAACCATTCTTGAGAGTAGGGGAAAATTTTAACACTAGTATAGTAGATTATGAGGAATGTTTATTTCAATTTTACCAAGATGGAAGAGTATGTTGAGCCCAAATGAGTTTCTATATCCTATTTCTCCATATGTGGATTTTTGAGTTTATGCATTATAATGTCTTGCAAAATACAATTTTTTTAAAGAAAAGATGGATATTCTTGCATAACCGGTATGATTGTGACACTTCCATGTAAGCCACCTGTTTCCAGGGCCACGTGGTGGAATTTTGAGCTCATACACTAGCTGAAGCAATTGTAAAACTGATCATCTCACTGATGTAATTGGATACAATAAAAATGCATGTTCATGAATAACACCCAGATTATTGTACCACTTGATAAACAACTTTCATTCACCTTTCCTTCATCAAGGAGATGTAGTACGTTAAGGATTTATTAGTCCAAGTCTGGCATTCAAACACTCTAAAATAATTGATGGGGTGAGGGATGTTGTATTGCAGAGTGAAAATATACCACTTTCCTAAAAGTGGAAATATATAATAACAAGGGTATCTTATGTATCAGAGAAGCTGTTGAGATTTACGCTCTTGAGCATTGGATGTGTGTGTCATTTTTTTGGGAATGGAATCATGTTCCAAGGCTTTATATGCTTATACACATGATTTTGAATACCCTAAATTACATGGTATCACTAGAATCATTAGACCTAGTTATAAGTCCTTTCATTGTTTTTGTCCTTGTTAGATATGTTGTTTAAAACAAAAGGGAGGATTATCGGGAATTTTCACGTCTAAATGACATTTATTGAAGAATACTGGAACATAAGTCAAGATCATTTATCCAAAGTCCAAATACAGTGTGCTCACATTATTAGACATAATGAAGATGTATCTCTTTTCTAAATACCTTAAGGTATGTGCAAAAAAAGGTTACTCAAGAGAATTATATTTATTTGAATTCTAGTTATAATGTTGCTATTTCATCTGAGGATATTTGTGCAGAAAGAAGAACAATGGAAACATGTCACTGAATATGTAAGAATTATCTTTGGGGCTCGCACTTCAAGGCCTTCAATAATTTGAGCTATCTGGAAAGAATTTTGTAACTCTATTAGGGCATACCAAAAATCTTAAATGTATATTTGAAGTGAGATGATAAACTCAACTTCGGGGTTATTTTAAATTCACAATTTCTGTTGATTGATAATTCTGTTGGCATAAGGCTCTCCTCTCTCTTTCTGCACATAACATTTATCTGAGGGGAGATATTTCTAATTCTTCCTATATACCTGCTTATCATATTCTTCCTATTTTCTTCTTTCATTCTTGCCCTTGTGGAGCAGAATAGATGGGTGAAACAAAAAATTTCAACTAGTCATGCCAAATTGTTTCAAATTTCACAACAAAGTTTCAGCTAACATAGAGTTTAAAATATCTTAACACTTATTTAGATGCCAAAAATTACCAGACTATGGATATATTTCTTAAAAATGGTGCCAAATAATCTGAACAAACAATAGATTGTGAATGAAATAAAGCCACCTAACAAATTAGAATAGTTGTTGCAAATGTTATTTTCCAAGGAATGTGGGGTTTTCAACATTTTCATAAAAATGGAAACAAAACAGATACTTCATAAGATTTTTAGCAAGAGGCTTTTGACCTGTATGATTGAGAGAGTCAAAGGTTTTTATCACATGCATAAAAGAGGGTTAAGAATTGGGGGGAAATCATAATTTTAGGGACATTCAACAAGCCCCATGACAAAGCACATAAATGTAGCTTTTCATATGATTTAAAATTCAACTTATAAATTAACATTTCATACAAATTTAAATTAAGAGGTGTTCTTTTACCTTATTATTTTTGGCATCTTCCTAGATAGGTTCATGTTTAAAAATAAAAATCCTTAGTGACAAGTACAACAACTGTGTTATTAAAATAAGTAGGTCACTACTTTCGAGAAAGTGACCTACTGCCTAATTCTTAGCCAAGCACTTACCTAAGAAAGATATCACCACAGTCATTGATATTTTTTATTTGAAAACCCAAGTCTGGAAAAATATGGTCTGAATTGAAGGCATTTAATTTAACATTTACTGAAAAGTCAATTATAGAGCATATAAATAGTCTTATTCCAGAAAATATATTGCTCAAGATTGGTCTGCAAGGCACTGAAACTTAGTGGAAACTCGTGAGATTGGAGAGGGCATTGCACCAAAGTGTTTAGGAAGTGAAAACTACTGAATGTATATTGTTGGCTAAGCCTAAAGCATGTTTTGTATATTCAACTCAATGGAGCCTAGAAATTTCCCTATAAGAAGAAGCATTGTTTGTATCAGGTTGAAACAATTTAGGAGCCCTATATCGAGTCAAAATAGCCATTCTTCATCTCCTCATTTATTTTGGAAGGCCTTCCTCTTGGCCAACAACATAAATTTAAAATATGTGGGTTCCCAAACCCAATGACCCCTTTTGTAGTAGAATGATCACCCCTGTTCTGGTAATTTTATATCTGTTATATTAGCCTAGGAGTGAACCTAGAGTATTTTCAGCCAATTGCTCCCTACCACCGTTTTCTGGAAGTCTAGTCTGTTAGGTCATAAACTCCCTTGGGTCATTTAGTTCCAAAAAACATGCCAATTATTGGAAGTTGAAATCTTATATCTAATATGGAAAAAAAAGAAAGATTAAATACAAGTTTATTTAAAAATGCTTAAAATTGCAGCAAATTTACTTGGTATGGTGGTTTTATAATATGTGTCAAGTTTCCAACCTTCATTTGTAGGTCCAGGTGCAAGTTATAAATCTGGACCTAGATCTAACAAATTACATTTATTCCTTGAGTTTTTTCTAGGGATTACTCCATGTACGTAAAATGATTTCCACCAAGGATTCAAATCTCCCCACTCAGCCCAGTCTTGCAAGGTTGAAGGGTTCACCCAACACAAGGTTTATTGTACTAAGTGAACACAATAAGATCTATAGATAACCTCCTCCTCATTCTGATGATGATAAATTTTCTTGAAGATCACAATCTCAATTTTAGCTAGGTTGACCTAGTTTTGTGGTCACTTAGACACTAATAAAATTATCTTATTGCATCTTATATTATCTCCTCATTCTCATCATCCTAGAAGGGGATAAGCCACCAACCAAAAGAATTATGGATAGGAAACTTGTCACCCCAAACTAGGGGGGCTGAAAATGAAGGCTAGGGGAAAAACCCAAAAAATAAGGATGGCTTTATGATGGAAAATTGCCTTGGATTTTCCTACAAACATCAATCTATCTTCACTAACTATTTATTCTACGCAAGGTATCTAAAGTCACTCTACTAATTCATTTTAATGCCAATAATTCACTACACGAAACAAAATCATTGTTATTTTTTTTGATTTAGGATATGATTTATAACGTTAAAAAGTTGGTATTGGTTATAGGTACATAGTGTTGCATATTTTCTATTTGAATTACATCAATATTTATAATAATTAAGTTTATGTCCGTGTGTGTACTTTCTGTGTGTGTATGTGTGTTGGATCACACACAGACACAATGTTGAGTCGTCAAATATGAATCTCAAAGGTATTTTTCAAAATATAAGCACACATGGGAATTATTGAGCCAACAATTCCTGCATATTTCCTTATCATTAACAAGTCTCAATGTGGAAAATCCATGAAATATAATTATGTAAACTTTTTCACGTAATTATTCCACATTTTTCCAAAAAAACACATTGCCACGTGCTCTTGTTTTCTCATTTTTCTAAGCAAGGAAATGGGAGCATGTCACGATATTGATGGCGAAGGTTATTGTGTTTACCGGTAGGTTCCCTCCTATGGTTCAAGGCCTATTGTTGATTAGTGGTTGCCATTGATGTCAACCCAAACAGCACCAAGGGCTAACTAAATATTGCATGGGAATTTTTACCTACCAAATTACTACATTTTGGTTCAAGAATGCTTTTGATGGTTTCTACTTGTTGAGATGTTTCTGTTGATATATGGCACGCCATGTAATTATTCACGGTTTGAGAGATATTCATGTTTGAAGTTTATACCCCAAGTTAGAGGGCTAAAACCCCATAGGGTTGTGGCATGGGTCATTGAAAAGTCATATTTAATATTTTTTAAGCTCCTAAAATCCCTCCCACGTTCACTTGTTGAAGCCCCTCTCAAGCTAAGCATTTATATAAATTGTGATCCTCATTTCCTCCTTATGCAAGGGATTTCACCATCTGAAACAGGTCATCGTGGACTTTTCACTCTAAAATTTTTTCTACGAAGAATCAGAAGCTGAAATTTTTATGAGGTGAAGCCAAAATACTGAGGAAGCTTCTGTGAAATTTTCAGAACAAGGTGCACAATATTTTCAGAGATATGATTTGTGGAAGTCAGAGTTTTTGCAGGCTCCTGAAATTCATCTCAAAGAAGTGACCTTGGTAAAATCGTCATAACTATCTCTCTGAGTATCGGATTGGAATTCTGTAAAAAGATGAATATAGTGCACAAACTATAGTTTTTTATCTATCAATTTCAGAGCCAAATAAAAAAACAGTGACACGTGGCACACCGTACAAGTTCGCTCTGCTGAAACAGTCCATAATTAGGGCATTGTGAGATATTGGGTATAGCTCTCTCTTGAAGAATCCAAATTGGGTCAAACCTGTGGCATTGGAAAGAAGACTCATAGGACTACTACAAGACCAAAATCAGATATTTGGGATTTTAAATAATAGAGATACACCAGATTCAATATCGAGCTCCTAGAAGACAAAGAAAAAGCTAGATCATGTGTTGTCAAGGGCTGCAAAGGACCAGACTTTCTAGGGAAGCAAAGAAAAGAAAGGTGTAGAAGAGGGTAGCATGACAAGATCAGAAACCAAGGTGCATAACAGAAGAAATAATTTCATCACATGAAGTCTTCAAGTGGGCAGCACTGCATACAATCATTGTAAAGGTATCATTGTACTAAGTCATTGTAAATACATTATTGTACAAATTGTACTAGTGTCTATCTACCAAGGGTTGAAGAGGCAGTGTCGGGAGGTCTGGGATCATCATTAGGTGGTTGTGTCATAGTTGGGGTTATGGTCTAGTGTGTCTTATTCTTCTACATCATTCTATATCATTGTAAAGTGGACCATTTTCCCTGGTACGAGAATCCATTCTTATTTTATTCTTCTACAAGGTGGTAGGGTGGTGCTATGGTGAGTTGTAGCTCATTGGGTGTTGGGGCATCCGTTCAGTTGAATATTGAAGAATCTCGGGCGTTGGAGCGTCCATCCAGTGGGAGATATAAAAGAATGCTTTTCTATATTCTAGGAAGTTGGATATTTATTTTCAATTGGAGTTGAATATTAAAGAATTATTAGAAAAGCATTAGGTGGTTTTTGTCCCGGAGTGGGTTTCCACCTTAAAAAATGTGTGCATTTGTGTTCCTTTTGTTTATTTCTATCATTGTACAAACATTGATAATAATTGAAGATTAACTAATGCTCTAATTGAAAGGAATACTGATTCACCCCCCCTCCCAGTATTTCCAACAATTGGTATCAAAGCTTGGTTCCTTCAATAGCAGTTTAACAACTGGAAGGAGGTCATGGAGCATACCAAGAATGGTGTACCTCTATTAAATGAAAATAATTATGCACTCTGGAAAAGAAGAATGGAGGTCTATCTCTTGGCGCAAGGTTACGAAGTATGGGACACTGTTCAAAGTGGATTTACATCAACCACGGATGAACAAGGTAAGAAGAATTTGGTAAATGATGCAAAAGAAAAGAATATTATTATCAGTGGACTTATTGAATTTTCTTATCATAAGGTGTTGGGTTGTAAAACCGCCAAAAATTTATGGGACAAGCTTGAGAATATATATGCAGGTGACTCAAATGTCAAAGAAGCAAAGCTTCAAATCTATAGAGAAAAATTTGAGAAACTCAGAATGAAAGAAGATTGCAACATTGTTGCATGCTTCCAATATGTTGATGAAATAACCAATACTATGGAAGGATTGGGAGAGCCAGTTGATGAGAAGACTATTATACATAATATTCTTAGAAACTTACCGGGGAGATTCAACCCAAAGGTATCGGTCTTAGAATACAGTGCAAATCTAGAAAAACTTAGCAAAGAGGAATTACATGGAGTTCTCATAGCATATGAAATGAGACTTGATGAAGAAGAGGGTACTTCAAATATAGAAACTGCGTTCGTTGCATATAAGAAAACCAATAAGGACAAACAACCTTCAATTGAAATGACACACACTTGCAAGTGTGAAGAAAAGGGAGATGATGGAGAAGGTCTTTCAGATGAAGAATATGCTTACTTTACAAGAAAACTAAAAACTGGTAAGGGAAAGTTCAAAGGTAAACTTCCATTGATATGTTTCGGCTGTGGTGAGGTTGGGAATTTCGCAGCAAAATTTCCCAACAAAAGTGATGGCAACTCAAAAGGAAAGAAAGGCTTTAAGAAATTCAACAAGCAAGGCATAAAGAAAGGATCCAAGAGGAAATTTCTCTCTAAAGAAGATAGCTCATCATCCAACGAAGAAAGTGATAGAAAAGAAGAAGCCAATGAGAAAGTATTGTTTATGGCCAAGCACAATAAACAAGAAGTATCAAACAATGAAGAATAAGGGTTGACCATAGAAGAATTTTATGAGGAGGTAATAAAGCTTATAAAAGAGCTCAATGTTGAGAAGATCCGTTCCAATACTCTTGAAGAACAAGTTCAAGGTCTAAAAACTGAAGTTGAAGAACACAAATGTATTGAAGAGTCACTTCAAAAGAAGTTGGAAGAAAGCAACCAAGAAAGGGAAGCATTAGAATTCGAAGTAGTCTTGTTGTGTAAGGTGTTAGCCACCTATAAAAATTTTCATATCAAATGGTGGCTAAAACATTTTTGGAGCCTTCAAGGAACAAATTTTATTACTAAAAAGTGTTATCTCTTGAAGACTCTTGAAGACATCATCTCCTTTGCCCAAATCTTCATTACTGTTCCCATTTCAAAACTCAGAAATTTTACTGATTTCAATAAGAAAAGACTGCTGCGAAAGCTATTCCTCCCTTCCCTCCACCTCAAAACTAACCTCCATTTTCACCCCTTTTTTCCCATGAAATTCCTGTATTTTTCATGAGTTCCCTTCTTCCATTCATGAAAATCATCTTTATGTTGGGTGTGGAGCCTGATTATCTTGTTTACTTTGTATCATAGCATTGGACCCTTGTACCTTAAAAGGGGCGGCAACGCCGCCCGTAATTAATCGCTGCCGTGGGGGGTCCAGGGGGGGCGGCAGCGCTTTTCGGAGCCCCCCCCTGGCGGGGGGTTTCAGGGGCAGCACCCTCGAAGCTAAAAACATATGTAAAATTTCCTGGTAAAAGTATAGTAATTTCTAGTCAATCTGGGCCATTCATAGGCGGATGATATGACGGTAGAAGTTATGTTTAGATTAGGGTTTTTTTTCCCTAGAAGGAAACCCCTCGCTTTTATGAGGGTATTGTATTGCGGCTGTGTATTGTGTGTGTATTCTCGGAGCGAGAAACAGAGAGGGAGACTATGAGAGAGAACAGAGGATATTACAATGGATCTGCTATAGGTTTTGTCTCTTCATTTTGCTGGATAATAGAAAGGAAGGATTGACTGTTCGGGGTGGACGTAGCCCAAACTGGGTGAACCACGTATATCTGTGTCTCTCTGGTTTTATGTGTTTTGTGTGCTTGTATTTTTCGCATATTTTATGTGTTGCATTGCTCCACAATATAAAATTTTCTAACAACTGGTATCAGAGCCGAAGGTCTGTTTCGCTGATAAACTCGCAGGAAAGAAGGGTTCCTGCTTCGAGTGGGAGCAATGGCGGAAGATGGTAAATTTAGGGTCGAGAAATTTAACGGCCAAAACTTCCCATTGTGGAAGATGCAGATGGAATATTATCTGTATCAGAAAGATTTTTACCTACCATTGAGCGGAAAAACAAAGAAGTCGGCGGCCATGACAGACGCGGAATGGAACATTCTTGATAGAAAGGCACTCATAATAGTACGGTTGTGCGTTGTGGCATCAGTCACCTTCAATATTTCGAAGGAAACAACAACAGAGGGTTTGATGCAGACGTTAGCGAAACTATATGAAAAACTCTCAGCCTCAAACAAGGTATTTCTTATGAAACGATTATTTAATATGAAGATCTCGGAAGGTGGATCTGTTGCAGACCATTTAAATGATTTTAATACAGTTACCAATCAGTTAAGTTCTGTAGGGGTAAAATTTGATGATGAAGTTAGGGCTCTTTTATTTCTGTGCTCATTGCCAGAAAGCTGGAATGGTTTAGTTATGGCCATTAGTAGCTTTCTCTCTGGATATAGTACTTTAAAGTTTGATGATGTTTTCAGTGCTATCCTTAGCGAGGAAATGCGATGGAAAATCTCTGGTGAGACATCGGGTAATGCTTTGAGTGCAGAGTCTAGGGGAAGAAGAATGGAAAGAGGAAAGAGCTCGGGTTATAGCAGTAAATCAAGGAAAGGAAGATCCAAGTCCATATCGGGGATACTGTGCTGGAAATGCGGAAAGAGAGGACACCTAAAGAAAGATTGTAGATCTTGGAAGGGAAAAGAAGGATATGCACAGCAAGAAAAAAATCATGAAGCAAATGTGACAGGTGATGTGTTACAGGATGCTTTGATTCTTTCTTTCGAAAATGTTACTGATTCTTGGGTTGTAGATTCAGGGGCTTCATTCCATGCCACACCTGATAAGAAATATTTTCATGACTATGTTCAAGGAGATTTTGGTCAAGTTTGTTTGGGTGATGATAAACCCTGTAAAATTGTTGGAATGGGTAAATTTCTTGTAAAACAACAGAATGGAAACCAATGGCTACTAAAGGAGGTAAGGCATGTTCCAGATCTGAAGAAAAATTTGATTTCAACAGGGCAGTTAGGCAGTGAAGGTTGTGTGATAACTTTCACAGATAAAACTTGGAAGGTCACCAAAGGAGCGTTGGTAATAGAAAAAGGTGAAAAGGTCGATACATTGTATTTATGCAATGGTATTTCTAACTCTGTTAATGCTTTAACTTCCAAAGGAGCAGATGCAGCATTATGGCATCATAGGCTCGGACACATGAGTGAGAAGGGAATGAAGATTCTTCACTCAAGAAATTTGTTGCCATGTTTGAAGAATGTTGATTTGGATTTCTGTGAGAATTGCATTTATGGAAAACAGAAGAGAGTCAGATTTCTCAGAGTTGGGAAAGAAAAGAAGAGCGAAAAATTGGAGCTTGTGCATACAGATGTATGGGGACCTACTCAGGTATCATCTCTCGATGGCTCTCGTTATTATGTTACTTTTATTGATGATGCAACTAGAAAAACATGGATTTATTGTATTCAGAATAAATCTGATGTATTTGATACTTTCAAGAAATGGAAAGCTTTGGTTGAGATTGAGACAGGAAAGAAGTTGAAGTGTCTCAGATTAGACAATGGAGGTGAATATTGTAGCAAAGAGTTTGATAGGTATTGTTCAGAGCATGGAATTCGTAGAGAGAAGACAGTTCCAAGAACACCACAAGAAAATGGTGTGTTAGAAAGGATGAACAAAACAATCATGGAGCGTGCAAGGTGCATGAGATTGCATGCAGGATTGCCTTTACAATTTTGGGCAAATGTTGTAGATACTATTGTTTATCTAATAAACATAGGGCCTTCAAGTTGCTTGGATGGTGGTATTCTAGAGGAAGCATGGACAGGAAAAAAGGTAAACTACTCTTTTTTAAAGCCTTTTGGTTGTGAGGCTTTTGTCCATATTAATAAAGAAAATAGAACAAAGCTTGAGGCAAAATCAAATAAATGTACCTTTATTGGATGTGGTGTTAATGATTTTGGTTATCGCTTATATGATTATGAAAATCACAAAATCATTAGGAGCAGAGATGTAATATTCAATGAAAAGGTCTTGTATAAGAATCAGCTGCAGGAAAAGAAACAGGAAAAAGAAAGCAAGGAATACACGTTTCTTGATGAGATAACTGAAAAAGTAAAGGTGTTTGAAAATAATAATAATCAACAACCACAGCAACAACAACTACCAGAACAGCAACAGGCACCTCAAACACCTGAAAGTGGTGTTAGAAGATCTACCAGGATAAGTAGACCCCTTGAACGATACTCTCCTTCATTATATTATTTATTGTTGAGTGATTCTGGTGAACCTGAATGTTATGAAGAAGCAATGCAGGTTGAAAGCAGGAAGAAGTGGGAGCTAGCCATGGAAGAAGAGATGGACTCCTTAATGCATAACCAGACTTGGGACTTAGTTAGGTTGCCTGTAGGTAAAACTTCATTGCATAATAAATGGGTTTACAGGATGAAGGAAGAAGATCGAGGAAAACAGAGGCACAAAGCTAGACTTGTGGTGAAGGGGTTTGCACAGAAGAAAGGTATTGATTTTGATGAAATATTTTCTCCTGTTGTTAAAATGAATTCAATCAGAATTATTTTAAGTCTTGTAGCAGCAGAAGATTTACATCTTGAACAGTTAGATGTAAAGACAACATTTCTCCATGGAGATCTGGAGGAAGAGATATATATGGAGCAACCAGAAGGATATGAGGTCAAAGGGAAAGAAAAATTAGTGTGCAGGTTAAAGAAGAGCTTGTATGGCTTAAAACAGGCTCCAAGGCAGTGGTATCTAAAATTTGACAAGTTTATGTCTGAACAAGGTTATACTAGATGTCATTCTGATCATTGTGTTTATCTAAAAAGGAAAAATGAAGGAAGCTATATTATATTGTTATTGTATGTAGATGACATGCTTGTTGTAGGGTATAACATGCAGGAAATAAATGTGCTCAAAAGAAAATTGGAAAATTCATTTGCAATGAAGGATTTGGGAGCTGCAAAACAAATCCTTGGTATGAGGATAGCTAGAGACAGGAAAAATTGCAAATTAACACTGTCTCAGAATGAGTACATAGAAAAGGTGTTGAAAAGATTTAATATGCAGAATGCAAAACCAGTTAGTACACCTTTTGCTAGCCATTTCAAACTTAGTAAGAAGATGTGCCCAAAGACCCAAGAAGACATGGATTATATGTCTAAAGTTCCATATGCATCAGCAGTTGGAAGCTTAATGTATGCAATGGTCTGCACAAGGCCTGATATTGCACATGCAGTGGGAGTTGTAAGCAGGTACATGAATAATCCAGGAAAGAACATTGGATGGTAGTAAAATGGATTCTCAGATATTTGAGAGGTACCACAAATCAAGAATTATGCTTTGGTGGTTCAAACATTGCTCTACAGGGATATGTTGATGCAAATATGGCAGGTGACAGAGATAACAGGAGGAGCACTACAGGATATGTATTTACTGTAGGTGGAACAACTGTCAGTTGGGTTTCAAAAATCCAAAGTGTTTTTGCACTTTCAACAACAGAAGCAGAGTATGTTGCTGCTACAGAGGCTAGTAAAGAAATGATTTGGTTACAAAGGTTTATGGATGAATTGGGTAAGAAGCATGATATGGGCACACTATACAGTGATAGCCAAAGTGCTATTCATCTTGCAAAGAACTCAGCATTTCATTCCAGGACTAAGCACATACATCTCAAGTACCATTTCATACGGTCAGTATTGGAAGATGGAGATTTGAAGCTGGAAAAGATACACACTAGCCAGAATCCTGCAGATATGCTAACAAAAGTTGTAACCAGGGAGAAACTGAGAACATGCTTAGTTTCAATTGGTCTTCAAGGATGACGATGAAGATGAGGAACAACCATGTCCAAAGAGGAGTCATTTTCCAGCAAATGAAGCAGCGATGGAGTTGCTACAATCAGTCTCCAAGTGGGAGATTGTTGGGTGTGGAGCCTGATTATCTTGTTTACTTTGTATCACAACATTGGACCCCTGTACCTTAAAAGGGGTGGCAACGCCACCCGTAATTAATCGTTGCCGCCAGATGTAAAATTTCCTTGTAAAAGTATAGTAATTTCTAGTCAATCTGGGTCGTTCATAGGCGGATGATCTGATGGTAGAAGTTATGTTTAGATTAGGGTTTTTTGACCTAGAAGGAAACCCCTCACTTTTATGAGGGTATTGTATTGCGGATGTGTATTGTGTGTGTATTCTCGGAGCGAGAAACAGAGAGGGAGAATGTGAGAGAGAACAGAGGATATTACATCGGATCTGCTATAGGTTTTGTCTCTTCATTTTGCTAGATAATAGAAAGGAAGGACTGGTTGTTCGGGGTTGATGTAACCCAAACTGGGTGAACCACGTATATATGTGTCTCTCTGGTTTTATGTGTTTTGTGTGCTTGTATTTTTCGCATATTTTATGTTTTGCATTGCTCCATAATATAAAATTTTCTAACACTTTACATAGTTTAAAACTCCTTTTTAAATTATATCGAAACCCTCAAAAACCCTTTGGAAAACATTGAAATCTATAAAAAACCCAATTTTTATTATTACAGGCTTAAGCCCCCTTAGGCTAAGCCTAAACCACTTCCCCTCAATGTGCCCGCACCCTTGAACCAGGTGCTAGAGCATTTCAACGCTTATCACATCGGAACAATATGCAGCGCGCAAGTCTTTTTGCTTCACAAGTTTTCCGATGCGATTAGCCCTCTATTTCATAACCCTCGATCAGATTATTTCTCCATACGACCTGTGGCCCGCAACCGGGCGCCAAGCCTTAACTATATTTTTCCGCCCTTAAGCCATAAAACCTTTGTTTTTTCATTAAGTTTTTGGTTTCATACATTATAAACATGGCCCCGCCCATTCATTGGCCGAACCCATTTCCACCGTTGATCATTGGGCCAATCCAACGGTCAGCATGCTTTCCTATTTTCCACCCATCGCATCAGAAACTTCTGCAAAAGTTCTTCCGATTGCGCTCCTTTAAAATCTTCCGATTGCGATGCCCCGATCGCGCAATCGCATTGGCCTTCCTCGATTGCGCAATCGCTTCACCCCACCTTCGATAGCCGATTGCGATCTCCTGACGCATCTCCCACCGTCGATATGATCTATAGATCGATGACCCACATATGATCGCATCAAAGTTTTCCATCGGGTGCATCTAATTACATTACTTTGCCTCCCTCCAATCGCCGATTCCCGATTTATTCCCCACCGTTGATCTTGTGGGCCGATCTCATCCGACGGCCCACAATCATCCCGAAGCCCACTTTGATTCCTCATTCATTTCTTCTTCCGCCTAAGGTTTTTTACCTTACTTCCTTTGTATTTTCGCCATTTCTCTATTATACGTCCTGGATCGCTCCCGAACGTCGATCTTTGCGCAATCGACAGATCTGATATATTCTCTCCCTCTACTGTCCTTTCAACCTCCACAAAAAGATCTACACCGTTGGATGATGCCATCCAACGGCCACGCTCTCTCCCTACATCCTCTAAAGAAGTTCACCTCACAATGCAGGATTTTATGATATTTTTTATGTGTTTTGCAGGTGTTTAATGGTTCATCCATTATGTTAAAGAAAGGCCGAAGGTTGGGAAAGACGTTTCCCATGCCTTTGATTCATCAAAGGAAACCATTCGCAAGGTTTGAACTCCACGTCTCGTCGATGCTTCATAGGCATTGATGCCTCAAAAGCCCTGCGCAACACTACACATCAACAAGACACAGTGAGTGAAATCACGAGTCAAAGAGTATCAGTGTCGAAGACAAAACATACCAGAACAGAAGATTGAAGACAAATTTGTGGGGATTACGGCTAAGAATGAAAATCAAAAGCCTAATCCTCCAAATTAAAACATGGTTAAAGGTAAATCATAAAGTGTTTATCAGACAGAAGGCCTCCACTGCCACATCTGAGGCAAATTGATTCCTCCCAGCTACCACAAAGCCACCTGTGCCTCAAAGCATTCAAACAGATGCCAAAGTTATTGAGCAGAGAAAATATATTTGCCTCAGCGTAGCCAAAGATTTAATTCTACTAAAGGAACTTAATGAAAAAAATATCAGCAGAGTTATTACATCCTGAAACAGAGCCTAAAAGTCAACAAAAGCTCCCACCGAGCTTAAATCTTAATGTAAAAAATTTAATACCGAGGACACATATGTAAGCATCTTCATCGAGCCCCTCAAAGGCCGAGAAGCCTTTAGTCTATATTAATTAACTGGGGAGATATTTTTATCAGATCTCACCTCCTCATTCTTCTATAAATACTTCTATAGAAGATGAGAAGTTGTTGATTGATCACCTGTTGTAATACTGAAACTCTCTGAAATAATACATATTCTGTTGAAGTTTGAAGAAGAAATTGAATTCTTAGAAGCCCTGATGATGTTGTTGCATGCTTGTTTCTGAGAAGGCTCTATCTTTGGATCCATGAGCTTGGCTATTGGTGAAGTATTCTGAACTGTTTAATGTTTTCCCTTGTTTTGATTTTGTTCCACAATTTCTTACTACAATAGGTTGAAAGTTTTAGGCTAAGAAATGACTCCTGGAAGCAGCTTAGACCTGTTCATCCTTCACTGTTTCATGTTTTCTTTTGCTGAGGTATTTTAGAGTCTTTAATCTCTCTCTTTAGTCCTCATGTTTGTTTATTTCTATGATAGTTGGAATAAGTTGGTTTTAGCATGATTTATGGTTCTCCCTGCTTGTCTGCTGCCACTTAAAGGCTGTTATTGAAGTCTCCCTTTGAAGTATTTCTATTTATAGTGAGCCAGGGAGGCCTTTTCTGATCTAGCCCTTTTTCCTTGCTTGAAAAGTTGTCTTAAAGGTCTTTATAGTTGTAAGCATAGATGTGTTAGGTGTTCCCTCTTCTATGACTGCAATTATCAGTGAATCTTTTATGTTTTCTAAGTCATTTGAAATAAAATCTTTGAGGAAATAGGGTGTTCCCCGAATCTTAGATTTCATTTTTAAAGTAGTCTTGAAGTCATTATTTTCTTAAATAATGTTTGTAGAATTTATGGTTAGCCCTTTCTATCAAATATTTCTTTATTGTTCAAGTTATTTTTTCAAGTTCCCTTCGTTGAGAATCAAATTTCTCTTTCCAAATCATTGATGTCCATCTCATTCCAAAACCAAAGGATCCTGCGACCAAGTTAGATTTGCCCTCTGATATCCCATATCCATTGATGAGTATGTTATGACCTCTTCTTGACTCCATTGCCCAATGAACCAGATGTTTCTCCATTCTATATATCTTTCCTAGACCTTTCATGTTCTCCTGTATCAATTCAACCAAACAAATAAACAAACACCTGCACTTAATAACTAGTCTAAAACCTATACTAAAAGCACACAAGATAAACCTTTGCAAACAAACATTTGAGAGATCCCTCTAAGAACATGAGGACTAGATCCTGTAAATATAAATATTGGTTCTGATGTTGCCTTGTCTTTTGATTTTCCGAACTATCAAAACACAAGACTCCAACATAATGGCGATCACAGTGGGACATTGAGTAAAATATTTAAAATTAAACACTCACTGTCTAGTATAACATAAGTAACCTTCTTCAAGCACTACCAAGCATAACGGTAATCATGATAGGACTTATTTTGAATCAGTGGCAAGCTAAGTAACCCTTAGGATTCTCATAGAACCTTATCAAACCTTGAAGGAATAAGTTACCAAGCCATAAGAGTGAACTTTGTATGTTTTGACAACCTAGCTAAGTGTTAAGTCAGATTTAGGACACTCTCATAACCTATAAGACTGAGAAACTCAGAAAAACCCAAAATCATTTCAGTTTGGCTTCATAATAAACTTGGTGGTGGACCATAAAACCTTTTACCTCCAAAAGAGTTAAAAATTTCCACCTGGTGACTCCACAATCCTAAACAGACCTTAAGACTCCACTAGGAAGACCCATAATATTTGTAAACATCATACAAACTCAGTTAGAAGGCTTTAAGATTAAAGTTTTATTCTTTTAAAAATATCAGTTAGCCTCTTAAAGATTGTCATATTTGGTTAAAACTTTTCTTTTAGCTGGGTTCGAAAAACATAGCATAGTGGCTCCTAGAAAGATTCATACTAGAGCTTTCCCTGACCCAAACCCACCGGAAATAGTTGAAAACCCTGAAAGTATACTTAGGGAGTCTCCTAAGATAAAATTTTCAACTGTTTTCAGATCACCCTTGAGAGCTAATTCAGTTCCTGAAAATCTTGCAGCTCTACAACAATCACAAGTCGACTTAAGAAATCCTTTTAGAACTAGGTCACCTGATGATATAATTAAGATAGACTCCGAGTCTTCACTTTCATCCCTGGAACAAAGTGAACATCCTAGTAGTAGAGAAACCACACCACCTGATTTACATTTCCTTCTCAATTTAGGTGTCTCTCATCCAAGCTCAGCTCAACAATCTATCCTCGGTACATCCACTATCCAAACCACCTCATTACAACCCATTTTCCCTTTCGCAAACCCACCCCTTGTAAATCCACCTTTCTTTCCAGCCATGGCAACATGGTATGCCCCATTAGTGTTACCACAACCTATGCTTCCCTTACCAAATTATTACCAATCTGTTAGAGTCAGCCTTTGCAGCTTTCCTTCAGTGATCAAACATGCTCTTACAAAGTGATTTTAAGGTGTCAAGGTCAAATTTTGTCATTTCAATCAGTCTTCAAGCAAAATTTGGTCACTAGGCATTAGGTCTAAGGTTTGCTTTCATTCCTTCCAAAGCGGTCCAAATGTCGGTCCATGCCACCATTCAGCTGAGTGTACCATCATTCAGAGGGTTTTCATCATCATGTCAAGTTCCATTGGGTCATTTTACAGCTTGTTCATGCTTCGGTTGTGCCTAGGCAAGGTCCATTTCCCTCTCCTAGGGTTTTGGAGGTAATTTCTCTTGGATGGTCAAATCATTAGAAAAACTTGTATCCTGATGTTCACACACCTTCCCCTATCCTTAATTTACCTCATTAAACACTTCCCATCACTGAGATTCCCCAAATTCCTCATTTTTCCACAAACCCTAGTTTCTTGCCACAACTTGGCAATTTTCTAGGCTAGGCCTGTGTTTTTCCCTTTTGGACCCCTTCCCCTCACTCAATCTCTGATATTCCACTTTCCCCTACTTCCTAACATCTTTCCCTACTTCCCAAAATTTCCCCAAGAATTTAGAAGCCCCTTATCCCCTTCATTTCGCTTCATTTCGACAAAATCCCTTGTTTCACACATCGGGATAAGTTTCACTCAAATGATGTTTCAAAGCAATAAAAGATGAATTTTGGAAACTGAGAGAGGTTTTTGTCCAAAACATGCCAAGGAAGAAAAAATCTTTCACTTTTTACACAGGTATCATGGTTTTGGAGAAATGCTGTGGGCCATCGTTGCCCCAAGAGGATTGATGCACCGGCTGGGAGTGTTGTAAGATTTGATTTTTGACAGGGTAAATGAAATCTAAATTGAAAAATTCCACTTGGGTTGGAAATTAGACTCCAATATCTTTCCAACGAGCTATCACATGCCTAATTTGGACACCGGGAAGGCCTCCAAAATCCTCCTGTAAAATGCACTATGTGATAAAAGGTGCGCTACCCATAGGAGCTGTGCGCTACCCACACAAGAGCGCGCTACCCATTGGGCACCTACAACCAGTGTAAAATTGCACGGGCGCTACCCATAGAGCTGCGCGCTACCCATTGGGCAGGGGCGCTACCCATAGAGCGACAGAGCCCAGAAATTGTTGTTTTGCGCCCAGTTTCATTTCAAATCGCCTCCATCCACTTGCAAACAGGTTTTTAATCATTGCTCAGTGATTTTTGAAAGAGGTTTTGGTATTTTTGAAGTTGGGAAACAAGCATTGCTTGAGGAGAAACCTATAAACCATATGTTCATGCCAAATTCAATTCTCAGGGTTTTAAAAGATATAGTGACAGTTTAGTGAAGGGTTTGTAATTTTCGTGATTGGTAGCATGTGCTCATGCTTATATTTGTCATTGCCGCTCTCTAGCACATTATGTACATCCGTGCCTTGTAGGCCATTCTATCACTCTGGGTTATCACATCCTTTCGTGTTTTCACATAGCATCATGTTGACTTATCCATAGTCTCATGTTTTCACTATAGCTGCCATTCACCATATGGTGTCACGCTACTGCTTTCATTGCCACTGCTTCCTGATTAAGAAACAAATTCATTGGATAAATCACATTACAAAGGGCCGTATACTACATTTGCACCGTCCATCACTCTATTTGTCAAATCTAGTTTCAGATCCAAAACAAAGACTCGTTTCTATGCCACTAAAACAGCTATTACCACTATCACTTGTTTGCTATAGATGTTTTGGTACATATGCACATATTTGTTTGAGAATAATGAAGCTCTGACTTAAATGAACACCAATATCAACACACATATTGCAGACAACTTCTTTTCAAAGCCATGTCAGAGACAGAGTCAGTTTATGAGCAGGAGTCGGACAATGATTTCACAACAGAGGGTAATGTGCCACGGAGGCCTCACAACGGTGGAAGGGGTCTCAATCGAGAAAAAGACATGCTTCGTCACATGAAACATTGCTATTGGGCCCGCATGCACGTTTGCAAAGCGAGAATGAAGATTCTGAAGAGGAGGTTGAGCCGAGCACTAAAACGGCGAAAGAGGCTTGATCCACTTCGGATTTTGGCCGAGGCTTCGTTGGCTGGTTATGATACATGATGGAGGGTCTCCGCTCCAAATTTGAGCAAATTCGGAGAAAGTTTTGTCATTTTGAAATTTTTTGGTCCTAAAACAGATTTTTCAGTTCTATGGGTAGCGCGCCGCGCGCTACCCATACGATTGGGACACTTTCTGAAGGAAATCTTTGCATTTTTGGATTTTTCATGGTAAGTTATGTATGCTCAAGCAGGGCTGAAGCATTTCATCAGGTTCTAGATGGTCAAAAGGCTCAAAAACACCATGAAAACCACCTTGCTGCCACTTTTTGCACCAGCAGGAAGTACTTCTGGGAGAATGAAGTTTTGGAGGGGCAAATGAGCTCCAAATTGGAAAATTCCACTTGGGTTGGATAGCCAACATCCAGGGCTTTCCAACGAGCTATCATGAGCTCAATTTGGATGTCAGGAAGTACTTCAACATCAGGTTGAAAGGTGCGCTACCCATACAAATCAGGGGCGCTACCCATAGAGATTTTTGGTCAAATTTTCAACTTCCAGCTCAGAATTTCGGCCAGTTTGGCCCAGTTTTGCTTGTGGATGAAATTTTTGGGTTTTCATGATGTAAATTGATGGTTGGCATGTAAATTTGGCTTAATTTTACCTATTCTAGAAGATTCACTCTCAAAAAAGTGAAAATCATGTAAATGAATCAATTTCCACTCTTTTAGAGGTAAGTTGTTAGCTTCCTAGATTCTAGTTCCTTGATTAGAATTTGGTTGAAACTGATCCCTGAAGATGGAATTCGACCCCTAGAGGTGAGGGAAGAGGTTATGAGGCCTATATGATGTAATTTCTCTATCCTTTTCAGAGGTTGGATAGGTTGGACTCTTGGGAAACTTTTGGCACCATTGTACATATTTTTCATATTTTGGCTAAGGAAAGATCAGAGGTTTTGCGGCACTTGTTGGGATCCTTGTGGTTTTTTTCTCTTGATGGTGTTTTCTTTCTGTTTACTGTAAGTTCTTCATGTTTAATGTATGCCATTCCTTTCATATGCTTCTGAAACTAAATTGAATGAGTAGATGAGGTTGAATCCATTGTTTACCGTGCTCTGCCTTTGAATTCATTTAGTTCTATATGTTTTCTACTGTTTGAAGAGGATCCAAGTTCTTCTCTGCCCTCTTCAGCTCCTCGTCAGTCTGATCCGTCCGTATATCCAATTAAAAGCATCAAGACAGTCACCTACCTCGCCCCAACTCGAAATCTGCAAAGGTCTGACCTTATCCCCGGACCCAAAATTTGTTTTTCCCATTTCTCCAACGAAAACCCAAAAATCAAAATCAAACATACCTATCTCTTTACTAGCCTAAAATCAGTTCCCTTTTAAAGTCATCTCGCACCCTATTGTTCATTTTATCGAGATTGACGGAGAGAGCCCTCTCCTGTCCTCGTAGGGCTAGCTACGAGGCTGAGCGTGGTTTGATGTAGCCTTGAGTTTTACCTCATTTCAGCCTAAGGTAGATTTGAGCGCTAACATAGTGGCGACCATACTGGGGAAGAACTGGTTTTCTTGTTGATGTCATTTGTTTCATGAGCTACAGACGGAGCTTGAAGTCACACCAGGTAGCCTTCGAACTGCACATTGCTCTGCGAGTGCATAGTAGATAAACGCTGCTTCAGTCCATCTCCGGTCTAGCTTGTGAATATGACACTTGACTTGTAGATTGTCTTGCCCCAGTACGTGTATCAGGATCAGATCTGATGGTTGATGGTGGACAACGATCAGACATAAGAAGGCTGAAATCATTCACCTGGTGACTCCTGTAGAGACTCCACTGGAGAACTGACTCTTTCTCTGCGAAAATGAAAGGATCTTACACAAAGTTCGGATATCTAAAGTGGAATGGTATTCAGGATCTAGTTTGCTTTCTTGTAAATTACTTCTTCGCTGGTCTTGAAGCTGTCTTGAAAGTTTTTCAGAGTTTGTTGTATGAGAAAGGTGATCAAAATCTTCACTTGACCTATTCAAAAAGTGTGAGTACTGAGTTTCCTTTTGATCCTGGTCTCCTTGCTTTTCCCACATCTTATGATGACTCTCTTCAGAGTGATGAGCCAACTGATCCCGCAGCTCTTGTACATACTCCTACACCTTGTAAAATTCAAGATCGGTACAAACCTCTTGTTTTACCTTCTGTTCTTCATGCTTTCCCTAAAAATTATGACCTGTATCTACCAAGATTTGACGGTGAATGTAACAATGTCAACGCTGAGCAACATGTGCAGAATGTTGAGACCTTCCTAGACCTTTTTGAAGTTGATGATGAAGATGTCAGTATTAGGCTTTTTGCTCTTTCTTTGCAAGGTCAAGTGAAGAGTTGGTTTAAATCCCTGCCTGATGCGAGCATCTCAGATTTCCAGCAGTTCGTCACAATTTTCCTTGACAGGTGGATGATCGGACATAACTTTTTGTTGATTATAGAAGAGTATAATCAGCTAAAAAGGCTGCCAGGGGAGACAGTACAACAATTTTCTGCCAGATTTAACCAAGTTTATTATTCAATGCCAGTTGATATAAGACCTTCTCCTAGATCTGCTCTCTTGCACTACCCGGGTGCCTTTGATCCGGAAATGGAGTTTCAGCTGAGAGAAAAGAATATTGCAACACTTCACGAGATGCAGAACAAGACAGTGAATGTAGAGGCTCATTTGCTGATCTTGAGGGAAAGGTTGAAGGAAGAAGAAAAGAAGAATGTTTCAGAGCAGCTGACACCTTCAGAGGAAAAGCTTGATCTTTTCGTAAATGCAGTAGAAGAGATGGTGCGGAAAATGACTGCAAAAAATGAAAATGACATTCAAGAAAAAGCGGCTGACCCAAAACATTTTGTTTCTGATCCCAGTTGTCATAGTGATTGTTTTATAGATCATTGTGAAGAAGAGAGAGCTGTTGATATGATGTGTATGTTTGATGATGTGTTGTATACTGATGATTTGCCTCAGTTTGATCAGTATGATGATGATTATGTTCTCCAAACAGAAGCTAATCTTGCAGACGAATCAGCAGCTAGTTTGTGCGAGGAGGAAGTTCACTTTCAGCAGCTTGAGTACAGTGATCAACCGATGCATATCAGCTATGGCAATGATGAGGAAAGTGCAGCAAATTTTGAAGTAAGTGAAGGATCTTTGCCTTTTTGTTTTGATTCATTTCAGTTCATTAGAGACAACTACCATGCAATCAGAAATCTAATGTCAACAAGTCTTGATCTGGACCATCTTGAGCGCAATGAAAACCTTGTTCAAGATTTCTCATATTCAGATTTTCAGCCCTGAAAGCCATTGATTTTCAAGTTGCAGCTGAAGACATGGAAGCTGGTACATGTGATCAAATGATACAAGGTGACTCCGTACCATTATGTTTTGAATCATTTCAGTTTTTGAGAGAAAAATTGCATAGTAAATCTTCAAATGAGCAGCCTATAAGAAATCAGCAATCTCTCAATGTTAATGTTGAGGATGAGACAGATAATGAAATTCTTGAGCAGCTTGTAGCATTAGATTTGCAGCCACCAAATGAAATTGAATATCAGATTACAGATGAAGGTGTGGAAGATGAAATACATGATTTGATGATGCAGGAAAATTCTATACCCTTTGGTTTCGAAGCATTTCAGTTTATAAGGCAGAATTTTCATAATATATCTCAAGGAAAAGATGAACAGCCAGTAGGATGTCATACAGTTTCAAGGGATACAGTGCAGCCGTCTTCTCAAGTTTTTGATGATCCTATTGCTCGTGTGTTGGATGATGTTTGCAGTAAAGGTTGTCCTTCATTAGTTAACCATGTGCCGGAAAAGAATGTTGATGATAATCTTATTCAAAGGTCACCTTCATTGTCTTGTTTAACAGATTGTTCATTGCATAGCACATGTCAAGATTTCCATTCATATGAGGAGATTGATGAAGGAGACTTTTGTTCTGTCTGGAATCAGCAACAGAGTTTGATTTTTCATGAATTTCAGGATCCTTTTGACAGCTTGCTACAATCACCAAAGAAAAGCACCGCAGATGTGAGGAAAAGTTTAAGATCAAGGTATGGAGATTATCTGGACCAGAGCTATGTTTATGAAGATCCTTTCGCGGTATTCTTGCAGTCATCCAGTCAATTCATGCTTTGCAAGTTTATCAGCAGTCCACTTGGTTTAAATTTTCCATGTGAGTTGCCTTTCGATTCTTTCCTTTTCCTGTGCATTAGTAAGCATGTGGGAAGAAATCAAACAGCAGCCAACATGCTTACATGGTTGCATTGGCTGTTCCATTACACTTGATCGGGTGGTGTAAAGCACAATTAGAGTAGGTTGTATTGAATAAGCTCTACTTTGAGCATATTTCTAGTTTGTCGGTTGTGTTTAAGTATCAAGTCAGTTCTTAGTTGAGTGAGAGTCAATTTGTATCATCAATTCATCAGTTTTCAGTCATGCATTTCAGTTTGAGTTTTTGATTCCATTGCCCAATGGATAAGGCACTGGTCTGCTCTCCCAAAGATCTGCCGTTCTTGGCACCTCCAAGGAGCTACCATCCCCATTGGAGCCAATGTTAGATTCAGCCTTTGCAGCCTTCCTCCAGTGATCAAACATGCTCTTACAAAGTGATTTTAAGATGTCAAGGTCAAATTTTGTCATTTCAATGAGTCTTCAAGCAAAATTTGGTCACTAGGCATTAGGTCTAGGGTTTGTTTTCACTCTTTTCAAAGTTGTCCAAATGTTGGTCCATGGCACCATTCAGCTGAGTGTACCATCATTTAGAGGGCTGTAATCATCATGTCAAGTTCCACTGGGTCATTTTACACCTTGTTCATGCTTCAGTTGTGCCTAGGTAAGGTCCATTTCCCTCTCCTAGGGTTTTGGAGGTAATTTCTCTTGGATGGTCAAATCATTAGAAAAACTTGTATCCTGATGTTCACACACCTTCCCCTATCCTTAATATACCTCATTAAACACTTCCCATCACTGAGATTCCCCAAATCCCTCATTTTTGCACAAACCCTAGTTTCTTGCCACAACTTGGCAATTTTCTAGGCTAGGCCTGTGTTTTGCCCTTTTGGACCCCTTCCCCTCACTCAATCTCTGAGATTCCACTTTCCCCTGCTTCCTAACATCTCTCCCTACTTCCAAAAATTTCCCCAAGAATTTAGAAGCCCCTTATCCCCTTCATTTCGCTTCATTTCGACAAAATCCCTTGTTTCACACATCGGGATCGGTTTCACTCAAAAGATGTTTCAGAGCAATCAAAGATGAATTTTGAAAAACTGAGAGACATTTTTTTCCACAACATGCCAAGGAAGAAAAACCTCTTTCACTGTTTACACAGGTATCATGGTTTTGGAGAAATGTCAAAAATACCGTTGCCTCAAGAGGATTGATGCACCTGCTGGGAGTAGTGTTGGGAGATTTGATTTTTGATAGGGTAAATGAACTCCAAATTTCAAAATTATACTTGGGTTGGAAAGTATACTTCAAGAGATTTCCAACGAGCTATTACATGCCTAATTTGGACACCGGGAAGGCCTCCAAAAGCTTTCTGCAAAATGCACTATGTAGCTACTCATAGAAAAGTGCGCGCTACCCATAGGAGCTGCGCGCTACCCACACAAGAGCGCGCTACCCATTGGGCACCTAAAGCCAATGTAAAATTGCATGGGCGCTACCCATAGAGCTGCGCGCTACCCATTGGGCAGGGGCGCTACCCATAGAGCGACAGAGCCGAGAAATTGTTGTTTTGCGCCCAGTTTCATTTCAAATCGCCTCCATCCACTTGCAAACAGGTTTTTAATCATTGCTCAGTGATTTTTGAAAGAGGTTTTGGTATTTTTGAAGTTGGGAAACAAGCATTGCTTGAGGAGAAATCTATAAACCATATGTTCATGCCAAATTCAATTCTTAGGGTTTTAAAAGATATAGTGACAGTTTAGTGAAGGGTTTGTGAATTTTCGTGATTGGTATATGTGCTCATGCTTATATTGCTTGTCGCGCCCTAGCACATTATGTACATTATCCTCATGCCTTTTAGCCATTCTATCACTGCTATCACATCCTTTCGTGTTTTCACATAGCATCATGTTGACTTATCCATGTAGTCTCATGTTTTCACTTAGTTTTTTTCCATTCACCATATGTTGTCATTGCTATTGTTTCATTGCCACTGTCTCCTATTGAAAAGCACAGTCCTTTGACAAATCCTTGGCCAGCATTACAAAGGGCTGTACACTACATTTGCACTGTCTACTCATTTGTCAAATTCACTTGTGATCCAAAAACAGAGACTGTTTTTATGCCACGAAAACAGAGCTATTACCACTGTCACTTTTTTGCTTATGATGTTTTGGTACATAGGAAATATATTTGGGTTTTGAGAATGCATTGAAGCCTTTGACTTCACTACACCTATATCAACACACATATTGCAGATAACTTGTTTTCAAAGCTATGTCAAAGACATATTCAGTTTATGAGCAGGAGTCTGACAGTGATTCTACAACAGAGGGTAATGTGCCACGGAGGCCTCACAAGGGTGGAAGGGGTATCAATCGAGACAAAGACATGCTTCGTCACATGAAACATTGCTATTGGGCCCGCATGCACGTTTGCAAATCGAGAATGAAGATTCTGAAGAGGAGGTTGAGCCGAGCACTAAAACGGCGAAAGAGGCTTGATCCACTTCGGATTTTGGCCGAGGCTTCATTGGCTGGTCATGATACATGATGGAGGGTCTCCGCTCCGAATTTGAGCAAATTCGGAGAAAGTTTTGTCATTTTGAAATTTTTTGGTCCTAAAACAAATTTTTCAGCTTTATGTAGCACACGCGCTACCCATACAATTGGGACACTTTCGAAGGAAATATTTGCATTTTTAGCTAATCATATACAGCAGGCTCAAGCTAAATTTCAGCATTTAACGTTCCTGATGGTCAGCACTAAAACACCATGAAAACCACCTTGCTCGCCACTTTTTGCACCAAAGAGGGAAGTACTCTCTCCGGGAGAATGAATTTTGGAGGGGCAATGAGCTCCAAATTGGGAAATTTACTTGGGTTGGATAGCCAACATCCAGAGCTTTAACGAGCTATCATGAGATCAATTTGGATGGTCGTGCAAGATTTCAAAATCAGCTATGGCGCGCTACCCATACAACCGTGGTGCTACCCATATAGATTTTTGGTCAAATTTTCAACTTCCAGCTCAGAATTTCGGCCAGTTGGGACCAGTTTTTCTTGTGGATGAAATTTTTGGGTTTTCATGATGTAAATTGATGGTTGGCATGTAACTTTGGCTTAATTTTACCTATTCTAGAAGATTCACTCTCAAAAAAGTGAAAATCATGTAAATGAATCAGTTTCCACTCTTTTAGAGGCAAGTTGTTAGCTGCCTAGATTGTAGTTCCATGATTAGAATTTGTTGAAACTGATCCCTGAAGGAGGAATTCGACCCCTAGAGGTGGGGGAAGGGGTTAGAGTGATCTATATATTGTAATTTCTGAGACATTCTATAGGTTGGACTCTTGGGAAACTTTTGGCACACATTGTAAATATTTTTCATATTTTGGCTAAGGAAAGGTCAGAGGTTTTGCGGCACTTGTTGGGATCCTTGTGGTGTTTTGTTCTTGATGGTGTTTTCTCTCTGTTTACTGTAAGTTCTTCATGTTTAATGTATGCCATTCCTTTCATATGCTTCTGAACTAAATTGAATGAGTAGATGAGGTTGAATCCATCGTTTACCATGCTCTGCCTTTGAATTCATTTAGTTCTATATGTTTTCGACTGTTTGAAGAGGATCCAAGTTCTTCTTTGCCCTCTTCAGCTCCTCGTCGGTCTGATCTGTCCGTATATCCAATTAAAAGCATCAAGACAGTCACCTACCTCGCCCCAACTCGAAATCTGCAAAGGTCTGACCTTATCCCCGGACCCAAAATTTGTTTTCCCATTTTTCCAGTGAAAACCCAAAAAATCAAAATCAAACATACCTAGCCTAAAATCAGTTCCCATTGTAAGTCATCTCGCACCCTATTGTTCATTTTATCGAGATTGACGGAGAGAGCCCTCTCCTGTCCTCGTAGGGCTAGCTACGAGGCTGAGCATGGTTTGATGTAGCCTTGAGTTTTACCTCATTTCAGCCTGAGGTAGATTTGAGCGCTAACACAATCCAAAATCCCTCATTTCACTGGAAAAGAGTCTACAACAGCTCAACATCATGTAGATAGAATGGAAGATGCATTCGATTACATGGAGATAGAAGAAGAAACCGTGAAGATGAGGATCTTTGCCCAAAGTTTAGGAGGATATGTAAAGAAATGGTTTAAGAACCTACCTCCTAACAGCATAAATGATCTCCCTGCTTTTCATCAAACATTCATCAACAAATGGGAACTCAAAAAGAACCCTCTCCAAATAATAGCAGAGTATAGCAGCCTCAAGAGAAATCAAGGGGAGAGTGTTCATGATTACTCCACTAGGTTCAATAGCGTTTACAATGCTCTTCCACCTCACATGAAACCTCCTCAAGGCATGGCCTTGGTAAGGTATCCTAAAGGCCTTGACGCCGAAATGACTTATCATTTAAGGGAGAGAGATTACTTAACCTTAGAATACATGCAAAAAGGAGATGTTAGTGTTGAGGCAAACATAATTCAGAAGAGAAATAGGTTAAGAGAAGAGAAGAGGGTAACTTATAAAGATGACATAGCACCCTCAACTTCTGACACCAAAATTGATAACCTAGTGAAGGTAATGGAGAGGATGCTTGAAAAGATCAATTTGAATGACAGAGTGCCACCAAGAGAACCTCAAAATAACCAAAACAGAAATAGAAATCAGAATTATAGGAGAGAAAAAAATCAAGATAAGCAAAAAGAAAGTGACCAATAGATTAGACCTCCCTTCCAACAGAACTATGTGGATCAATATGAGGAATATAGGGAGATGGAAAGGTTGGGAGAAGCTCATGTAAACTTGATTGGATCAGACAGTGGGGATGATGTTTTCCTCACTGAGGAAGAACGAGGTTTATTTTCTGATCAAAGTACAAAAACCTATGAAGATTCTGATGACTATAGATTGGGGTTTTAAAATGCAATCATGGAGGTACACAAACAGTATGATCTTAGGAGCAAAGGGAATGTAGACAATTTAAAGGATAAGAACACTAGCACTGTTGTCAAGAAAAATGCAGAAATTCAGCCTAAAAAGACAGCAGACAAACCCATCATTTTGGCTAAAAAACCAGATTTAAACAAAGATAAAAATAGTCATCCAAATGTGGAGCAGAGTACCCCTAGCACTTCAGCTAGTGGTCCTAACAAAACAATCCCAATTACCAGTCCGAAAAAAGTTATGCAAATTAAAACTGCTGAAAAGAATTAAATTGAAAAGACAGATGTAAATATCAACAAATCAATTGTTCCTTTCAGCCTTGAAGGAGAGATTGCCAAGATAAATATTACCATCCCCCTAGCTGAACTGGTAACCCAAGAAGTGTACAAAAACCAAGTTTTAAAAGCTTTGAACCTAGGAATTGATACTGACACCTTAAACTTGACAGATGACAAACCTGAGTTATTGTTTGGTCCAGAGGTCGAAGGAAAATACCAAGAAGGGGTTGTCCCTCCCGTCTATGTTAGTTTGAACATACATGAGAAAATCTTACATAATGCCATGTTAGATTCTGGAGCTTCACACAATCTAATGCCCAAGGTAGTAATGGAAAGCTTAGGCTTAGAAATTACTAAACCATACAAAGATTTGTATTCCTTTGACTCAAGCAGAGTCAAATGTTTGGGTTTAATCAAAGATTTATGTGTTAATTTAGCTCACATTCCTGCTAAGAGTCTAGTGATGGACATAGTTGTAGCTGACATTCCCCCTAAGTATGGCATGCTCTTATCAAGATCATGGGGAGCCAAACTTTAGGGAAGCCTTCAAATGGACATGTATTATGCCACCATTCCTGTTTTTAACCAAAACAGAAGACTATACAGGGAATCTCACATGAAGTACATGGTGAGCAACATAGAAAAACCAAACAACTCTCCAATCTATTCTATTCAATCAAGTTTAGATTCCTTTATCTTATGTAACGAAGATGAAATTACTCAACAAGATAAGGAAAAAACAGACCCAATCAGTTCACCAGAACAATCAAATCTTCCCTCGAATCAAATTCAAAACATTGGCAATCAACAGCAACAAGAAAATGGAAATGAAGCAAATGTACTTTGGACAATAAGCTTTGATGGATCCTGTAATAAAACAAGTGCAGGGGCAGGTGTTTGGATTCAAAATATGAATCAGGTTTTTTCATATAAATTAGATTTCCCATGCACTAACAATATTGCTGAGTATGAAGCACTTCTCCTAGGCTTACAATTTCTTAAGCAATTAGAAGCCCAAAAGATATCAATCCTAGGAGATTCTGAACTTATCATAAGACAAATCAAAGGTGAATACTCTGCTAGAAATCCAAGGCTCAGGGAATATCGGAATGCTTCCCTTGATTTATTGAAAACCTTTGAAAAGTAAGAACTTATTTTCATTCCTAGAGCACTAAATCATCTAGCAAATGAACTCGCTTTCAATGCCAGTAACTGTCAAATACCTGAGATAAATGAACAACTTAGCGTAAAGGTAAAACACAGACCGACAGTGCCGAATAACAAAGATCACTGGCAGGTGTTTGAATCTGATAAACACATAGACGATTTTTTAAAATCAGAAAATGATTTCACCATACCAATATCAGAATCCAGCCATGAAGAAAACTGCTTGTATATCGAACAAATCCCAGAAGATGAAATAACATGTTTTGCTGATATAAATCATTATGAGAATCCTTTTGAAGAAAATATGATTGACAATGTAGACTAAGAAGACTTGGAAGTTTTACAATGCAAGAATGATAAGATTCCAAGAGGTCTCACACCTTTAGAACACCTCTTCGATTTTAACGATGTAGCCAAAGAACCGAGAATGGGGCCTGTGGAAACAAACGTAGAAGAACATAACATAGGCAGCCTAGCAGAACCCAAGATGATTAAACTGTCCAACACCCTCCCAGCTCACATAGAATCTCAATACATAGAGTTGTTTAAAGAGTTTAAGGATGTTTTCACTTGGGCATACACAAAACTGAAGTCTTATGATACCAGCATCATCTAGCACAAGATTCCCCTGAAGGAAAATCAAAAGCCTTTCAAACAAAAACTTAGGAGAATAAATCCACTTTTATTACCTTTAGTTAAAGCCAAGATTGAAAAGATGCATGATGCTGGGATCATAGTACCCATTAGATATTCATAATGGGTATCAAACTTAGTTTCTGTTAGAAAGAAAACAGGGGAAATCAGGCTCTGTATTGACTTCAGAAATTTAAATAGAGCCTCTTTAAAAGACAACTACCCCTTACCCAAGATGGACCATATACTTCAAAGGGTAGTTGGGTCAAAAAGGATATCCCTCTTAGATGGGTTCTTGGGTTACAACCAGGTGTTAGTGCTCCCAAGTGATCAAATAAAAAATGCTTTTACCACACCTTGGAGCACCTTTATGTATGTCAAAATGCCTTTCGGATTAATGAATGCAGGGGCCACCTTCCAAAGGGCCATGGACATAGCCTTTTCTGAAGATATTGGCTATTTTATAATCATTTACCTTGATGACATAACCGTATTATCAAAAACCGATGAAGAACATCTGATTCACTTGAGAAAAGTTTTTGAGAAGTGTAGGAAATTTGGCTTGTCATTGAATCCCAAGAAAACACTCTTCAGTCTCCAAGAAGGTAAACTTCTTGGTCACATAATTTCAGAAGAAGGAATCAAAATAGACCCTACAATGATAGATGGCATATTGCAAATCAGCCATCCAAGAAACCTCAAATGATTACAATCTTTCATTGGAAAGATTAATTTTTTGAGAAGGTTTATCCCCAACCTTGCTGAGCTATTAAAGAATATTACAAACATGCTTAAAAAGGATGTAGGTTTAAAATGGACTTTACCAGCTAAACAATCATTCGAATTGGTTAAACAAGCTCTCACTCAAACACCAATCTTGATTAGGCCAGATTTTACTTTTATATCTTTTCTTTTGCATCTGAGCATACAATAGCTGCAGTTTTACTTCAAAAGAATGACTTGGGGCAAGAACAACCAATATCCTTCTTTAGTAGGGCCTTAAGAGATGCTCCTCTCAAATATAACATCATGTAGAAGCAAGCCTTAGCATTAGTGAAAGCATTAAAGGACTTTAGGGTCTATATTTTACACTCTCACATAATTTCTTTTGTTCCACATACTATTGTCAAGGACATTCTAAGTCAAGACCTTGATGGTAAAAGGGGAAAATGGATTGCAACTTTTCTCGATTATGACTTAGAAATCAGGCCCACCAAAATAGTTAAATGGCAAGGATTAGTGAAACTTATGGCTGAGTCTAACTTCCAGGCACTAGACATGAATATGGTAGAGGTGTTGGAAGAAATAGAAGAATCTATTGCTTCTTTCATTGAAGGAACATTTCTGAATTCTCCTTGGTATGCTGACATTATTTATGTGCTTTTATATTTGAATGCCCCTCTTTCTTTTTCCAAGACTAAAGCTAGATTTTTAAAACAAAAAGCTTTGAGTTTTTGCATCTTAGATGGGGTATTATATTGGAAAAATGTTGTTGGAATTTTTCTTAACTGTTTACTTAAAGATGATGCAGGGAAAATCATGCATGAGTTGCATGATGGAGAATGTGGAGGACACCTCTACTGGAAGGTTACAGTAAACAAAATTCTTAGATCTGGTTACTATTGGCCTGCCCTTTTCCCAGACACTCAGAAATTGGTCATGTCTTGCCATAAGTGTCAAATTTTTGATGGCAAAAGAAAACTTCTTCCCTTACCCTTACATCCTATCAGAGTTGAGACACCTTTTCAACAATAGGGTTTAGACTTCATTGGGGAAATTCACCCATCCTCCTCAGCTCAACATAAGTGGATCCTCACGACCACTGACTTCTTTACCAAATGGATAGAAGCCATACCTTCCAGGAATGCTAATGACTCTGTCATTATCAAGTTACTTGAAACAAATATCCTATCCCGATTTGGTTGTCCCAGAAAAATCATAACAGATAATGTTGCTGCTTTTAAATCCAAGAAGATGGTTGATTTCTGTTACAAATACCACATAACCTTGGGCCATTCTACTTCTTACTATCCCCAAGGAAATGGATTAGCTGAATCCTCCAATAAGAGCCTCATCAATATCATCAAAAAATTGTTGGAACAGAATCAGAAATCATGGCACAGTAAGATGGTTCATGCCTTATGGGCTGATAGGTTAACTACAAAGAAGTCAATAAATATGTCCCCCTATCAGCTGGTCTATGGCATGGATGCAGTTTTTCCGACCTCATTAGGAGTTCCAGTCATGAAACTCCTTCAAGAAGTGCAGATTGAAGAGAATGATATGCAGAGGAGAATCAACCAAACAATCCATTTACAGCAGACCAGAGAAGAAGTTTATGAGAGAACACAGTTGGTCCAAGAAAATATGAAGAAGCTATTTGATAAGAGGACTAAGGCAGAAAATTTCCAAGTTGGAAATGTTGTTCTTAAGTGGGATTCAAGAAGAGAAGAGAAGGGAAAACATGGCAAGTTTGAGAACTTTGGAAAGGGCCATATATTATCCATGCTGTGAGGGGTCACAATGCATTTTTCTTGAAAGAATTAAATGGGGAAGATATGTATGGAGGCCCTGTCAACGGCAGGATGTTAAAGAATTACTTCTTCCAGGAATCATGAGTTTCAAAGCATTTTATTTTCATTATAAATATCATAGTCTGAACGTTGCATTCAAAGTTATAAAAATTAAAATAGAAAAACAGTAAAAGAGAGAAAAGAGGGAAGATTGTAAAAACAATAAAGGTACAGCCCCATACCAAAAAGAGAAGCAATATCTGAAAGTGTGCAAGCTCAAACGCCATTGCTGAAACACACTTCTAGTTAGCCATACAGCCTAATCATGGCTAATTAGTTTTAAATTGAATGCTGATAGGTTAGTGAATTCGATTTTCCAAACTGTTTAATCTTGGCTTATCAGTAGATAGATTAGGATAGAAATTAAAGGTTCAAACATGCTCAAAATCTGAACCTAAGTTTCGAAATAGAATGACTCAAATCTGTTTCAAATTCTGAGTCAAAAAGATGTAAATCTGGAAAGAACAACTCAAGTAAGAGTCAAAACAGAGCTGTAAAATATGAAGGAAGTGCTTTGAACTTTCAGATCTTAAGCCTTCCATTTTGATTTAATTTTCTACTAAATAAGGTCTATGTGCAACTTGTTTTTATGTCGTAGATCAGCAACAAGTTAGAATGTTCAATCCCGACTTGTATGCTTTTGAATTTCTGTTATAGAATTTAGAGAATAAAAATCTGTTAGACTGTTTAATCCTAACAGATTAATAGATTAGGTAGAGAATCATATGGACTCAACTGTTTAAATTGAGTCCATGGAGAAATAAGGAGTCGAAATAGATTAGATTTTATGCTTTCGAAAGAATAAAATGTTGTAAAAATAGTTTCCCAATCCAAGTGCACTCTAATGAAGAAAAAATGTTAGATCAGTAGGACTGGGTAGGTAGAAAGCTTGTGTTGATGAAAAATCCATTGTTTTCCATGGCTGCTAATATGTTTTCAGAACAAAGAAGATCATCCAAGCAAAGAAGGCAGCCCAATGGATGAGGCACTGATCAACCTCCTAGAGAATGCAAGTCTGAAGTTCTTGATGCCTTCGAGAAGGCACCATCCCCAAGTGGAGCCATTGTTAGCCACCTATAAAATTTTTCATATTAAATGGTGGCTAAAACATTTTTGGAGCCTTCAAGGAACAAATTTTATTGCTAAAAAGTGGTATCTATTGAAGACTCTTGAAGACATCATCTCCTCTGCCCAAATCTTCATTACTGTTCCCATTTCAAAACTTAGAAATTCTGCTGATTTCAATAAGAAAAGACTACTGCAAAAGATATTCCTCCCTTCCCTCCACCTCAAAACTAACCTCCATTTTTACCCCTTTTTTCCCATGAAATTCCTGTATTTTTCATGAGTTCCCTTCTTCCATTCATGAAAATCATCTTTACATAGTTTAAAACTCCTTTTTAAACTATATCGAAACCCTCAAAAATCCTTTGGAAAACATTGAAATCTATAAAAAAACCCATTTTTTATTATTACAGGCTTAAGCCCCCTTAGGTCAAGCCTAAACCACTTCCCCTCCATGTGCCCGCACCCTAGAACCAGGTGCTAGAGCCTTTCAGTGCTTATCGCATCGGAACAATACGCAGTGTGCAAGTATTTTTGCTTCACAAATTTTTTGATGTGATTAGCCCTCTGTTTCATAACCCTCAATCAGATTATTTCTCCATACGACCCGTGGGCCCGCAACCGGGCGCCAAGCCTTATCTATATTTTTCTGCCCTTAAGCCATAAAACCTTTGTTTTTTCATTAAGTTTTTGGTTTCATACATTATAAACATGGCCCCGCCTGTTCATTGGCCGAACCCATTTCCGCTGTTGATCATTAGGCCAATCCAATGGTCAGCGTGCTTTCCTATTTTCCACCCATCGCATCAGAAACTTCTGCAAAAGTTCTTCCGATTGCACTCGTTTAAAATCTTCCGATTGCAATGGCCCGATCGCGCAATTGCATCGGCCTTCCCCTATCACGCAATTTCTTCACCCCACCTCCGATCGCAGATTGCGATCTCTCGACACATCTCCCACCGTCGATATGATCTACAGATAGACGACCCACATATGATCGCATCGAAGTTTTCCATCAGGTGCATCTAATTACATTACTTTGCCTCCCTCCGATCGCTGATTCCTGATTTATTCCCCACCGTTGATCTTGTGGGCCGATCTCATCCGACGGCCCACGATCATCTCGAAGCCCACTTTGATTCCTCATTCATTTCTTCTTCCGCCTAAGTTTTTTTACCTTACTTCCTTTGTATTTTCACCATTTCTCTATTATACGTCCCGGATCGCTCCCGACCATCGATATTTGCGTGATCGACGGATTTGATATATTCTTTCCCTGTACTCTCCTTTCAACCTCCACAAACAGATCTACACTATTGGATGATGCCATCCAATGGCCACGCTCTCTCCCTACACCCTCTGAAGTAGTTCACCTCACAACGCAGGATTTTATGATATTTTTTATGTGTTTTGTAGGTGTTTAATGGTTCATCCATTATGTTAAAGAAAGGTTGAAGGCTGGGAAAGACATTTCCCATGCCTTTGATTCATCAAAGGAAACCATTCGCAGGGTTTGAACTCCACGTCTCGTCGATGCTTCATAGGCATTGATGCCTCAAAAGCCCTGCGCAGCACTACACATCAACAAGACACAGTGAGTGAAATCACGAATCAAAGAGTATCAGTGTCGAAGACAAAACATACCAGAACAGAAGATTGAAGACAAATTTGTGGGGATTATGGCTAAGAATGAAAATAAAAAGCCTAATCCTCCAAATTAAAACATGGTTAAGGGTAAATCATAAAGTGTTTATCAGACAGAAGGCCTCCACTGCCACATTTGAGGCAAATTGATTCCTCCCATCTACCACAAAGCCACCTGTGCCTGAAAGCATTCAAACAGAGGCCAAAGTTATTGAGTAGAGAAAAGATATTTGCCTCAGCGCAGCCAAAGATTTAATTCTACTAAAGGAACTTAATGCAAAAAATATCAGCATAGTTATTACATCCTGAAACAGAGCCTAAAAGTCAACAAAATCTCCCACCGAGCTTAAATCTTAATGTAAAACATTTAATACAGAGGACACATATGTAAGCATCTTCATTGAGCCCCTCAAAGGCTGAGAAGCCTTCAGTCTGTATTAATTAACTGGGGAGATATTTTTATTAGATCTCACCTCCTCATTCTTCTATAAATACTTCTGTAGAAGATGAGAAGTTGTTGATTGATCACCTGTTGTAATACTGAAACTCTCTAAAATAATACATAGTCTGTTGAAGTTTGAAGAAGAAATTGAAGTCTTAGAAGCCCTGATGATGTTGTTGCATGCTTTTTTTTGAGAAGGCTCTATCTTTGGATCCATGAGCTTGGCTTTTGGTGAAGTATTCTGAACTGTTTAATTTTTTCCCCTATTTTCATTTTGTTCCACAATTTCTTACTACAGTAGGTTGAAATTTTTAGGCTAAGAAATGACTCCTGGAAGCACCTTAGACCATTTTATCCTTCACTGTTTCATGTTTTCTTCTGTTGAGGTATTTTAGAGTCTTTAATCTCTCTCTTTAGTCCTCATGCTTGTTTATTTCTATGATAGTTCGAATAAGTTGGTTTCAGCATGATTTATGGTTCTCCCTGCTTGTCTACTGCCACTTAAAGGCTGTTATTGAAGTCTCCCTTTGAAGTATTTATGTTTATAGTGAGCCAAGGAGGCCTGTTCTGATCTATCCCTTTGTCCTTGCTTGAGCAATTGTCTTAAAGGTCTTTATAGTTGTAATCATAGATGTGTTAGGTGTTCCCTCTTCTATGACTACAATTATCAGTGAATCTTTTATGTTTTCTAAGTCATTTGAAATAAAATATTTGAGGAAATAGGGTGTTCCCCGAATCTTAGATTTCATTTTGAAAGTAGTCTTGAAGTCATTATTTGCTTAAAGAATGTTTGTAGAATTTATGGTTAGCCCTGTCTATCAAATATTTCTTTATTGTTAAAGTTGTGTTTTCAAGTTCCCTTCGTTGAGAATCAAATTTCTCTTTCCAAATCATTGATGTCCATCTCATTCCAAAACCAAAGGATTCTGCGGCCAAGTTAGATTTTCCCTCTAATATCCCATATCCATTGATGAGTATGTTATGACCTCTTCTTGACTCCATTGCCCAATGAACTAGATGTTTCTCGATTCTATATATCTTTCCTAGACCTTTCATGTTCTGCTGTATCAATTCAACCAATCAAATAAACAAACACCTGCACTTAATAACTAGTCTAAAACCTATACTAAAAGCACACAAGATAAAACTTTGCAAACAAACATTTGAGAGATCCCTCTCTGAGAACAGGAGGACTAGATCCTGTAACTCTAAAGATTGGTTCTGATGTTGCCTTGTCTTTTGATTTTCCAAACTATCAAAACACGAGACTCCAACATAAGGAAGTGAAGAAGGGAAAAATTGTCCAAAACTATGCCAACAACTCAAGGGCATTGGAGGAAATCATCAACAATCAACAATCTTACAACGACAGAACTGGCCTCGGTTACAAAGAAGAAGAAGCAGGACCTTATACAACAAAATACAATGAACCTATGAGATTTGACATACATGTAGACTTCATTGGACAAGATTCGTAAGTACATCCTTGGAAGACGATTCCTCGACAAAGATTTTCATCCAGGTACCAACATATTTTTCATGGCTATTGTTATTGATGTGGAAAATTTGGTCATAAAATTGTAGAATGTCACATTTACCCTAGGAACCAATACAATTCCAGGAGATCCTTAAAATATGAACCTCCCAGGGCTCAATGAAACATCAATAGATTTGAACATCTAAGAAATAATATGGAATGTTACAAATGTCAGAACTTTGGACACATAGCCAGAGTCTGCAGACTTGATAATCCTCCAGAAGAATCTTCAAAGCCACAGAATGAACGAACATGGAAGAAGAAGAAGACTGATAATTGTGCTCTCACTCTCAAGGCTCAAAACAACAAAGATGCGTGGTATTTTGACAGTGGTTGCTCAACGCATATGACTGGAGATAGAAGGAAATTTGTATCTTTGAAAGAGAAGAAGGATGGAACCGTATCCTTTGGAAATGATGGATCTTCAAATGTTATAGGATCAGGTACCGTCACTCTTGGAAGCAAAGATGTTATAGCCAAGAATGTTCTATTGGTTGAAAACATGAATCACAATCTGCTCAGTGTTGGACAAATGTGTGATCAAGGACACACAATGTTATTCAACTCCACAAAATGTGAAATCAGGAAAGGTAGGTATGTTAAAATTCTGGCTACAGCAAGTCGAGCTCCAAACGACATATATGTTCTGGATGAAGCAACTAAAGCATGTCTACTAGCTAAAGAAGATGAAAGCTGGTTAGGGCACAAACGAATGGGTCACATAAACTTTGACAATCTTGTCAGGATAAGCAAAAAGGAAGCAGTACGAGAAATGCTGAAAATATCAAAACCTTCCAACACACTATGTGAGGCCTGTCAGCATGGCAAGGAGACAAAAGTCTAACTTAAAACAAAAGAACACTTTGCATCACATCCATTGGAATTGATACATACTGATATATGTGGTCTTGTGAGAACAAAAGGCTTATATGGAGAATTATATTTCATGTTAATGATAGATGACTATACCAAGATGACAACCATCAGTTTCCTAAAGAAAAAATATGAAGCATTTGAGTGCTTTAAGATCTACAAGGAATTGGTTGAAAATGAAACTGATTTGAAAATAAAGTGTCTAAGATCAGATAATGGTGGAGAATTCACTTCCAAATTATTTCAGCAATAATGTGACGAAAATGGAATAAAAAGACAATTTTCAACAACACGAACACCTCAGCAAAATGGAGTTGCTAAAAGAAAGAATAGAACCATACAAGAAATGGGTAGAACAATGTTGAAGGACTCAAAATTGGATGAAAAATTCTGGGTTCAAGCAATTGATACGGCAGTCTTCATTATCAACCGAAGTCTTCTCAGAAATAATTGCAACACGATTCCATATGAATTATGGAAAGGAAAACCAGCTAATGTAAAATATTTAAGAATCTTCGGAAGAAAATGTTATATCAAAAGAGAAGATCAAAATTTGGGTAAGTTTGAATCACGTGTTGATGAAGGTATCTTTGTTGGTTACTCATGCAAGAGAAAGGCCTATAAATGTTATAATCTAATATGAAAACAAATAGTGGAGAGCATAAATGTTACATTTGATGAAGATGGTGTTCTAGTGAATAATGATGAAGATCTAGAATCTTTGAAACTTGAAACAGAGGATGAAAAAGACACAGATAAAATTATAGAACAAGAATAAACTATCAACGAGGAAGAAGTAAACAACGATCATCAAGATATACCAGAACAACAACAAGAAGCTCCTCCAAGGAGAACAAAATAATGGATTCAAAAGAACCATCCACCAAATAAAATCATTGGTGAAATAAATGAAGGTTGAAAGCTTCGTTCATCACAACAAGCTCACATTGCTTTTCTAGCAACCTTTGAGCCTAGTAGCTTTGAGGAAGCCAGCCAGAATGAACATTGGGTAGCAGCTATGAATGAAGAATTGGATCAAATTGAGAATAATAACACCTAGGAATTAGTTTTACGACCAAAATATAAAAATGTCATTGGGACTAAATGGGTGTTCAGGAACAAATTGAATGAAGATGGGTAGGTTACCAGAAACAAATCAAGATTGGTTTGCAAAGGCTATGCACAAGTGGAAGGAATTGATTTCGACAAAACATTTGCACCAGTTGCTAGAATGGAAGCCATCTGAATGTTTCTCACCTATGCATGTTCAAGAAAAATCAAAGCCTACCAAATGGATGTTAAGTCAACATTTCTGAATGGAGAATTAGAAGAAGAAGTTTACATCGAACAACCTAAAGGTTTTCTACTATCAGAAAAAAAAAGACTATGTTTGCAGGTTAAAGAAGGCTCTATATGGTCTCAAGCAGGCTCCCAGAGCATGGTATGCTCGTCTTGATGGATATCTACGTCAACAAGGGTTCAAGAAAGGCTCTGTTGATAGCAATATTTATGTACAAATAGATAAAGATAATTTAACAATCATTGAGGTATATGTGGATGATATAATATTTGGTAGCAATGATGATCGACTAAGTAAGAAATTTTCTACAAAGATGCAAAGTGAGTTCGAGATGTATTTACTTGGTGAGCTGACATACTTATTAGGGCTTCAAATATCTCAGCAAGAGAAAGGAGTATTTATATGTCAAGCCAAGTACATCAAGGAAATGCTCAAGAAATTCAAAATGGAAGATTGGAAACTCGTCCTTACTCCGATGGTAACAGGTTGCAAATTGAGCATAAACAACTCATCTAAGGATGTGGATCAGAGGTTGTACAGATCTATGATTGGTAGTCTTCTATATGTAATAGCCTCTCGGCCAGATGTTATGCAAGCAGTTGGACAAGTAGCAAGATTCCAAGTAGCACCAAAAGAATCACATATTATTGCCGTCAAAAGAATTCTTCGATATCTAAAGGGCACAAAAGAATATGGCTTGTGGTATCCCAAGGGTAACAATCTCATTATTCAAGCCTTTACAGATGTAGATTAGACAGGAAGCGTTGATGATCGTAAGAGTACTAGTGGAGCAGCATTCTATCTAGGTGGTTGTCTCGTATCATGGTTTAGCAAAAAGCAAACCTCAATCTCGTTATCTATAGCGGAAGAAGAATACATTGCAGCAACATCATGTTGTACTCAAGTCCTTTGGATGAAACAAACTTTGCAATATCTTCAAGTACAATTCATTGAGCCTATTACCATATTCTGTGACAACACTAGTGCCATCAGCATCTCCAAGAATCCTGTCATGCATTCAAAAACAAAACACGTTCCGATCAAATATCATTTTGTTAGAGAACAAGTCGTTAAAAAGAATATCAAACTTGAGTATGTTTGTACAAAAGAAAAAATTGTTGATATCTTCACTAAACCTTTACCTCATGAAGCATTTGAATATCTTCGTCAGAAGCTTGGGATTCTCCCAAGTTCTCATTAGATTACAGGTCTGCAGGACGGTTGTGTGTCAGGGGGAGTGGAAGTGTGTACAGGTCCACAGGATGGTTGTGTTTCAGGGGGAGTTACCCTTTGCCATTGATTTCAAAGGGGGAGATAATGTTGTAGGAAGAGGTGTCATGATCACAGGGGGAGTACTTGTGTTTCCATAAATGCCAAAGGGGGGGATTGTTGATCAACGGTTGTCATTGATGTCAACCCAAGCAGCACCAGGGGATAACCAAATATTGCATGGGAATTTTTACCTACAAAATTACTATATTTTGGTTCAAGAATTATTTTGATGGTTTCTACTTGTCAATATGTTTCCATTGATATATGGCACGCCACGTAATTCTTCACGGTTTGAGAGATATTCATGTTTGAAGTTTATACCTCCAGTTAGTGGGCTAAAACCCCATAGGGTTGTGGCATGGGTCATTGAAAATTCATATTTAATATTTTTTAAGCTCCTACAATTCCTCCCACGTTCACTTGTTGAAGCCCCTCTCAACCTAAGCATTTATATAAATTGTGATCCTCATTTCCTCCTTATGCAAGGGATTTCGCCATTTGAAACAAGTCATCGTGGAATTTTCGTTTTAATTTTTTTTCTACTAAGGATCAGAAGCTGAAATTTTTATGAGGCAAAGTAAAAATCTTGAGGACGCTGCTGTGAAAATTTCAGATGAAGGTGCACAAAATTTTCGGAGATATGATCTCTGGAAGTCAGGGTTTTTTCAGGCTCCTGAAATTCATCTCAAAGAAGTGACCTTGGTAAAATCGTCATAAATATCTCTTTGAGTATTGGATTGGAATTCCGTAAAAAGTGGAAGATATTAAACAGAATTTATTTTTTTACCTATTAGTTTCAGAGCCAAATGGAAAAACAGTGACACGTGGCACGCTTTACAAGTTCGCTCTGCTGAAACAGTCCATAATTAGGGCATTGTGAGATATTGGGTATAACTCTCACTTGAAGAATCTAAATTGGGTTAGAATTGTGGCATTGGAAATATGAATCAGAGGACTATGACAAGACCATTAATTTCAGAGCCAAATGGAAAATCAGTGACACGTGGCACACTTTACAAGTTCGCTCTGCTGAAACAATCCATAATTAGGGCATTGTGAGATATTGGGTATAACTCTCACTTGAAGAATCTAAATTGGGTTAGACCTGTGGCATTGGAAAGACGAATTAGAGGACTATGACAAGACCATTAATTTTAGAGCCAAATGGAAAAACATTGACATGTGGCACGCTTTACAAGTTCGCTCTGCTGAAACAGTCCATAATTAGGGAATTGTGAGATATTGGGTATAACTCTCACTTGAAGAATCTAAATTGGGTCAGACCTATGGCATTGGAAATACAACTCAGAGGACTACTACAAGACCAAAAATCAGATATTGGGGATTTGAAATAACAGAGATACACCAGATTCAATATCAAGCTCCTAGAAGGCAAAGAAAAAGCTAGATCATGTGTTGTCAAGGGCTGCAAAGGACCAGAATTTCTAGGGAAGCAAAGCAAAGCAAGGTGCAGCAGAGGGTAGCCTGAAAAGATTAGAAACCAAGGTGCATAACAGCAGCAATAAGTTCATCACATGAATTCTTCAAGTGGGCATCGCTGCATACAATCATTGTAAAGGTATCATTGTACTAAGCCATTGTAAATACATTATTGTACAAATTGTACTAGTGTCTATCTACCAAGAGTTGAAGAGGCAGTGTCGGGTGGTGTAGGATCATCATTAGGTGGTTGTGTCATAGTTGGGGTTATGGTTTAGTGTGACTTATTCTTCTACATCATTCTATATCATTGTCAAGTGGACCATTTTCCCTAGTCCGGGAGTCCATTCTTCTTTTATTATTCTACAGGGTGGTAGGGTGGTGCTAGGGTGAGTTGTAGCTCATTGGGTGTTGGGGAATCTGTTCAGTTGACTACTGAAGAATCTCAGGCATTGGAGCATCCATCCAGTGGGAGCTGGATAAGAATGCTTTTCTAGATTCTAGGAAGTTGGAGCTTTATTTTCAATTGGAGTTGAATATTAAAGAATTATTAGAAAATCATTAGGTGGTTTTTGTCCTAGAGTGGGTTTCCACCTTAAAAAATATGTGCATTTGTGTTACTTTTTTTACTGCTATCATTGTACAAACACTGATAATAATTGAAGATTAACTAATGCTCTATTTGAAAGGAATATTGATTCACCCCCATCTCAGTATTTCCAACACCTACTACTTATGTCTTGTAACCGAAAAACCTCAGAGATAGGTCACTGAAAATCTCAGAGAAGATGTTCGAAAATATCTGTTTGTAGACTGAGCCAAGGTTTCTATTTATAGTGGTTAGGCTTCCATAAATAAGCCGACATGACTTCTTGAATGAATGCGTCCTATTTATGTAAGCCGACATGTCAAATATATATTTAATGAGGCCAACTTTCAGGATGACTGTGTCTTGTCTTTTGGAGGTCTTCTTTCAAGTGTATCATGACTCTATTAACATGACAATGACTCTTATAAATCCTAATGACATCAAGAAGAAGTCTATCTACATAGTAAATCTTGCTCATGAAACCCATGAAGCAAGTACAACAAAATACATTTTATTATCTTTGTCTTCTTCTTTACATAAATACACAATTACATAGTCAACATGAAGACCGACCTCGTTACACTTTTCAATGGAGAAGACCCCTGACCAGTGAAAAAACATTGTTGGAGGGTTGGATTAGTAACTTACCTGTGCACTTGACCTTCCTTCAGAACCGAAAAGAGCTCAAACCTTGAGAACTGTTGCCTTAGCCCAGGTTTGAGAACAGATGCCTTAGCTCGGATTTGTAGTTTGCAGTGAAGAACACTAATATATTCATTGGTATGTGGAACACCCACATGGAAGATAACATGTCATTGTTATTTGGTTCATGATGTTGTGGCACTGAAGTAGAATGATGTGGCACACCTATGTGGTAAATGGTGTATCATCATTACATGGCTCATTGGTGACGTGGTGATGACATGGTGAAAAAATTGCACTAATGTGGCACTGACATGGAGAGGAAGTGGAAGGTGATGTGGAGCTGGGTATTAACCTATTGTTATACTAGGATGTCGAGGAATTGATTCCGAGAAATTTAGAATCTAGTATTTGGCCTATCTCCCAATACTATTAGAACCTCAACTTTTTCAGTTATATTAATTGTAGCTACAAATCCTTAGTATATTAACATGAACTAATTATATCCCATTTTACACTTAGAAATTAAGGTTATAAATATGGTCTTGTGCTTTAAGCAATTTTTCATAACAACTACATAACACTTTAGTCTATTACTTCAAGCTTATATTTGGGTGAATAATTCCCTTGTTGCATTGAGTGCTAGTATGAGGAACACTGGAAGGCTATAAAAGAGATAATTGATGTGCTTAAAAGTGCCTCTAATGGTTTCTATTACATGTAGATAAATCCCAGGATTTATGCACATCTAGAGTGATATTATTTATGCACAATATTAGTTATATTAATTTTATCTCACTTTAGCTCTATTCCTGATGTAACATTAATTAATGGTGGCCTATGATAACTTTGTCTGTGTCAGTTCATTGTATAAGCTTGGTAGACATTATTACTATTCAAATAATTCATTTTTATATGACTTATATAATAAATACACAACCGCCAGTTTTCTAATACATATGTATACAGTCGAGAAGTGATGCTCATTAGACTTCCCTCATAGACAATAAAAGAAACCTAAGACAATATGAAATACTTGTAGCTTCCTAATTATGTAGCCATCATGTGATATTTTTATGCATTACGTTGTTAGAAGCATTTATACAAACTGATAATAAATAAAATTAGGCTATCCCAGTTGGGCATGATTTCAAGGTGTTGCCATGGTGTATTCATGCTTGGGCATGATGTCAAGTGTCAGTCTAAATTTAACATTAAGCACGGTGTATTTTTTAATGGACATAATTGTTGAGCCTCAAAATTGTGCTTTCCTTCACCTCATTTTACCTCATTTTCCCTTGTCCATTGCTATCTTAAACCCAATTGATCAATAAATATAGTTAAAATTACTTCTAGAATGATTTACATGACTGACTTGTTGAATTTTGTGATTTTGCCATTGTTAAGCATTTTGACCGGAACTAGCTGCAGAATGCAGACATTCCGTAGCTAACCGGCGATTCTGCAGCTGCCTTCATGTTTGAGTATGTTCCAGGTGGCCTCTTGAGAAAAACCGCATATGGGCATGATCCACGTCATGTCTACATGGTTCGTTGCTCATCATGGAGGAAGAAATGAATTCTGGGTAGGGTTTTGAACGTGGGGAACACATTTATGAAGGAAGACTCCTATTAGGACTGTCTCAGTCCAGATGTCTTTTCTTCTTCACGCAGCCACTTCAAAGAGTCCTAACATGATTTGGATAAGGAAAGACATTATTCCTAAATTGTTGTAATTATTGTTACGTGCATTTGCTTTATAAACTATTGAGTAGACCGAGAGCTTAGTTGGAGATTTTATGTTAGATTGCTGCTAGATTTTGTTGGAACTCTGTGATACATTCCTGAAAACGCAGAGTGTTATGTTCAAACTATTGCATCGTTAATGGAGCAGACACAGTTATTTTGAAGGCGTGATTTAATTTGGAGTTGAATGCCGTCAAGTGGTAGAGGGCCCCTGCCTCTTGCACGGATTTCCTTTGCGTAAATTAGATAATTTTTCCTAGCTGCCTTTACGTTTTGCATTTGAATTGGTAGTTGTTTTGTTTTAGCTACTGTAGTCGTATTCATTCTAGCTCTTCCACAAGAAGACACTCTTCCAACAGATTATAATGACGAATGTTGAATGACTATGGTATTGTAGGATTAGGAGTTGAATTTATAGTTGTTTTAACTAGCTACTGTAGTTATATTCATTCCAGCTCTTCCACAAGAAGACACTCTTCCAACAGATTATAATGCTGAATGATGAATAGCTATAGTACTGTAGGAGTTAGTTGTAGTTTTTGCTATTCACTATCATAAGTTACACTTGTTCTAATCACTCTTCCACAAGAAGAAACTCTTCCAAGACATCCTTAAGAAGTTCAAGACATGACTATGATAATGAATGATTTAGTTGTGTGTTTGTACTAAGTATCATCTCCGTTCTTGCTCTTAAACGCTTGCCCAAGACATCATAATGACGAGTAGGGTATGGATATGATATCTTAGTTTTTCATTTGCTTTCAGTCTATTTGCTTACAATTGCACTCAATTACACAGTCATAATTGTTCTACCTCTTCCAAAAGAAGGAACTCTTCCAAAATATCACTAATGATGAACAAACAGATTGTGTAACTTCATAGAATAATGCATGATTAGTTAGAAAGCTCCGGAGTTTCATTGCATTTAAATCATGTCCAGTTACTTTGTTTCAAGTTTGATGATGACTTATAGTTCAACATTGTTCTAGTTTAGTGGCATCTTAGGTTCATTCTTAGATTAACTCATTACACTTGCATCTCATATTCAAATTGTCATCCATTGCACAATAAATTACTTTAGTTGTTAGGATTAACAAGACAGCCTTCATTATTCACAAACATCTTCTTGTTCTAAAAACTACAAATGATATATAGCCATAGGAACAGAAGACAACATCACTATAAGGTCTGAAATCTCTCTGTAATTTCCTCATCATTTCATAAAACAGAGCTCTTCCTCAAAAGAACTACTTTGAACAAGAAACCAATAACTCTTTGAGTATAGGTTCTGTGACATTCAATTAAATTGCAGAATAGAACTAGGAATTAAACATAGAATAGAAAGAGCTTAGGACAGAGTATTGCATAATTAGTGTTTAACTGTTTAGTTAGAGGATTTGCATATTTAGTGATCATTTCTCAAGTTTAGTTTGTGTCATTTGCCTAAAAAGTCATTATCAAGCTTTTGCTTTTATTTAGTCATAGTTTAGATTCTGCTTCAGTATTTCCTTCCAATTGTATTTTCCATTCCATATATTAGCTAACTGCTTTGACCACCAACCTTTTCCTTAGCTTTTAAGATACTCTTCCCAGTATAGAAATATAAAATCACCAAAAGAATGTAAAATATCATAAATCATCACAAAAGACCAAAAACATCACAAAACACTACACACAACGCATTAGGAAACAAGCACCTAGGTACATATGGTACACTTCACTTCAGCAGTTTACAAATCCTGGTTGACAATTAAATGAGCTCAGTTTAGGAGACTAGATTGAGAGCCAACATTTTGGCGCCGTTGCCGGGGAAGTGAAAACTAGGTAACCTTTGTTTCTTAGTATCCAAAAACAATTTTATGCGTAGGGAGAGAGATTCAAGGGGAAGATTTATAAGCAGCAGAGGCAGAAGTTTTATTTCTAGAACACCACTTGTTTCATCTAGACCGAGAACTAGTACACCTTCAACTCAAACCCATCTTCCATCCTTTACTGATCCTGGACTTCTAGAAGATCTAAGGTCACCTATTCCATTAGAGAAACCTTCCACTTCATCCACTGAACCTGCCATAGAAGAAGATTTAAAAAACTCTTGTTAGGAACACAAACCTTTCTACTTCCACAGGAGAGTCAACCATGGCAGAAGAAGGAGGAGGAGGAGTTTTTAATGGAGAACACACATTATTTGGAGGTAGAGGCAGAGGTAGAGGAGAAGGAGGAAGAGGAGAAGGAGGTAGAGGTGCAGATGGAGGAAGAGGTAGAATAGGAAGCTCTTTTGGGTTCCCTATACTTGATGAAGAAACCAATACAACCATGAAAAACATTTCACCTTCTGTCCTTCCAAACTTCTATGGACTTAAAACTGAGGATCCTGAAACTTTCTTATTCGAATTTGAAGTGCTGTGTAGGACTTATGACTACCTTCAAGATGCTCAAAAATTGAAATTATTTCCTTCAACTCTGAAAGGAGCAGCATTGAAGTGGTTTATGAGTTTAAACAGTAGTTCTATTAGAACATGGGAAGACATGAAACAAGCATTCCTAGAGAGATACTTGGATTATTGTATGCCGGTTAATCATAAGGAAGAAGTGTTCAAGATGTTACAAAAAGAAGATGAAAACTTAGAAGATTTGTTGGAAAGATTTGAATACAACATAAAAAGGGCACAAATGGAAAACCTAGATCAAGACACTTTAAAAGCTCTTTTGTTGAAAACAATTAGGGATGAATGGTTGGATATCCTTAAAATGATGGGAAAAGGGGATATATCACAACTCACATTACCTGAAATATCTGAGTTATGTATCAACCTTTCAAGAGGGAAATCTAAAACTGTCAAAGGTCCAAGAGATCCTGCTCTTGCAAGGGCAAGTAAGTCTGCTTCTGGGACAGTAAGTAGATCAGAAATAAGACATATGCTTGATGATTTTAAATCTGACATCTTAGGGAGTCTTAGTGAACAAATAGACACCCTTAAGATACAAAACAAGAAAAGGTCGGGACCGATGCCTCGGGGCAATCTTTGTCCCAAATGTAGGAAGAAACATGCTTCAGAGAGTGTCCTCTAGATGTAAAAGTTGTAGAAACCCTGTCATTTGTTCTGAAAAACATGAGACCAAGAATTGTCCTTCTCTTCCTGGTCTCAAAGCTGTCTTTCAGGAAGAAACTCCTACAGACTCCACAGAATCTCTTAACTTTGTGTCTAGAAGACCTTGGCAGGGACCTCAGACACAAGGATTCCATGATCAAATGTATAATCAACCTCCACCTTGGAATTCTTGGTAGCAACCTTGGCCCCAATTTCAAAATCAATCGCAATCTTGGGCACAAGGAACACAAGGTCCCTATGGAAGATACTCTCCATATTATCAGTATCCACCATCCTATCCACCATATCCACATTTTTATCCTCAAAATTCCCAACAAAATTTTCCTCAAAATCTTCAACAAAATTTTCAACAAAATCCTCAACAACATCATCCGAACCAATCTCATCAAAATAAACCACTTCCATTACCATTCCCTCAAAAATCAAATCAATTGTCAGCTCAGCCCATACCAAACCCCAATAATAAGAACCCTCAGAATACATACATGATAGAAGGACAACAATTTCCAACTTATTTGATTACTCCTCTAGACCTTAGTGATGTTCAACTTAGGTCTGGAAGGATACTTGAGAAGAAGAAACCTTCTGTGATCATACAAGAACAAGATAATTCTGAGGAAGACTCCCTATGGGTTAATAAAAGTCTTGAGGAAGATACATCCTTTCAAGACCAAAACATTGAAAAACTAAAACAAAAAGATCCAATAAATTCAACTCCAGTATTAGAGCAACCATCCACATCTACTTCTATACCTCCCTTTCCGGAAAGACTACAAATTGATAAAGGTGTAGAAAAACAAATAATGGTGCCTAATTATGATTTCTTGGATGAATTGAGAAATGTTTTCATTAAAATTCCATTATTGCAGGCCATCAAGGAAATCCCAATTTTAGCCAAAACAATAAAGGAGTTGAGTATGAAGACAACAAGAAAAAGAATAAGAGGAACCAAGAAAATTCAACTGGTAGGACAAATAGCAGACATTATGATGGGCAAGATAGCTATTCCAAAGTACCTTGACCCAGGAAATCCAGTTGTCAAAATTCACATCAATGGCATTGAAATTCAAAACACACTCATCGACTTAGGAGCAACAATAAATATCATGAGTAAACAAATCATGGACAAACTGAAACTTCCTAATCTTCTCTTTACACCAACACTATTACAATTAGCAGATAGATCTGTGATCAGACCAGATGGGGTAATAGAAGACATTCCAGTGTCCCTAGACTCTTGGGAGTACCCTGTGGATTTCATGATCCTAACACCCAAGAATAATCTAGGAGGCCATCCGGTTATACTAGGAAGACCTTGGTTGGCTACAGCTAATGCCTTTATTAGTTGTAGGTCCTGTGATATGTATATTTCTGATGATATTTCAACAAAGAAATTCACTTTATATCCTCCAGCTAGGACAATTACAGATCTAGATGACACTCAATGGATAGAGGATGAAGAATATTTACAACCACTCTTCACAATTTCAGAAATTAGTGAAGATAAGCAAATTCTGAATACTCTAGAAAACTTTGAATCTTCTCCAGAACACAAACAAGAATCATTTCAAGAGGGATCCAATATTGAATTCTTGTCATCTAGGCAGATGTATCTTCATTCTATGGACAAATTTGGCAGCTCTACAAGTGAAATTTTTCCAGGCAAAACCTTGAACATAAACAAAAACCTAGAAAAATCTCAACAAGAAGAGTTAGTCAAAGTATTACAGAGACATTCTTTTGCATATGCATGGGAATACACTGACATGAAAGGGATAAGTCCCAATACTTGTACTCATCACATCTATATAGAGGCAAATTGAAAACCAATCAGACAGCCTCAAAGACGGATGAATCCAAATCTTAGGGAAATTGTCAAGGAAGAACTGCAAAAATTATTAAATGTTAATTTCATCTATCCTATTTCAGATAGTTAGTGGGTTTCTCCTTTAGTAATTGTACCTAAGAAAAATGGAAAATGGAGGGTGTGTGTTGACTACCGAGAACTGAATAAAGCTACTCTTAAAGACCATTTTCCCTTACCTTTCATAGATCAAGTATTAGATACATTAGCTGGCAAAAAGTACTTTTCATTCCTAGATGGGTTTAGTGGTTACAATCAAATCCAAGTGGCACTTGAAGATCAAGACAAAACCACATTTACCTGTCCTTGGGGTACCTATGCTTACCGAGTATTGCCATTTGGATTATGCAATGCACCTGCAACATTCCAAAGGGCAGTATTAGGAATTTTTTCGGATCTAATACATGACTATGTAGAGGTGTACATGGATGATTTCACAGTTTATGGGAACACATTTGAAGAGGCTTTAGAAAACTTGGAAAAAGTCTTAAAAAGATGTCAAGAAGCAAACCTTTCACTTAGTCATGAAAAATGTTTTATGATGTTTACTGAAGGTATTGTTTTAGGGCACCACATTTCAGGGGATGGGATTAGAGTCGATGAGGCAAAAGTTGAAGTTATTTCTAACCTATCCATTCCAAGTTGTCAAAGAGATGTTAGAATTTTTCTAGGATTTACAGGGTATTATCGGAGATTTATAGAAAACTTCACCAAAATAGCATCTCCTCTCTTCAAATTACTCACCAAAGATTGTGAATTTAAGTGGACTTCTGATTGCCAGTTAGCTTTTGAAACCCTGAAAACCAAAATTTCTGAAGCACCTATATTAAGGGGACCTAACTAGAAGTTACCTTTTCATATCTCGACAGATGCTTCCGATACAGCTCTGGGAACAGTATTGGGACAGAAAGATTTAATTCCCTATGCCATCTATTATATCAGTAAAAATTTGACTCCTGCAGAGTTAAACTATACTGTAACTGAAAAAGAGTTTTTAGCCGTTGTTCATGCCATTAACAAATTTAGACACTATATAACAGGCTATGAAACTTTTGTTCACACTGATCATTCTGCAATTAGATATTTAATGAATAAATCAATCACTAATGGCAAAGTTATAAGATGGTTGTTATTATTGCAAGAATTCAACATTACTATTCTAGATAGGCCTGGAAAACAAAACATTGTGGCTGATTTCCTGTCTAGAATTCAAAATATCAAAGATGACACTCCGGTTGAAGATCAATTTCCTGATGAATATCTTTTTGCAATCTCTACTCAAACTCCATGGTTTGTTGATATTGCCAATTATTTAGTTTTAGGAAAATTTCCTTCAATTATGAATGCAAGGGATAAAAGAAAAATCATTAATGATAGTGCAAGATATTCATGGGTCGCTAATGAGTTGTACAAGACAGGTCCAGATTTGATTATTAGAAGGTGTGTTCGTGAAGATGAAATGCCTGAAATTCTCAAGGCATGTCATGATGAACCTTGTGGCAGACACTTTGCAGATAAGAGGACAACCTATAAGATCCTTAATTTAGGATATTATTGGCCATCTTTGTTTAAAGATGCAAGGGAGTATGTAAAAAGGTGTGACAGTTGCCAAAGGGTAGGGAAACCTTCTCCTTCAGGTGAGATGCCATTACAACCTCATGTACACATTGAACCTTTTGAAAAATGGGCCTTGGATTTTGTAGGACCTATTAGTCCTCCATCAAGACAAAAGAAATACATATTAGTTTGCACTGATTATGTTACTAAGTGTGTAGAAGCTAAACCATTACTTGTTGCTAATGAATCATCTGTAGTTACTTTTCTTTTTGAGGATATTTTTACTCGTTTTGGTGTCCCAAGGGAAATTGTTACTGATCAAGGAGCTCAATTTACATCAAGGCTAGTGGAGCAAATGATGGAGAATTACAAAATCAGACATAGAACATCTACTCCTTATCATCCACAAGCAAATGGTCAAGTGGAATCCACTAATAAAGTCATTGAAGGAATCCTAACAAAGATTGTTCATCTACATAGAAGAGATTGGGTAGATAGGCTTCCTCAAGCCTTGTGGGCCTATAGAACTACATGGAGAAACACAACAGGCCATACTCCTTATGAGCTTGTTTATGGAAAGCAAGTTTTGTTTCCTATAGAGTTCCAAATTCAAACATTCAAGATGGCAATTCAGCTAGGACTTGATCTAACGGAGGCACAAAAGCATAGACTGGAGCAAATTAATGAATTGGATGAGATCAGGCAAGATGCAGTTCAGAAAACAAGTCTAGTCCAACAGCAAAGGGCTAGATGGCATGACAAGTACATCAAGGAGAAGAAATTTAAAGAGGGTGACTGGGCTCTCTTGTTTGACTCAAAATTCAAGGATTTTCAAGGTAAATTTCAGACACATTGGCTTGGGCCATATGAAATTGTTCGAATTTTTGATGATGGGGCAGTAAAAATCAGAACTATAGATGAAGAGGAGGTCACTTTTCTTGTGAATGGTCATAGACTGAAGCTATACCACAAGCCACTCTCAAGAGAATAGTTTGTCAAGAAGTTCCAAGAAGACAATGATGTGAAGTTAATGAAGAAGAGTCTCTCTTCTTCATCAACTTGATTAAATTTTCTGAAGCATTTCTCTTTTGAAAAAAAAATAAAAATAAAATAAAGGTATAAACATGAAAACCAATCATTGATTGGCATGTTTATACAGAAAGGATAGGGTGAAAATCAGAGTCTCTCTGACACTCTAACTTTTCCCATTTTTGTTTTTATAAGCAGCTGTTATAAAAATCATAAGTTCAGTTCCATAGTGCTTATGATTTATTTCATCTCACTCCATTCACTTATCCATCCATACTCCATTTCATTCCATCATTCATATTTCACTCCATTCCACATTTCATTCATCTCATTCCATCTTCCATTCATCTCATTTTCATGTCAAAATACAAAATTTGATATCTTGCTATAAGTGAATAAAATATGTCATGAATTGCAGTACATCCCTTATGTTACTTCATTCCATTTCATGAACTGAATCCATTCCATTCCATTATCCACTTCATACATATCATAATCCATCATCCATTTTCATTCATACCACATAACATTTCACCCATACTCCAAAAACATTCCATTTTCATGATTAAAGTGTTCTACACGAACATTCTGCAGCTCAGTGGACATTCTGCAGCTGATCAACCTTTCTGCAGCCCGACAGTCTTTCCGCAGCTATAAACCCTGAAGGCATCAACCAGCAGACATCAGAATTACAACAAAGTGACCCAGTGTATTCATGAATAAAAAGCATCAAGAAAATTATGAAGACTCCTCCAGAGATGAGCAGAGAAGACAAAGGCTACAAAAAAAATCAAATAAAGGGCAGAGGTAACAAATTTAAATTACGATGGCATTTCATAAAATTTTAGCATAGTTTAGTTGTGGATTATTCGAAAAGGTTGTTTTAATTGTTTTTATTGATCAAACACCAACAAACCCTCTACAGACTTTGTATTAAAATCTTCCATTTCAAATTTCATATCCGATAGCATTTAAGCGGCTAAAAAGGCCGAGGTGTTTGAATTCTCCACGTCTCTTAACCAGATCATTCAATGATGATTCCTTCTGCCATCGTAAAATCCTCCGCCGTCCCTTCAATCATTAATACAATCCCTCCACCTCACTCCACTACTCCATTCCGTGACCACTGCCATAACTTCATTCCGTAGCCAGCATTCCATTTCGAAGACGGAGATATTATTATCACCGAAAGAAGAGCCAAAGGATATCAGTTTGAATAGCATTGAGCATTGTAAACGCAGAGCAGAGTAGAAGGGTAAATTTGGAAGTATAACAGTGTGAGGACTTGAAGCCACTTGATTCCGTGGGTAGATAAAATATCACTGTGGACGGAGTTTGAGGCATTTTCACTATAAACACAGAGGTGTTGTAGTGTTGAGTTTGAAGTCTTTTGCTACCAAAGGATAGAGGTGTTAAAATCGAAACCATTTGCTACCAAGAGCCGGAGGTATTGCACAAAAGAAATTTGAAGCCATCTGCCACTGTCTATCAGAGACATATCAGCTCGAAAATTGAAATTTCTTTCATTATCAAACAGAGGCATATCACTCCAAAGTTCAATTATCAATAGAAGCATATCAGTCCGAGGTTTCGAAGGCATTTTTCATTATCAAACAGAGGCAAATCACTTCAAAATTCAATTGTCAACAAAAGCATATCAGTCCAAGGTTTCGAAGGCATTTGTCATTATCAATCAGAGGTATGTCATTATGAAGTTTGGAGCCATTTTCATTTAAAGCTTGAAGCCATTTCAATCCGAAAGTGAAAGTCATTGTTTTGTGGGTAGAAGAGTGTTAATTTGATATTGAAAAATCATGGGTTTAATTGTAAGGACTGAACCTGTGGGTTCAAAATATTTAGAAGGTTACCCACAATGCAAAGAAATGTTACAACAAATAGGATGGCTTCAATTTTTGGAAAAATTTAATGGCTTCCACAAGGAAGTCACTAAAACATTTGCAAGATCATTTCAAGGAACCGAAGTTGAAGTAGGGGATGTCAAGTTCACTGTCACTGAAGTTTTTATTGCAGAGGCTACAGGATTGTTCAGAACTGGGGAGAGATGGTTTAAAAATAGAGAATTCCACAATGACTCCTGGAAACAAATTTTAAAATCACCAAATATGGATGTTAGTGTATTCAAGAAAGGAATTCCCAGTTCTGCATTGAAAAACAAATGGAGAAACATACTACTTCTTTTGCAAAAAATTGTTACATGTGAGGGTAGATATGGGACATTTTATGTCTACCACATTAGACTAATGATGCATTTTCTGGGGGAAGACTTAAACCTACCATATTTCTTGCTTCAAATTCTGAAGAAGATGGCTTCCCGTGTTCAGAGAAGAGTTCAATTTTTAGAGACAACCCTTTATCATCATGGTTTGGTCAAAATTTTGATTGAGCATCATCTAGCTAAAACAAATGATACATGGGACGATTTCTTAATAAGAAATCATTTTGAAGAAGCAAAAGAACCATCACCTGAACCACAGCCTACAAAGAGAAGTAGGAAATGGAGGGCTTCAAAAGTTGAAATTGACAAACCAGTCCAAGAGAGCAGTGAGGAAATCATTTTGGAGAAGTTGACTCGAATCAAGAGGCAACTTAAGGAAGAAAAGATAATCAAGGAATTTGCCACAGAGAAAGGAGAGGGATCCTCTCAGCCTAGGAGAAGCCACAGATTAAAGGGAAAACTGAATAAAACACCAATCAAACAAACAGGGGTAATCAATATAAAAGATGAAGAAACACCCATTGAAGAGGATGATGAAGAAGATTTTTATGAAGGAACCCCTGAAATTGATACTGCTCAACAGGAAATTTATGACTATGTGAAAACTTTGGAGAGGAGAGCTTCAGGAAGCGGAGAGAGAACCCCCAGTCCTCCACTGTCTGAAATAGATATATTAAGGAGGGATAGATATGAGTTGGAATTGCTGAATAGACACATCAAAAATGAGAATGAAGTTCTCAAAGATCAAATCAAGCTCAAGACTGATATGAACTCAACCTTATCCCTGCATATAGACAAAGTGGAGAGGACCAATGAGAAGTTGAAGACAAGGAACAAAAAGCTAATCAGGGCACTCACCAACCTCGGGTTCAAACTTGTTATCAGGAAACCCAGAAGACCTCTAGCTTCCAGACAAAGGAGAAGAAGGGGATTAGATGTCCTTGCAGAAGCCTCTGAATTCATAGGATAATTTGCATGAGGACATGCAAAGAGACAGCAGTGGGGGTATGTTGAGCCTCAAAATTGTGCTTTCCTTCACTTCATTTTACCTCATTTTCCCTTGTCCATTGCTATCTTAAACCCAATTGATCAATAAATATAGTTAAAATTACTTCTAGAATGATTTACATGACTGACTTGTTAAATTTTGTGATTTTTGCCATTGTTAAGCATTTTGACCGGAACTAGCTGCAGAATGCAGACATTCCGTAGCTAACCGGCGATTCTGCAGCTGCCTTCATGTTTGAGTATGTTCCAAGTGGCCTCTTGAGAAAAACCGCATATGAGCATGATCCACGTCATGTCTACATGGTTCGTTGCTCATCATGGAGGAAGAAATGAATTCTGGGTATGGTTTTGAACGTGGGGAACACATTTATGAAGGAAGACTCCTATTAGGACTGTCTCAGTCCAGATGTCTTTTCTTCTTCACGCAGCCACTTCAAAGACTCCTAACGTGATTTGGATAAGGAAAGACATTGTTCCTAAATTGTTGTAATTATTGTTACGTGCATTTTCTTTATAAACTCTTGGGAGACCGAGAGCTATGTTAGAGATTTTATGTTAGATTTGCTGCTAGATTTTGTTTAAACTCTGTGTTACGTCCTTGAAGACACAGAGTGTTATGTTCAAACTATTGCATCGTTAATGGAGCAGACAAAGTTATTTTGAAGCGTGATTTAATTTGGAGTTGAATGCCGTCAAGTGGTAGAGGGCCCCTGCCTCTTGCACGGATTTCTTTTGCGTAAATTAGATAAGTTTTCCTAGCTGCCTTTACGTTTTGCATTTGAATTGGTAGTTGTTTTGTTTTAGCTACTGTAGTCGTATTCATTCTAGCTCTTCCACAAGAAGACACTCTTCCAATAGATTATAATGACGAATGTTGAATGACTATGGTATTGTAGGATTAGGAGTTGAATTTATAGTTGTTTTAACTAGCTACTGTAGTTATATTCATTCCAGCTCTTCCACAAGAAGACACTCTTCCAACAGATTATAATGATGAATGATGAATAGCTATGGTACTGTAGGATTTAGTTGTAGTTTTTGCTATTCACTACCACAGTTACACTTGTTCTAATCACTCTTCCACAAGAAGAAACTCTTCCAAGACATCCTTAAGAAGTTCAAGACATGACTGTGATAATGAATGATTTAGTTGTGTGTTTGTACTAAGTATCATCTCTGATCTTGCTCTTAAACGCTTGCCCAAGACATCATAATGACGAGTAGGGTATGGATGTGATAACTTAGTTTTTCATTTGTTTTCAGTTCATTTGCTTTCAATTGCATACAAGTACACAGTCATAATTGTTCTACCTCTTCCAAAAGAAGGAACTCTTCCAAAATATCATTAATGATGAACAAACAGATTGTGTAACTTCATAGAATAATGCATGTTAGTATAGTTAGAATGCTCCGGAGTTTCATTGCATTTAATTCATGTTCGGTTACTTTGTTTCAAGTTTGATGATGACTTATAGTTCAACATTGTTCTAGTTTAGTGGCATTTTAGGTTCATTCTTAGATTAACTCATTGCACTTGCATCTCATATTCAAATTGTCATCCATTGCACAATAAATTACTTTAGTTGTTAGAATTAACAAGACAGCCTTCATTATTCACAAACACCTTCTTGTTCTAAAAACTACAAATGATCTATAGCCATAGGAACAGAAGACAACATCACTAGAAGGTCTGAAATCTCTCTGTAATTTCCTCATCATTTCATAAACAGAGCTCTTCCTCAAAAGAACTACTTTGAACAAGAAACCAATAACTCTTTGAGTATAGGTTCTGTGACATTCAATTAAATTGCAGAATAGAACTAGGAATTAATCATAGAATAGAAGAGCTTAGGACATAGTATTGCATCATTAGTGTTTAACTGTTTAGTTAGAGGATTTGCATATTTAGTGATCATTTCTCAAGTTTAGTTTGTGTCATTTGCCTAAAAAGTCATTATCAAGCTTTTGCTTTTATTTAGTCATAGTTTAGATTCTGCTTCAGTGTTTCAAATTGCATTTGCCATTCCATACATTAGGCTTAACTCTGTTTTGACCACCAACCCTTTCCATTAGCTTTCTAGACATTTCCATTGTGAACATAAAAATCACCAAAAGACCAAAAACATCATAAATCATCACAAAAGACCAAAAACATCACAAAACACCACATACAACGCATTAGGAAACAAACACCTAGGTACATATGGTACACTTCACTTCAGCAGTTTACAAATCCTGGTTGACAATTAAATGAGCTCAGTTTAGGAGACTAGATTGAGACCCAACAATAATATTATAAATAATAGACACGTATTATTTCCAGAGGTATCCTTTATGGATATACCTGATATTGTTATTTACCTTAGTAAAGGGTACAAGGTGATGTACCAAATATTTTTAATCATGTTTTATTGTTGGGAAGTTTGTCTTGATACAATAGAAAGCAAATGGAGTCGTGTTTTAATGACTGGGTAGATTTCCTTGCTACAACAACAAAGAAATGGGGTTCTGTTTTAATTATTCGGCAGTGTGTCTTGCTACAATATCAAGGAAATGGAGCCATGTTTTAATTATTGGGAAGTATATCTTGCTATGGTAACAAGGAAATGGCCATCACTAAACTTCACATCTAGTGGCTCAACACTATTACCATCACCAACTTATTTCCCATTGACCACCAAACTAGTGGACTTATCCAACTTTGGTGTTTGTGTTAACCAACTGAAATTATTTGTGCATTTTTACTTTAAATTTTTCAAAAGATAGTTGAGTCATGGAGTCTTTTACACTGTAATGGTAGCATAAGACTAATTGGTATAATTTGTGTGATTTTCATATATAGTTGGTCTTTATATGAGATATTTCCATCACTTGAGTGTGTAACCATGCTAAGCACTAGTACAAAGACATTCCATTCTTGATGTGGTAAGATTATTGGACATGTTAATTCCTTTGTGAGTTGGCATTTCCATGGTGCTTTTGATGTTTATTTCACAAGGAAAGCTTCATGGATTCTAGATCATAATATGAATTTCAATTATTTGTACACTTGGATATGAGATTAAGATTTTCATGTTATTGGCTTTGTTCTATCATAATACCTCTCTTGTAGTTACTACAAGAGTAATCACCCTATTTAATGGTTTATAATTGGGTATACACTTGATTACCCTTCCCACATGCACCATGTATTAAATGAATGCAGGTATAGAAACGTATAGGGGCCTGCCTTTGAGGCAAAAAATAGGACTTCTTTAGAGGCAACAATATGAAATGATAGTTGTAGGTTTCATTTCCCTCTTTACAATCCTCTTCTGTTGACTCCCTTGGAGGAATTTCAAGCATAGCCTTCCAGTCTTGTAAATGCAACCGATGGGTTTCAAACCTATAGAAAACATATAATAGAACAATATGTTAGGCCCAACCTCAGCAAAAGGGTGTTGGAAAAATAACATAACGATGGTCAAAACTAAGCCATTCAAGGAATAGTGGATCACCCAAACATAAACAGGAACAAAAAAAAATCATAATTACACATGGGGGTATGTTACAAATGACATCATATCCCAAGTTCCAACACTCGAACTTGGGTTAAAAAATAAGTAGGGTGCATAAATCCTCGATCCTTATCTTATTGCTTAGTAGGGTTCCATTGTAGGTAGATCAAACTTGAGGTGAGAAACAAGAGTTAAATCTAACAGTGGCACCATACTACCTCGGTAGATCGACATAGAGATACAAATTGCAACATACTATCGATGGTTCTGACTTGTTCACAACTTTGATTGAGAACAAGTCCCATCATTAGAATTTATAAAGGATACTATCATCAATAATTTTTCCAAAATGTCACAACTTCCTCGAACTCGAAGAGTGTCATTTCAATACTTCTTCTTATGATAACTATATGCATGAATATATGATGATTCCAATATTGATCTACCTGCAAATATGTTTTCATGCCAAATTTGCATAGGTATCCATCCCTCTGGCTAGGGCTTCCCATTTTCACTGGTGGGCTGATATTTCCTTTTAAGAATTCAACTTTCACATGAGTGAAATTTCAAAGTAGTTCAAGGACCTATTCAAGAATAAAGAACTTGACACTCTTTTACATGAATTGCGATGAATGTCTCCTAGTATTATCCTTATGCTGATAAGACACTTGAATATTTTCTCCTTTAAAATTTTTCCCAAAAACTAGGGCTTTTAGCAAGCACAAGAAATGTTTTCTCCTTCTTTATTAGTACTCTGAAACTGTTTATTCTTTCTGGTTTTCCCAATTCTTGTCAGTTCGAAGATGAAACCCTGATCATTTGGAGGGATCATGTACTCCTCTTCTATATCAAAAGGCTAGCTTATTGTTGATATCTTATCCGACATTTTTTTTTATATAATGGTTTTGTTGTAGCCGCTACAACACCACCCAAAATTTTGGGTATATTTAAAATTTCGGGTTCCCCTTCTACTCGCTTAGGCGTTAAAGTTCTTTTACCCGACTTGCAGTCGGTGACGTCCCACCGACCTATCTCCAACCCCTCATGAATTGTCTCACCATCATGATCCGATGTCATCGTTGCAATCACGCCATATGTGGGAAGGATCATCCAGCGTGCGCCCGAACACTCTTGTCACAGTCGCGCCAAGTGTAGCAAGGTTGCCATGCATACGTTGAATGTAAACCTTTTGTGTATTGACGAATAAAAGCCCTTCCGCCATGGGTCATTGAGCATGTTGTTTCGATTCTTATCTTAAGTTTGTTAGTATTATATGTTTTTTCTAGAAACACCATTATCAAGGAGTAATTGTGATGTCGTAATGTTTCACACAGGTCGACCCCACGGGTGACAAAATCCCCAGTCATGTCACGACATCAAGGGAAATAAATTGGGCTCGATGACGAGGCCAAAGTTACGGAACAGGGGAGGATTAGGAGCAAGTGACCAGTACTGCTATAAGGAGGATAGTGGAATACATGTTGATAAGAAACAACTTTCCATGTCACTGATGCAAAAGCTTATGTCACTAGTGTGCGCCAGTTGCTTTAAAGCGCTCCGTCTGGAAATGTCTAGATCTTGCACCATACCATCTAAATGCCGATGGGTGCACGCAAAGAAATATATGTCGCCACTTCGATTGATCTAGCCTAAAGTATCGCTCGGTGAACAAGGCGGACTCAGAAGATCTCCCTAGATAATGAGAATCTCATATGGTATGGCAAACCAATAGCAGAGTTTCAAATATGACAACGCGCCTTTGAGAAGCAACATCTGTTAATTCTGAGATACATACCCTGGCATTATTTAGGCTGCAAGGAATACATGTGGAGGAACGAAAGCGCCTTAAAACCCTACTCTCCTTTGCTCTTTCATATCCTTACAGTTGTCTATGTGGGACCATATGAGATGGAGAATGTCAGATTGAACCTAAAGGGTCCTGTTTAAATGCATACACCTTTTGTAGTTAGGCGCATTGATGCATATGCAAAGAGAGCCTCCAGAACCACAAGATAAAAAGGAGTTAATATTAAAGGGGAAATCCATGTGGTTAGATTAGCAGATTTCTTCTCTCGACCTTTCAAAACAAAAGTCTTCATATTATGAGGTGGTGGCCTTGGCATAGGGAATTGTCATCTATGTGCGCTAACAATCGGAGAAAAAGCAATGGTAAATGTTTTATAATTAAAACTAAGGCGCAAATGTTTGATAGGAGGTGTTCGACTTATGATATAACATAAAGAAAGGTGATAAAAAATGTGAACGTACAAATGTAATTGATCTAAATTGAGTTGCTATCAAATGTTTGAAGGGCCATTGACTCCTCCCACAAAGTCATTAGACCTCATAAATATGTCAAGAGTGGGAAGAGTTTTTTGACATAATCAATTTTGTTTTCTTTTAGAGTTATAATTAAACTTCCCAAAAAGTCAATCGATTTGATTTGATGTATTTTGAAGCTGAGTTTTAACTTGTGTTAAAATGTTTGGGTTCAACACGGCAGCGGATATGACAATGACTTTGATACGTTAGAAAATTGGCGCAGACATGCACCGCCGCGTTACATGAAATTAAACGTTCGATGCCATGTGTTGGAACATGGCGCAGACACGTATGGGCACGTGGCATCGAGCCAAAGGTTCGATAGTGGACTATGTACGTGGAAAATATGGCGCAAAACTACATGCACACGTTGCATGGAGTCAAACCTCCGATGACACGTTTTGATGTATGTCAAAACATAAGGTTTTCAATTCTTCTATTAAAATGGCGACAGGACTATGTGAAAACACGTTGCATGGAGCCCGAGCCCGCCGTTCGTTAGCTTGGAGCAAGATATACGATAAGTGTTCAAGTGGTCAAAGTTTATGATTGAGCCACGTAGCAAATGGGCGCGAGCATACATACATAGTGACCGTGTTTTATATTAAAGGTGGGGCGGATGTATTTTTGGTTCAACGTTCAATATGCTTGGAGCCCAACGTTCACGTTTATGCCGTGGCAGTGGATATTATTATGGCGCATGTATGATGGTGCAACAAAATACATGCTCGCGTGGCACAGAGTCAAAGGCTCGTTGGCTAATGATTTGAGAGCAAATACACGCGCAAAGGATTAGAACCATATGAAGAATCTTGGCAAATAGGCTCAAACATCTCCATAGCAGAGTTTGACCGCTGGTAAAACAACGTTGAACAGATGTATAACGGCCGAAGGTTTATTTCTTAAAAACATGGAGCGGGCGCGAAGATTCGATAGTGGAGTTATTTGTTATAAGTGTGATGACCATTATGCTGAAACTACAAGATATGATGGTGGTGAAACTACTATGCGTGGAGTCCAACATCGTTGGCAGGTAAGTGCGTGGAGCAGATATATGTTTGATGATCCAGCGTTCGATATTCACGTTGCAGGGTTGACGGTCAAACAACGTACGTTTCAAAACCATATGAGGCGGCAAGCAAAACCATCTAAAGCATGGCATGGAGCTAACGTCCGATGCCAGGTTTTCAATGTATAATAAACATGCACAGCATATACGTATAACGGCCATATTGTGTGAAGCCCAAACATCGTAATGAATATATGATAACATGCGAGCATGGCGCCGGTGGAGACTAGGATTATGGTGAACGTTAAAGCGGAGATAATGACGGTCAAAAATCTACGTTATACAGTGGCAACGCTGTAATATTAGTATGTCGACAGTCAAAAAAACAGCAAGGTGGAGTTTTCCACGTGGCCATCCCAGATTTACACGGCAAAAACACAAAACGACCTCGCGTTTGAGTAGGTAGGAAAAGCTTATCGATAAAAGGAATGCTGCACTGATGGTTGCAGCCTTGACAACAATTTTCCACGAGACAATCACGCTGCAAATATACTATTAATTACCTGCGCTGAGCACATTCAGAAGGACGTTATCACTACATATCCGCTGGGTTCTGATTTTTGATATTGCCATTATTGACCACGTCTAGCTATATCAACAGAGCTAATTTTCGATGGCGTTTTTTCTTGCACTCTGTCCCAAGGCACTAAAAACCTGATCGTCACATCCCACGCGAGTCCATTCAGTGCGTTTTTCCAGTTTGCAGGCTCATGCCGGGATGAGCCCCTCACCATGGAAGCGGAATGTCAATAATAGAGCGTTGCGCCAGAACGGGCCACAGTAAGAGAGACAGGTCGATGCATATGTCTGCATACAGGTTCAGGTGAAGGAGATGGTGATGCGACTATAACGCATCGCTGGACAGAGAATGAAAGCGGAGCACTTGAACTTGCAGATGAGTTCCACGATAGGTTCTAAAACATGCCACTCCAAATGTTGAGGTGACAAAGAGGAGGTCGCAGCCGTCCATAGGTTGCAGATTCACCCCAAAGTGCGACCTCCCTCAGATGGCAAACGCCCACGGTAATCTGGACACAGAGCTACATCCTTGAAACCCGTATTGGACATATTCTTCTGAGTAGCTGGCTTCAATGTAGTAAAAGGTAAAATGAACCTGAAAGGCACCCCATATAGCATGTGGAAACCCCAGCTCAATCAACAGATAATGTCAAGCTGGATGCAACAGTGAAAGTTCGTCCTCTCTACAGCGAAGCGGGTGATATTGAGCATTTAGCAGCCACATTCCGATTTATTCATGGTGGTGTACCTGGAGACAATCCAAGGAAGCCTCCTGCTTTGCAATACCCACTTTATCCAGAACTATACAGGGGTCCAAGCTGACCTTTAAAAACTCCTGGTTTTATGTGCCAATATACCTTTTATGCATCTACGTTTATATACTCATTTACTTCCTCAACATGCATAAAATATTTGTATTGAGTTAGGTTGATTTAACAAGTTACACATGGCTGATTTAATTCACTTATCTGCAGGTTATGTGAGAAGATGCTGATCTGCTCTGTTGTCTTGCAGGTAATACAAGGAAACAGTAATGCCCATCCAAATGAAGAAGACTGCTAGCTCTCTCTGGAGGATGCAGAGCTGCGTTCCAAATCAACTTCAAAACCTCGTGTTATGTGGATACTCAACATCACCGGCAGATAGAAGCTGTTGCCTCACCATGGCGAAGGCTAATGCTGGCCTCCGGAGAACAAGGTTATAAGATCGCTGAAAGAGAAATGCAGAAGGGATGATCGTAAGTCTAGGGTCGCATAGTCGCACTCCGTGTTAAAAATCTGATAACGCGACCCAGCGACCCAGCGACCTAGTCGCAAGGTCACATTCCTTCAATGTTCCCCCATTTTGCGACCCTGGGACCCAGCGACCTAGTCGCAAGGTTGCAAGGTCGCATTCTTGCAGTTTTTCTCCCGTTTGCGACCCTGCGACCCAGCAACCTAGTCGCAAGGTCGCAAGGTCGCATTCTTGCAGTTTTTCTCCCGTTTGCGACCCTGCGACCCAGCGACCTAGTCGCAAGGTCGCAAGGTCGCATCTCTTCGGTTTTTACACCTTTGCGACCTAGCGACCCAGCGACCTAGTCGCAAGGTCGCAAGGTCGCATCTCTTCGGTTTTTACACCTTTGCGACCTCGCGACCTAGTTGCAAGGTCGCAAGGTCGCATTCTCTCATTTTCTTACAACTAGCAACCCCGTGACTCGGTCGCAACAACAGCTCAGGTCGCAGGTCGCAAAATGATTGGATCGCAAGGCAACCCAACGGTCAGGAAGATGAAAGGACAAGGATGCCCAAGAGGCAGGTTTTGTGTTATAAATACTCCTGCGGGAGCTTGTAAAAGGGGCTTTTTTTTTTTGGAAACTCAATAGCTACATGTAATTGTATTGAAAGATCATACACTTGAGCATATGAATATAGATTCTTGTTAAAACACCCTATGGTTGTGATGTGTTTTGCCGTGTGAACACTGTGTGTATTCCTTGGACAGTTTCAGAACATCCTATGATTAATGAAGCTGCACCTTTTATGTCATCATTTATGCGTCATGGCTATCTGTGTTGTATCAATGATGTTCATTTTGTCATCCGTTCTATTAATGAATGTTAATGAACTATTTTGTTAGCATCTCGTTTTATCTTTCAGGAAGTAAAGGGGTATCTTATCATTAAGAACTATTTCTTTTGTGATCAGACTACCTTATAAGCATTACCCCCAAAAGATGTGTTGCTAATGACATCTCTTGAGGTGTATGTGCTTTATCTATAATCTTGCTATGCATAGTGTTTGATTCGTGTTTAATGCATCAATCATGTATTCTGTATCATGTGAATAAGTGTATGTCCGCAGGTCCAAACAGGTTCTTTTGAGACCGAAGGGAAGTCATCTTAAGTGGTAGCCGGACCCACACCCCGGATGGGATCCCTACTCCAAACGGTTTAAGGTATAATTGGGACTTTCTACCGGGGAGATCCCCTACTGTTGGCCGGAAAAATTTTCCCGTCAACAGGTTTGTTTCCATCGGTACTCTGATGTTTATTTATTTTTTTAAATCGTTTTTTCAATTAGTATTCCGACATCTTAGCACCGTCGCTCTAGCAACATTTACTTTTTTTATAATTTTTTTTTTGTTGCTCTTCCAACAGCTTAGAGATGTCACTCTAGCGGCGTTTATATATATATATATATATATATATATATATATATATATATATATATATATATTTCATCACTCTTCCAACAACTTAGAACTGTTGGTCTTCTGATGTTTATTTTATTTTATTTCATTTTTGTTTCGTCGCTCTTCCGACCGCTTAGGACCGTCGGTCATCTGATGTTTACTTTTATTTTTTATTTTTTTGTTTCGGCGCTCTTTCGACAACTTAGAACCATCAGTCTTCCGACCTTTTCGTACCATCGTTCTAGCAACGTTTGGTGGCATCGGACTAGCAACGTGTAAAAGCGTTGGACTAGCAATGATTGTGACCGTCGGAAGTGCGACAATTGATTAAACGTCAGAAGTACGACAAAAATATAAAACATTGGAAATATTGTCGCTATACTGTCATTTAAGTCAAGTGTTGGAAGTCTGAAGTGTGGAGAAACCATGTTTTGGTGAACTAAAAAATGTCGCTCTTGGGCCGCCTATGTGTTGCAATAGCAACATTTTAGCCGTCGGAATTTGGGGCAAATGTGCTAGTGTCTAAATAGGAAACCAAATTCAACTCCAAAATCTAGCTCCCGAATGGATGAAAACTTCAAGATCCAAACAAACCATTGTTATGAAATCACCCAATACACATAGAAAACAAAGGAATCAAGAAAGCAATGGTTAGGAAAGAAAGTGATGCATCATACAAAGAAAATAAAATCAAGGATTAGAAAATCATCACAGATCAATTTCAAATATATCAGTGGGGATACATCATACATGATACTGGGATGATGATTCATGAATCTTATCCTTTATTGTTTTTTCACTGGTTTTCTTCCCTAATTTAAACCATAATTGATGTGGGAGATAGGATGATATTCAATTGTTGGTTATGTTATATCGGATTTGATCTGATTAGTCGTATACAACTATCTATATGTATTTTCGTTTTGATTTAATATCAATGTTAATGGATAATTTTATTTTAATTCTTTCTCAGGGAATATAAATCTTGCGCTCCATATAGTATGCACTAGAAAATTTTATAATTACTATTATATTTTAATATAATTTAAAATGCAAATAAAGACACCATTCAACATTATTATCCCCTCAAGAGAGTAGGGAATATTGAAATTAGCACAAAATATTAATTTACATAACTTTGGACATTATTCATACATTGTAATCATAGATATTATTGTAATGTAATGTATTAATGAAAAAAGTTTGGATATCATTGTTACAGGTCAATTTGGGCATCATCCCTAAGACCAATATGAACAGGGTCTATAATCCCCTAATTTAGTTGATACATTCCCTAGAGAAGTCATTCCATTGATGGATTTAATTCATGAGAGTTTCAATGTTTGAAGTATAGTTAAAATGACCCATTGACTCATCAACGATTCTCTAAATGGGCCTAAGTTTGTTTCAAAGCACTTACTGTTGAGCCTCAAGATTGTGCTTTCTTTCATTCTACTTTACCTCATTTTCCTTTGTCCATTGTTATTCCAGACCCAATTGATCAACGAATTTAGTTATAATTACTTCTAGAATGATTAACATGACTGACTTGCTAAGTTTTATGATTTTTGTCATTGTAATGCATTTTGACCGGAACTAGCTGCAGAATGTAGACATTCCGTAGCTAACCGGCTATTCTGCAGCTGTCTTCACGTTTGGGTATGTTCCAGGTGGCCTCTCAAGAAAAACCACATATGGGCATATTCCACGTCATGTCTACATTTTTCATTGCTCACCATGAAGGAATAAATGATTCTGGGTATGGTTTTGGTATGTGGGAACACATTTAAGAAGGCAGACTTCTAATAGGACTGTCTTAGTCTAGATGTCTTTTTCCTTTTTACGTAGCCACTTCAAGAGTCCTAATGTGATTTCGATAAGGAAAGACAATAATCCTAGAATTGTTGCAAGTCTTGTTATGTACATTTGTTATATAAACACTTGGGAAACCGAGAGCTAGGCTAGATTTTGTTCTAGATTTTGCTTAGATTCTGTGCTACATTTCTGAAGACGCAGAGTGCTCTGTTCAAGTTATTTCACCTTTTAATGAAGCAGACAGTGTTGTTTTGAAAGCGTTGATTTGATTTGGAGTTAGATTCTGTCTGGTGGTAGAGGGCCCCTGCCCCCTGTACGGATTTATTTGCGTAATTTAGATAAGTACTCTAGCTGCCTTTACGTTTTTGAAGTTGAATTCGTAGTTTTTTTCATTAGCTACTATAGTTATACTCGTTCTAAAAACTCTTCCAAAAGAAGAAGCTCTTCCAAACGATTATAATGATGAATGGGAAATGGCTATAGTATTGTAGGATTTAATTGTAATCTCTTTTGTTCACCATCACAGTTATACTTATGTTAAGCACTCTTCCAAAAGAAGAAACTCTTCCAAAAAATCCTTATATTGTCTTAAGCATGATTGTGATCTTGAACGTTTTAGTTGTGTGTTTTCACTAAGTACCATAGTTGTTCTTGCTCTTAAACGCTTGTCCAAAATATCATAATGATGGGTAGGAGATGGCTATGATATCTTAGTTTTTCATTGCTTTCAGTCTTTATGTTTGCATTTGCACTGAATTGTACAGTTAGGATTGTTCTAATAAACTCTTCCAAAATATCAATCATGATGGACAAACAGACTGTATAATTCCATAGGATAATGCATGACAGATTAGTTAGGATACTCCGGAGTCTAATTGCATTTAACTCATGCTCAGTTATTTTGTTTTAAGTTTGATAATGACTTGTAGTTCAACATTTTTTTAGGCTAGTGGCATTTTAAGTTCAGTTTTAGCTTAACTCATTGAATTTGCACTCCATATTCAGTTGTCATTCACTGCATACTAGATTACTTCAGTTGTTAAGATTAACAAAACAACCTTCATTATTTACAAACCTCTTCTTGTTCTAAAATCCATAATTGATTCCTAACCATATGAACAGAAGACAATATCATTTTAAGGCCTGAAGTACTTCTGCAACTTCCTCATCATCTTACAAACAAACATTTCCTCAACAGACTATTTCAAAAATCTATAACCTTTGAGTGAAGTGTAGTGCTATAAAACTGAGTTGCAGAATAGAGTTAGGAACTAGATTTAGAGTAGAAGATCTTATGATGATAACAATGTTTTACTCCAATTATACTTCAACAAATCTCTAATCAAGGATAAAATGTTGCATCATTATAAGTTAGTTGTTTAACTGTTTAGTTAGGAGGATTTGCATACTTAGTTGACCATGTCTCAAGCTCTCTCTCAAACACCTTTGATGAAAGAATTTGACAAATTGAGTTTATGCTTTGAATCATTTGCTTAAAAGTCATTATCAAGCTTTGTTTTTGCTTAGTCATAGTTTGGATTTGATTCTGTTTCTATATTTGCAATTGCATTTGTCATTTGTCATCAACCAACTAGGCTTCATTCTGTTTTTAATCATTAGCTTCCTTCCATTAGCTTTCCAGTCATTTTCCTTGTGAACATAAAACCACCAAAAGATCAAAAACATCATAAATCATCACAAAAGACCAAAAAAATCACAAAACACTATACACAACGCATTAAGAAACAAACACCTAGGTACATACATTACACTTCACTTCAGCAGTTTACCAACCCTGGTTGACAATTAAATGAGCTCAATTTAGGAGACTAGATTGAGACCAAACATTTTGGCGCTGTTGCCGGGGAAGTGAAAACTAGGTAACCTTTGTTTCTTAGCATCCAAAAACAATTATATGCATAGGGAGAGAGATTCAAGGGGAAGATTTATAAGTAGCAGAGGCAGAAGTTTGATTTCTAGAACACCACTTGTTTCATCTAGATCCAGAGCTAGTACACCTTCAACTCATACCCATATTCCATCCTCTCCTGATCCTGGACTTCTAGAAGATCTAAGGTCAACTATCCCATTAGAGAAACCTTCTACTTCATCCACTGAACCTGCCATAGAAGAAGATCTAAAAACTCCTGTTAGGGACACAAACCTTTCCACTTCCACAAGAGAGTCAACCATGGCAGAAGAAGGAGGAGGAGGAGTTTTTAATGGAGAAAACACACTATTTGGAGGTAGAGGTAGAGGAGAAGGAGGTAGAGGAGAAGGAGGTAGAGGTGAAAATGGAGGAAGAGGTAGAATAGGAAGCTCTTTTGGGTTCCCTATAATTGATGAAGAAACCAATACAACCATGAAAAACATTTCACCCTCTGTCCTTCCAAACTTCTATGGAATTAAAACTAAAGATCCTGAAACCTTCTTATTTGAATTTGAAGTGTTGTGTAGAACTTATGACTACTTACAAGATGCTCAAAAACTGAAATTATTTCCTTCAACTTTGAAGGGAGCAGCATTGAAGTGGTTTATGAGTCTGATCAGCAGTTCTATTAGAACATGGGAAGACATGAAACAAGCATTTATAGAGAGATATTTGGATTATTGTATGCCGGTTAATCACAAGGAAGAAGTGTTCAAGATGTTACAAAAAGAAGATGAAAATTTGGAAGATTTGTTGGAGAGATTCAATTACAACATAAAAAGGGCAAAAATGGAAAACCTAGATCAAGACACCTTAAAAGCTCTTTTGTTGAAAACAATTAGGGATGAATGGTTGGATATCCTTAACATGATGGGAAAAGGGGATATATCACAACTCACATTACATGAAATATCTGAGTTATGTATCAACCTTTCAAGAGGGAAATCTAAAACTGTCAAAGGTCCAAGAGATCCTGCTCTTGCAAGGGCAAGTAAGTCTGCTTCTGGGACAGTAAGTAGATAAGAAATAGGACACATGCTTGATGATTTTAAATCTGACATCTTAGGGAGTCTTAGTGAACAAATAGACACCCTTAAGATACAAAACAAGCAAAAAGCTGAATCTGATGCCTTGGCAATCTTTTGTCCCAAATGTAGAAAGAAACATGCCTTGAGAAAGTGTCCTTTGGATGTAAAAGTTGTAGAAACCTGTGTCATTTGTTCTGAAAAACATGAGACCAAGAATTGTCCTTCTCTTCCTGGTCTCAAAGCTGTATTTCAGGAGGAAACTCCTACATATTCCATAGAGTCTCTCAATTTTGTATCTAGAAGACCTTGGCAGGGACCTCAAACACAAGGATTCCATGATCAAATGTATAATCAACCTCCACCTTGGAATTCTTGGCAGCAACCTTGGCCCCAATTTCAAAATCAATCTCAATCTTGGGCACAAGGTACACAAAGTCCCTATGGAAGATACTCTCCATACTATCGGTATCCACCATCCTATCCACCATATCCACATTTTTATCCTCAAAATCCTCAACAAAATTTTCCTCAAAATCTTCAACAAAATTTTCAACAAAATCCTCAACAACATCATTAGAACCAACCACATCAAAATCAACCACTTTCATTACCATTCCCTCAAAAATCAAATCAATTGCCTGCTCAACCCATACCAAACCCCAACAATAAGAACCCTCAGAATACATACATGATAGAAGGCCAATAGTTTCCAACTTATTTAATTACTCCTCTAGACCTTAGTGATGTTCAACTTAGGTCTGGAAGGATACTTGAAAAGAGGAAACCTTCTGTGATCATACAAGAACAAGATAACTCTGAGGAAGACTCCCTATGGGTGAATAAAAGTCTTGAGGAAGACACATCCTTTCAAGACCCGAACACTGAAAAACTAAAACAAAAAGATCCAATAAATCCAACTCCTGTATTAGAGCAACCATCCACATCTACTTCTATACCTCCCTTTCCGGAAAGATTACAAATTGATAGAGGTGTAGAAAAACAAATCATGGTGCCTAATTATGATTTCTTAGATGAGCTGAGAAATGTTAGCATTAAAATTCCACTATTACAAGCCATCAAGGAAATCCCAATTTTAGCCAAAACAATAAAGGAGTTGAGTATGAAGACAACAAGAAAAAGAATAAGAGAAACAAAGAAAATTCAACTGGTAGGACAAATAGTAGACATTATGATGGGCAAGATTGCTATTCCAAAGTATCTTGACCCAGGAAATCCAGTTGTCAAAATTCACATCAATGGAATTGAAATTCAAAACACACTCATTGATTTAGGAGCAGCAATAAACATCATGAGTAGACAAATCATGGACAAACTGAAAATTCCTAATCTTCTCTTTACACCCACACTATTACAATTAGCAGATAGATCTGTGATCAGACCAGATGGGGTAATAGAAGACATTCCAGTGTCCCTAGACTCTTGGGAGTACCCTGTGGATTTCATGATCCTAACTCCTAAGAATAATCTAGGAGGCCATCCTATTATATTAGGAAGACCTTGGTTGGCTACAGCTGATGCTTTTATTAGTTGTAGATCCGGTGATATGTATATCTCTGATGGTAGTTCAACTAAGAAGTTCACTTTATATCCTCTAGCTAGGACAACTACAGATCTAGATGACACTCAATGGATAGAGGATGAGGAAGATTTACAACCTCTCTTCACAATTTCAGAAATTAGTGAAGATAATAAAATTCTGAATACTCTAGAAAATTTTGAATCCTCTCCAGAACATAAACATGAATCATTTCAAGAGGGATCCAACATTGAGTTTTTGTCATCAAGGCAGATGTCTCTACATTCTATGGAAAAATTTGGCAGCTCTACAAGTGAAAATTTTCCAGTCAAAACTTTGAACATAAACAAGAACCTAGAAAAATCTCAACAAGAAGAGCTAGTCAAAGTATTACAGAGACATTCTTCTGCATATGCATGGGAATACACTGACATGAAAGGGATAAGTCCCAAGACTTGCACTCATCACATCTATATAGAGAAAAATTGCAAACCAATCAGACAACCTCAAAGACGGATGAATCCAAATCTTAGGGAAATTGTTAAAGAAGAATTGCAAAAGTTGTTAAATGTCAATTTCATCTATCCTATTTCAGATAGTCAGTGGGTTTCTCCTTTGGTAATTGTGCCAAAGAAAAATGGAAAATGGAGGGTGTGTGTTGACTACCGAGAACTGAATAAATCTACTCTTAAAGACCATTTTCCCTTACCTTTCATAGATCAAGTGTTAGATACATTAGCTGGAAAAAAGTACTTTTCATTCCTAGTTGGGTTTAGTGGTTACAATCAAATCCAAGTAGCACTTGAAGATCTTGACAAAACCACATTTACCTGTCCTTGGGGTACCTATGCTTACCGAGTATTGCCATTTGGATTATGCAACGCACTTGCAACATTCCAAAGGGCAGTATTAGGAATTTTTTCAGATCTAATACATGATTGTGTAGAGGTGTACATGGATGATTTCACAGTTTATGGAAACTCATTTTAAGAAGCTTTAGACAACTTGGAAAAAGTTTTAAAAAGATGTCAGGAAGCAAACCTTTCACTTAGCCATGAAAAATGTTTTATGATGTTTACTGAAGGTATTGTTTTAGGGCATCACATTTCAGGGGATGGGATTAGAGTTGATGAATCTAAAGTTGAAGTCATATCTAACTTATCCATTCCAAGTTTTCATAGGGATGTGAGAAGTTTTTTAGGATTTACAGGATATTATCAGAGATTTATAGAAAACTTCACCAAAATAGCATCTCCACTCTTCAAATTACTCACCAAAGATTGTGAATTCAAATGGACTTCTGATTGCCAGTTAGCTTTTGAAACCCTGAAAACCAAAATTTTTGAAGCACCTATATTAAGGGGACCTAACTGGAAGTTACCTTTTCATATCTCCACAGATGCCTCCGATACAGCTCTAGGAGCAGTATTGGGGCAGAAAGACTTGATTCCCTATGCCATCTATTATACCGGTAAAAATTTGACTCCTGCAGAGTTAAACTATACTGTAACTGAAAAAGATTTTTTAGCTGTTGTTCATGCCATAAACAAATTTAGACACTATATAACAGGCTATGAAACTTTGTTCACCCAGATCATTACGCAATTAGATATTTAATGAATAAATCAATCACTAATGGTAGAGTTATAAGATGGTTGTTATTATTGCAAGAATTCAACATTACTATTCTAGATAGGCCTGGAAAACAAAACACTGTGGCTGACTTCCTGTCTAGAATTCAAAATATCAAAGATGACACTCAGGTTGAAGATCAATTTCCTGATGAATATCTTTTTGCAGTTTCTACTCAAACTCCATGGTTTGCTGATATTGCTAATTATTTAGTTTCAGGAAAATTTCCTTCAATTATGAATGCAAGAGATAAAAGAAAAATCATTAATGATAGTGCAAGATATTCATGGGTCGCTAATGAGTTGTACAAGACAGGTCCAGATTTGATCATTAGAAGGTGTGTTCGTGAAGATGAAATGCCTGAGATTCTCAAGGCATGTCATGATGAACCTTGTGGCGGACACTTTGCAGATAAGAGGATAGCCTATAAGATCCTTAATTTAGGATATTATTGGCCATCCTTGTTTAAAGATGCTAAAGAGTATGTCAAAAGGTGTGACAGTTGCCAAAGGGTAGGGAAACCTTCTCCTTCAGGTGAGATGCCATTACAACCTCAGGTACACATTGAACCTTTTGAAAAATGGGCTTTGAATTTTGTAGGACCTATTAGTCCTCCATCAAGACAAAAGAAATATATATTAGTTTGCACTGATTATGTTACTAAGTGGGTAGAAGCTAAGCCATTACTTGTTTCTAATGAAGCATCTGTAGTTACTTTTCTTTTTGAGGATATTTTTACTCGTTTTGGTGTCCCAAGGGAAATTGTTACAGATCAAGGAGCTCAATTTACATCAAGGCTAGTGGAGCAAATGATGGAGAAGTACAAAATCAGGCATAGAAAAACTACTCCTTATCATCCACAAGCAAATGGTCAAGTGGAATCTACCAATAAAGTCATTGAAGGAATCCTAACAAAGACTATTCATTTACATAGAAGAGATTGGGTAGATAGGCTTCCTGAAGCCTTGTGGGCCTATAGAACTACATGGAGAAACACAACAGGCCATACTCCTTATGAGTTTGTTTATGGAAAGCAAGTTTTGTTTCCCATAGAGTTCCAAATTCAAACCTTCAAGATGGTAGTTCAGCTAGGACTTGATCTAACGGAGGCACAAAAGCATAGACTGGAGCAAATTAATGAATTGGATGAGATCAGACAAGATGCAGTTCAGAAAACAAGTCTAGTCCAACAACAAAGGGCTAGATGGCATGAAAAGTACATCAAAGAGAAGAAATTCAAAGAGGGTGACTGGGCTCTCTTGTTTGATTCAAAATTCAAGGATTTTCAAGGGAAATTTCAGACACATTGGCTTGGGCCATATGAAATTGTTGAAATTTTTGATAATGGGGCAGTAAAAATCAGAACTATAGATGAAGAAGAGGTCACTTTTCTTGTGAATGGTCATAGATTGGAGCTATATCACAAACCACTCTCAAGAGAAGAATTTGTCAAGAAATTCCAAGAAAGCAGTGATGTGAAGTTAATGAAGAAAAATCTTTCTTCTTCATCAACTTGATTAAATTTTCTGAAGCATTTCTCTTTTGAAAAAAAAAAATAAAAAAGTAAAAAAAAATAAAAAAAAATAAAGGTATAAACATGAAAACAAATCATTGATTGGCATGTTTATACAGAAAAGATAGGGTGAAAATCAGTGTCTCTCTGACACTCTAACTTTTCCATTTTCTTTTTACAAGCAGCTGTTACAAAATCATAAGTTAAGATCCATAGTGCTTATGATCCATCTCATTTCATTTCATTCCATTCACTTATCCATCCATACTCCATTTCATTCATTCATTCATATTCTACTTCATTCCATGTTTCATTCATCTCATTCCATACTCCATCCATCTCATTTTCATGTCAAGATTTAAAGTTTGATGTCTTGCTTTAAATGAATAAAACATGTCATGGATTGCAGGGCAGTTCTTATGTTTTTCCACTCCATTTCATAAACTGAATCCATTCCATTTCATCATCCACTTCATACATATCATGTCTCATTATCCATCTTCATTGATACCACATAAAATTTCACTTATATCCCCAAAAACACTCCATTCCATGATTAAAATACTCTACAGGTACATTCTGCAGCTTAACAGACATTCTGCAGCTGATCAGCCTTTCCGCAGCCAGACAGTCATTCTGCAGCTACAAATCCTGAAGGCACCAATTAGCAGACATTAGAATTGCAACAAAATGATCTAGTGTATCCATGAATAAGAAGAATCAAGAAGGATTATGAAGACTCTTCCAAAGGAGAACAAAGAAGACAAAGACTACAAAAATCAAATGAAAAGCAGAGGTAACAAGTTTAGATTATAATGGCATTTCATAAATTTTAGCATAGTTTTAGTTATGAATTGTTCGAAAAGGTTGTTTTAATTATTTTTATTGGTCAAGACCAATAAACCCTCCACAAACTTTGGATTAAAATCTCTCATTTCAAATTCCATACCCGACATCGTTTAAGCGGTTAAAATGGTTGAAGAGTTTGAATTCTTCACGTCACCCAACCAAATCATTCAATGATGATTTTCTTTTCCGTTGTAAAATCTCCGCCGTATTTTCAATCATTAATTTGTTTCCTCCACCTCACTCCATTTACTCATTCCGTGACTACTTCCATCACTCCATTCTGTAGCCAGCACTTCATTCCGCAAACAGAGATATTCTTATTACCGTGAGCAGAGCAAAAAGGGTATATCAGTTTGCATAACAAAGCACTATCACCGTGGGAAGAGAGTGAGCATTATCACTATAAACGCAGAGGTATAGCAGTGTGGAATTTGAAGTCATTTGTTACCAGGAGACAGAGGTATAGCAGTGAAGAATTTGAAGCCATTTGTTACTGAGAGACAAAGGTATAGCAGTGAAGAATTTGAAGCCATTTGTTACCGAGAGACAGAGGTACAGTAGTATGGGAATTTGAAGCCATTTTCCACCGAAAGACAGAGGCATATCAGTCAAGTTTCATTGTCAACCAGAGGCACATGAGCTCGAAGTGTGAAGCTGTTGTCACTGTCAACCAGAGGCATATCAGCTCGAAGTGTGAAGCTGTTGTCACTGTCAACCAGAGGCATATCAGTCCGAAGTTTTGAAGCTGTTGTCACTGTCAACCAGAGGTATATCATTCCGAAGTTTGAAGCCATTTTCATTAAGAACCTGAGGCATATCAATCCGAAGGTGAAAGTTATTGTTTCAGTGGGTAGAAAGAGTATTAACCTGAACATTGAAGAAGCAATTATGGGTTTCATTGTAAGAACTGAACCAGTAGGTACAAAATACCTAGAAGGTTACCCTCAATGTAAAGAAATGTTGCAACAGATAGGGTGGCTACAATTTTTGGAGAAATTTAATGGCTTCCACAAAGAAGTCACTAAAACATTTGCAAGATCATTTCAAGGAGCTGAAGTTGAAGTGGGAGATGTCAAATTCACTGTCACTGAAGTTTTCATTGCAGAAGCTACAAGGTTGCTTAGAAATGGAGAGAGATGGTTCAAAAATAGAGAATTCCACAATGAATCCTGGAAGCAAATTCTAAAATCACCAGGTATGGATGTCACTGTATTTAAGAAAGGAATTCCAAGTTCTGCATTGAAAAATAAATGGAGAAACATACTACTTCTTTTGCAAAAATTTATTACATGTGAGGGTAGATATGGTACATTTTATGTCTACCACATTAGACTGATAATGCATTTTCTGGGGGAAGACTTAAACCTACCCTATTTCTTGCTTCAAAGCTTGAAAAAGATGGCTTCCTGTGTTCAAAGAAGGGTTCAATTTTTAGAGACAACTCTATATCATCATGGCTTGGTGAAGATTTTAATTGAACACCATTTAGCCAAAACAAATGATACATGGGACAATTTCTTGACAAGAAATCATTTTGAAGAGCCAAAAGAGCCCTCACCTGAACAACAGCCTACAAAGAGAAGCATAAAATGGAGAGCTTCAAAAATTGAAATTGACAAAACAGTCCAAGAAAGTAGTGAGGAAATCATCTCAGAGAAGTTGACTCAAATCAAGAGACAACTTAAGAAAGAGAAGGTAATCAGGAAATCTGCCACAGAGAAAGGAGAGGGATCTTCTCAGCTAAGAAGAAGCCATAGACTAAAGGGGAAACTAAGGAAAACTCAGATCAAACAAACAGGGGTGATTAATATAGAAGATGAGGAAACATCTATTGAAGAAGATGTTGAAGAGGATTTTAATGAAGGAACCCCTGAAATTGACCCTGCTCAGCAAGAAGTTTATGATTATGTTGAAACTTTGGAAAGGAAAGCTTCAGAGAGCAGAGAGAGAACCCCTAGTCCTCCATTGTCTGAAATAGATGTGTTAAGAAGGGATAGGTATGAGCTGGAGATACTTAATAGACACATCAAAAATGAGAATGAAATTTTGAAGGAACAAGTCAAGCTCAAAACCGATATGAACTCAACCTTATCTCTACATATAAAAAAAGTGGAAAAGGCTAATGAAAAGCTGAAGAAGAGGAACAAGAAGCTAATCAAGGCACTTACCAACTTAAGGTTCAAACTTGTCATCAGAAAACCCAGAAGATCTTTAGCTTCCAGGCAAAGGAGAAGGAGAGGACTAGATGTTCTTGCAGAAGCCTCTGAGTTTATAGGATAAGTTGCATGAGGACATGCAAGAAGTCAGCAGTGGGGGTATGTTGAGCCTCAAGATTGTGCTTTCTTTCATTCTACTTTACCTCATTTTCCTTTGTCCATTGCTATTCCAGACCCAATTGATCAATGAATTTAGTTATAATTACTTCTAGAATGATTAACATGACTGACTTGCTAAGTTTTATGATTTTTGTCATTGTAATGCATTTTGACCGGAACTAGCTGCAGAATGCAGACATTCCGTAGCTAACCGGCGATTCTGCAGCTGTCTTCACGTTTGAGTATGTTCCAGGTGGCCTCTCAAGAAAAACCGCATATGGGCATATTCCATGTCATGTCTACATGGTTCGTTGCTCACCATGAAGGAAGAAACGAATTCTGTGTATGGTTTTGGTACGTGGGAACACATTTAAGAAGACAGACTTCTAATAGGACTGTCTTAGTCCAGATGTCCATTTCCTTTTTACGTTGCCACTTCAAGAGTCCTAATGTGATTTCGATAAGGAAAGACAATGCTCCTGGAATTGTTGCAAGTCTTGTTATGTATATTTGTTATATAAACACTTGGGAAACCGAGAGCTAGGCTAGATTTTGTTCTAGATTTTGCTTAGATTCTGTGCTACATTTCTGAAGACGCAGATTGCTCTGTTCAAGTTATTTCTCCTTTAATGAAGCAGACAGTATTGTTTTGAAAGTGTTGATTTGATTTGGAGTTAGATTCCGTCTGGTGGTAGAGGGCCCCTGCCTCCTGCACGGTTTTACTTGCGTAATTTAGATAAGTATCTTAGCTTCCTTTACGTTTTTTAAGTTTGAATTCGTAGTTGTTTCATTAGCCACTATAGTTATACTCGTTCTAAAAACTCTTCCAAAAGAAGAAGCTCTTCCAAAAGATTATGATAATGAATGGGAAATGGCTATAGTGTTGTAGGATTTAATTGTAATCTCTTTTGTTCACCATCACAGTTATACTTATGCTAAGCACTCTTCCAAAAGAAGAAACTCTTCCAAAAAATCCTTATACTGTCTTAAGCATGATTGTGATCTTGAACGTTTTAGTTGTGTGTTTTCACTAAGTACCATAGTCGTTCTTGCTCTTAAACGCTTGTCAAAAATATCATAATGATGGGTAGGAGATGGCTATGATATCTTAGTTTTTCATTGCTTTCAGTCTTTATGTTTGCATTTGCACTCAATTACACAGTCAGGATTGTTCTAAAAACTCTTCCAAAAGAAGGAACTCATCCAAAATACCAATCATGATGGACAAACAAACTGTATAATTCCATAGAATAATGCATGATAGCTTAGTTAGGATGCTCCGGAGTTTAATTGCACTTAACTCATGCTCAGTTGTTCTGTTTTAAGTTTGATAATGACTTGTAGTTCAGCATTGTTTTAGGCTAGTGACATTTTAAGTTCAGTTTTAGCTTAACTCATTGCATTTGCACTCCATATTCAGTTGTCATTCACTGCATATTAGATTACTTCAGTTGTTAAACTTAACAAAACAACCTTCATTATTTACAAACCTCTTCTTGTTCTAAAATCCATAATTGATTCATAAACATATGAACAGAAGACAATATCACTTTAAGGCCTGAAGTACTTCTGCAACTTCCTTATCATCTCACAAACAAACATTTCCTGAAAAGACTATTTCAAGAATCTATAACCTTTGAGTGAAGTGTAGTGCTATAAAACTGAGTTGCAGAATAGAGTTAGGAACTAGACTTAGAGTAGAAGATCTTATGATGATATCAATGTTTTAATCCAATTGTGCTTTAACAAATCTCTAATCAAGGATAAAATGTTGCATCATTATAAGTTAGTTGTTTAACTGTTTAGTTAGGAGGATTTGCATACTTAGTTGACCATGTCTCAAGCTCTCTCTCAAACACCTTTGATGAAAGAATTTGACAAATTGAGTTTATGCTTTGAATCATTTGCTTAAAAGTCATTATCAAGCTTTGTTTTTGCTTAGTCATAGTTTGGATTTGATTCTGTTTCTATATCTACAATTGCATTTGTCATTTGTCATCAACCAACTAGGCTTCATTCTATTTTTAGTCATTAGCTTCCTTCCATTAGCTTTCCAGTCATTTTCCTTGTGAACATAAAAACACCAAAAGATCAAAAACATCATAAATCATCACAAAAGACCAAAAACATCACAAAACACTACACACAACGCATTAAGAAACAAACACCTAGGTACATACAGTACACTTCACTTTAGCAGTTTACCAACCCTGGTTGACAATTAAATGAGCTCAATTTAGGAGACTAGATTGAGACCAAACACTTACCCCTATGCAAAGGTGCTCTGTAAAACACTTCTTGATACTTAGGGTGCGTTGGTCTCCTAGGAGTGAAATCATCATTGTTCTATGAATATCCACATGTCTTGTGCCTTCTAGAATATCTCATAGGTGTCATACTTTTAATACATATGTTCATCCATCACCATTGAACCTGGAAACATGTCTCATCTATTATTAGAAATCCATTCAATATCATTTATTGAGAAACTACCTACAATTTCCATATAAATTGAGCACTCATCTAAGTGCAAGGGAGGAAGAAATTTGTGTAGTGTTATGATGTTGGTTTCTCAATTGAAGAGAGCTGAAGTATTGTTATGATGCTGATATGATGCTTGGTGTGATGAGGAAGGAATGAAGTTGGAGCAGGTCGACGAAAAACTAATCCACTGGTTGTAATCTACTCCTATTATTTCAATAAATATATTTTTTATTTCTCTAATATATGCACTTATATATTATGAATGTATTCTCAAATGTGTATGTATTCTCAAATTTAATTGGTTCAATTTGGTTAAAGTAGATATAATGTATATATGTATGTCGTTGTCTTCTGTCTTTGATTGTAGGTATTGATCAAGCAGGTTTCAACTAGATCAAGAGTGACGGGAACACTAATAGAAGAGAAACGAGAGTGAAGGATCGCAAGTAGGTCTTTATCCCTTATATATTTTTTTCTATTTTAGAGAGAAGAACATTTAGCTTTCTTCTATTGTTCTGAGTGAAGGAACACCACACTCAGGGAAGACTAGTTTATCCATAGATTAGAATTCCTCATAACAAATTGGCGACTCCGCTAGGGACAAATCCATCATTCCTGGTGTTCCTGTCTTTGTTAACCATCATTAGCATACTTTACTTCATCTATTCAGTCATTTGAATGTAATTTTTCCCTTAGAAGTGTGTTTAGCCTGCTTGATCATCAAGCTTCACTGTGCCCAACGCACTGTTGGTTAGGGTACAGTGCTCTGCACAACACTATCTCCCATTCAGAGGTTCTCTGCAACACACTTTCTGCCCTTAAGGGGTGCATTTCCTCCTTAGCGAGCCAAATTCTATCATAATTTTTCTTTTCATTCAGTTTTAGCCAGTTGATTTTTGTATTCTTAGATGTTTGATTGCTCTTAGAGACCAATAAACATTACTTGTTCTTCCTCCTTTGGATAGTTGTTTGTTCAATGTTTCATTAGCTATTTTCTTTAACATTGTCAAATTAAATCCAAAGTTGTAAATTTTTCATTAGATCAATTTTCTTTTTTCAAAAGGAAAATTGTCATTTTAGTCTTCATTTCCTAAGACAAAATTGTTGTTTCAATCCTCATTTCTCAAAAAAGAAAACATTGTTTGATTGATTTGTGCATTTAGTTTCTTATTAATCATTCACATTAAAGGAAACTGAAAATAAAAACATGCATGTGCATTTATAGATTGTGAGTGTTGCATAGGAATATATTAGGGAAATATGCATTTAGTTTGTGCTCTTTGATCTATGCTCAAAAATCTGATTGCTCTATCCCTTTATTAGCTAAGGTTTTCATTGAAAAAATGAATTGAAAAGGTTTCTTCTCATTTAGTTTGCATTTTAGGAATTTCCCATTACATCTCACAGTGAACCTGAAAGATAAAATGTTAAGCAAGATCAACATAAAATTTACCTCAATCAACTGAAGAAAGCATTGAATATTACCGATAAAACTTAGAAGTTCTAGGCTAGAGATGTGTTCCGATGTCGTTAAACATAGCAGTTGTTGCTAACTTGTCTACGATACATTTCTAGAGTGAAATCACACTCCACGTACATAAGTATATCGGAGCTCGTCCACGTACCTTCGGGTATATAGGGCAGTGTTCTAGTACGAAAATTATAAGGGGTTGATCTCATTGTGCGGTTTCACATAGAAAGCACTAACACAGATTTGGGCCTCCACGTACCTTCGAGTATATTTGGGAGGAAAAATTTAGGTTTTTTACAATCCATAGGTAACTGAGTCATCCGCCTTGTAACTTGTGATAATGAGAAAAAAACATTCAGGGATATTGCCTTCCCTTACTTCTTGGTTCGCCAAAAGGTATTCTGTAGTTCACAATTACTTGGTAATCCCTTTTCCCAATATCACCCTTTTATTTGTTTAGTTGTTTTTGTAATAAATCAATCAGTCATCGTGGAAGAAGAACAACCCTTTCCCCATCGTTCACATAGAATAGTGCTTAAACCACCTTTACCACCAAAAGCCATTTTTGGTTGGCGAAGGCGACCCCATTCTACCGAATCCAATACCATCAATACCTCTAGTGCATCATCTTCATCACATCTACCAGATTCCTCTCGAGTCATTTATACACATCCTGGTTAATCTACTGTCGTTGAAACGAAGTCCTCATCACTACCTGTGGACACTGAAGTTCCAATCAGTGAGACCATACATCCAAAACTCAACATTGTTCAACTGGAAGTTGATCCCTATCGCATCATTGTTTTACTAGAACATCTAGATCTTGAAGTTGAACGACAAGCATTTTTTCCTGTATCAGTCGCTCGTCAATCATCCGTAGCCATTGAGTCTTCCCTTTTATTTTGTAGTCAACCACCTGAAATATATCTCAGGCTTAACAGTGAAATTATTCCACCTAGTTTGATTTCAATTGAGGAAGAACCTCAACAAGAATAAATACCCTCAACTCCAACTCATTTTGGGTTGGGGATTTACCTTTATGAGTCTTTACCTTGATTAACTTACACTTCTTTATCTTATCATGTTTCAATCCAAGTTCTCGTAGATCCTATAGGGTATTCACTGGGTCATTTGACCATGGATAAGTCAACATCTCTGTCTATACCATCTATTATAGTTGGAACAACATCTACTGTTGCTACTCCATCGATGTTTAGCAGGTCACCCTAGTCATATCTTTATGGTGGTCCGTCCATCCCACCGGGTTACCAATAATTATATGGAACCTACTCTGGTGCCTCCTCAAATCCATGGACTTCACCCATGTCATATTATGGTATCTTATTTGGTACATCTGTAATGAGTACTAAACAACTTGATCCCTTATACACATCTTCAGTTCAACATTAAGCTGGTCCATCCAGGTACCTTCCATCTAGTTCAATATCGACTAGACTCCTACCATTTGGAGATCAATATATTCCATGTTATTATACTCCTCATGCTGGGGGGGAAAACCTATGGTCACCCATTTTGACAGTACTCTATCATTTTATGGTCACCCAAATGTTGGAATGACTGTTTGTTAGTGGCAGCCTATCTCTCCCATTCAACCACAAACGGTTGTGCATTCATACCAACCAGTTCAACCTGTTACACCTACATCTACCCCACTTGTTAAAATTCCTTACCCCATTTACAGGTTCAATTGGTTGTACCTCAACCATCTCAGGTGGGTCCTTCAGCCCATTACCCTCAAGTCTTGGGCCTCCAGACTCCACCTCCTTCAACTAGTTTACAACAACCACCTGTATCTGGAATCTTACAACCACATGCTGGATTACCCTTTTATGGGATGTCATAGGCTCCTACCGTTCTTACCTATTCACAACCGGGTCCAATCTATTCTAGTTTGGGCTATAATATTGGCAGGAAATCACCTTGGAAGCCACAACCTCAAATGCCACAACAACAATTCCAACAATAATCAACTTATACAGGACTTGGTCAATGGATCCCTCAAGAATTTGGTAATCAAAATAACCCCTATCTGGGTTACCAACAACAAAAGCCTTATGATGGTGCACAAAGGCCTATTGCCCAAGCAATTCCATCCTACCCTGGTTATGCTCAACCTGACTTGAATTGACAGTTTCTCTTTGTAGCAATATTAGAATTACTTGATTTAAACTGGCTTACCAATGATCCCATCAACTATTCTCCTTGGTGGTTGGTGATTCCACACAAATTACCCTCCTACATTCCTAAATTCAATGGAAACCCTAGAGAAGTTTCGTCAACACATGTTATGACTTATAATTTGTGGTGCTCATCAAAATCCTTAAATGATGAATTCGTTAGACTACATCTTTTCCAGCGTATGCTTACTGGTCTGGTTGCAAAGTGGTATATTGAGTTACCACGAGCTTCATTTGATAACTTCACTGCCTTAGCCACTAAATTTTTAACCCACTTCTAGTTACCCCTAGGATATGAATCTGGAACAGAACTATTGAACAACTTTAAAAAAAAAACTGCTACTCACATTTTTTATCATATTCATGAGTGGCATCATCATCGTCAAATGGTCAAAACATTTGTTCCTGATCAAATTTTGGATGAGTATTTTATTAATTCCTTGCTGCCATATTTCACCGAGGATGTAGCTAAAGGCAACGTCGTCACTGAAGAGCAATTCATTGCTCATGCCCAGTACTTAGATTTGATTTATACTCAGTCTGGCATGCCCTATGAGAAAATTCCAAATGTGCTGCGATCAAATTTTACTATTCCTCCTCCATTTGGTAAGGACCCTCATGCCGGTGACGGTGTGATTGGTTCTGCAAACACTCACACCTCTATTTCATCTGATCCTGCACCTTCTTCCAAAATACATGTTGTGTCATCTGACAAAGGAAAAAGTGACAAGCAACCCGGAAGCAAGAAAACGGGGAAAGAAAAGAAAAAATAAAATTCACCCTAGCAAGAACGATCATCTGATCAAAAATATGGAAAATTTTGGAAACCTCATTACCATTTCTTGATATGTAATGAGGAGAAATTTACATGAGACTCTCCTCACCACTCTGAAGTCTCAAAAATTCTTAAGACTTTGCCCGCATCTGCTGTGCTGATAGATCCTTTTCCGAATCCGAACACAAACATGGTTGCTACGGATCCTACTTCTAGTTCCCAAGTGCTTATGCTATCTGTCAAAAAGCAAAAAACTAATGTTTTGGTGTCTACATGAAATAAATATTACAGTAGTTAGGCTACTGATCAACCTACTACGTCGACCACGAATCCGTCCACTGAATCAATCCGTCACTTGTTGTTCCAGAGTTAACAATAAAGCCACCAAAGGGAGTCGTCCACAAATTGACGTTCAATCCTCGAGCTCTAACAACTCAAAATTACAATATAGTTAAAGATATGGTTTAGTAACCTTCAATTATGTTCACACTTGAGGTACTTCAAAATTTTCCCTCCCAGAAGCAAGCTTTGTTGTCGAAAATTGGTGGAATCGACCCGATAGATTCTAATATTGTCGTCTTCAATCACATGGGCTATGTGCCACAATTACCAGCCGAATTATCATTTTCAATCCAAGTAAATGTTCTAAATCACCTCATTCATTGCACTATTATTGATGAGGGAGAATCTACTTGTATTGTGTCTCTCAATTGCTGGAAGTCACTTGGCTCGCCTCGATTATCTCAATCACCTACGATGTTGAAATATTTTGACGGTTGTACATATCAGCCTTGTGGTATTATCAATAACCTGCATGTCGAACTAGGGGGAAAAACTGTAACTGTCGAAGTTGAGGTCGTTGACAAACCCCTTGACTACAACATTTTACTTGGAAGGCCATAGGTTTATGCTATGACTATGATCGTTTCTACTTACTTTCGAATGATCGCCTTACCTCATAAAGGCATTATCATAGTCATTAATCAACTCTCCTTATTTTCCTCTAGTTACCAGGTATCTGGAAGCATTCCGTTATTTCATGCACCCCAGCTAGCAATTCAAAACATTGGTGTTGGTCTCTTTAAGGAAATTCAAATGGGCACCTTTTCATTATCGCCGCTTGTGACGTCGAAAGAAATTGCGAATATAGAGACCTTTTGCATGATATATTCCACGTCATTTGACTTAAGGAAGATTACCAATGATTCTGATGTAGATACATTGGGTGAATTTCTACCACCAAGCCTAATTGAACTCGCATAGCAATCAATTTTCTTGGCTTGGGTGGCCCATCTTGATCCATCATCGCTGATTGTTTGGGTCAATCATTCATTAGATATTTTTACTCCTTCTAATCCTTTTTCATCCACATTATTGACTGATGAGAGCATTTTGGAAGCCATGACACAAGAAGGATAACCATGGGAAAATTATCATCATCATTCCCATATTCCATATTAGAATGAAGATAATCTTATTGAACTATATCACCCTACGATCTCTGATTTCTTTTCGAATTTTGTGTCAATTAATGCCATCAAATCCGAGAAAAACATGTCAAATATTGAAGAAAAAATTTCTATCGATATTTTGACCAAACCTGGAATTGTAGAAAACATTCATGTCGGCGTGTCTTGTTCTGCATTCGAACTCGACACTTATTGCTCTCTTTTTCGAGAATTTTGAGATTTATTTTATTGGTCTTATGAAGAAATTCCAGGCATATGTTCTAGTATTTTTGAACATACAATTAAAATATACCCTGATTTCAAACCGGTACGTCAACACCATCGTCATGTTCATCCAAAGGAGGTTGCTGCCATTAAAGCAGAAGTTGAAAAAATTTTGCATGCTGGTTTCATTTACCCTGTTTCGCTTACTGATTGGCTTTCCAACATTGTTCCTATCATGAAGAAACAAGGGAAAATTAGAGTGTGCATTGATTATTTGGATTCCAATCTTGATTGTCCAAAATACAATTATCCTGCTGCCTTTATCGACCAAATTATTGACGAATGTGCCGGTTGTGAAAATATTTCATTCATGGATGTATTCTCCAGTTACAATCAAATTAATATTCGCTTAGAGGACCAATATAAGACAACATTTATCTGTCCCTGGGACACATTCACTTATGGTAAACTCCCATTTGTTTTAAAAAACATTGGGGAAACATTCCAAAGAGCAGTGGATTATTCTTTCCATGACATTAAGCACATCGTTCAACCTTATCTAGATGATTTACCTGCACATTCATGAAAATGGACTGATCACCTGACGCATCTGAGAGATATATTTTTAGACTACCAACACTATAAGATACACCTCAATCCACAAATATGTGTGTTCTGTTTTAGTTCCAGTTATTTTATTGGGTTCTTCGTCTCAAAAGATGGACTTAGAATAGACCCACTGAAGGTCTAGGCCATTCTCAATTTTCCTGTACCATCAAACTTACTTTAGCTACAGTGACTTCAAGGAAAGGCTAACTTTCTAAGGAGGTCCATACCCAACTATGCCAAAATGGCTAAAGGATTTACTCGTCTCTTGAAAGAGGGGATTCCCTTCAATTGGGATAAGGTTGTGCAAGCTTCTTTTGATGCTCTTAAAGATACCCTGATCCGAGCGTCATTAATGTATCCCCCTAATTATCAAAGTGATTATTTCTTGTATCTCGCCACTGCAGATACAACCATTGCTATGGTTTTAGTCCAAGAAGAATATGGGATAGAAAATTCGATATATTATTTGAGTCGTAATCTCAATGATACAAAATTTAAGTACTCATATGTCGAAAATCTCGCCTTTGTGGTTGTTAAAGCTATCCAAAGAATTCACCATTATATCCTACTTCAGAAGACCATTTTCATTTTGGATTGCAACCCTATTACATACATTCTGTCACGTCAATTGATGGGGGGAAAATATTCAAAATGGATCATCATTTTGCAATAATTTTATTTGGAATTCATCAAATCCAAGTAAAATAAGTTTTTGGTTTTTGATGAGCTTATCTGCGACCTTCCCTCTGATCGTACTGAAACTATATCATAACCATCAATTCCAAATGAGTCTTTGTCTCTGATTGGGTCATATGACCCTTGGTATGGGTATTTTATCATTTATCTCCAAACCCAAACTTTCCGATCCGATACCTCTCGCTCACAACAATGACCTATTCGATACCAAGCCAAATATTATGTGATCGTTGGCGATACACTTTATTGTCATGGTGTCGATACGATTTTAAGGAGGTGCTTCACTCATGAGGAGATCGAGAAAGTTCTAAATGATTGTCATGCTAGTGCTTGTGGTGGAAATTTGTATGGGTATGCTACTGCGCAGAAGATTCTCTATGCTGGTTACTTCTGGCCAACCATATTCCACAACTGCATTCTCGCGGTCAAAAGTTGTCATGTGTGCCAGATATTTGATCATAAAATCTGCATGATGCCATCACCAATGCATCTTGTCATCATTGTGGGACCATTTTCAAAATGGAGCATTGACTTCATGATTCGCAACCCTCATTCGGCCGGGGGGGGGGGGCGGGCATGGTTATATTATTGTCGCCTTTGGCTACTTTACCAAGTGGGCCGAAGCAATTCCTACATTCAAGAACACAGACGAAACAACTACATTGTTCTTTTTCAACCATGTCATTTCTCGGTTTGGTGTACCACAAGCTATAGTTACAGATCATGGTAAGAATTTTCGCAATAACATGATGAATGATTTGACTGCCTAATTAGGACTATCCCATGATAGTTCTACCCCTTATTATCCATAATATAATGGAAAATTTGAAGCCATTAACAACATCCTTAAGCGAATGCTTCAACGAATGGTAGGGGTTCATAAACGAAATTGGAATTTAACCGTGTACTTGGATTTATGGGTATATTGAACCTCGGTGAGAAATGGAACTAGATTTACTCACTTTCATTTGTTGTATGGTCTGGAAGCTATCTTACTAATCCAATGTGAAATTTAGTCATTAAAACTCGCTATTGACCTACTACATGACACCTCTAATGAAGAAGTGTGTATTTTTAACCTCATCCATCTAGATGAAACGCGTCGTGAAGCTGCATTGGCCAACAAAGCACATAAGAGATGAATCAAGGCGCAATATGACCGCAATTTCAAGCCTCAAATATTCTCAGAGGGAGACCTATTCTTGCTTTATGATCAGGAAGTTTATTTGATAGGAACAGGAAAATTTGAGCCACTATGGCATGGCCCCTACATTTTCAAAAGAGTTTTGGCTAAGGGCACCTACAAGTTCGTTGATTGTGATAGAATTTCATTGATGCAACCTCGAAATGGGTTGTATCTTAAACGTTACTATGCTTTATTGAGCATAGTAAAATTTTGTATCATATTGTGTATATGTTTTGATTGGATTAATTGTCTTAGTTTTTTTTTTAGAGTTTTCTTGAAGTTAGTATTTGAATTTACATTTCATCGCAGATGAATGAACCTTTGGAACCATTAGTTGGGTACGTCGATGGTGCTAGTTGTAGTACGCAGAACCTATCCTTTGTAACATGGACCATTTTTGCTCCATGTGGTGGGTTAGTGAGTTTTCAAGGGCTTTGTATCAGTCGATCAACAAATAATATCGTTGATTATAGGGCATTGATCGAAATTCTCTTTGATGACATTCAATTTGGCATTAACCACATCATCATTAGGTTAGACTCACATATTTTTGTACTACAACTTACTAGCGTCTATAACGTCCAAAATCCAACAATTCATCGTATGTTCCTTATAGTTTGACTTTTGGAAAGACATTTTGATTACATTCAATATCAACACATTTCTAGAAATTTGAACACATTAACTGATTCTTTAGCGAATTATGTTTTAAACAAAAATTTGCAACACATGTAAAAATACATTTTCAATTCACATCACACAATTGAATATTATTGTGCATTAAACATAGGAAAACACTAAAAGAAAATAGATAGATAGTTAGATTTTTACAAAATTTGTGTCCAAGACACATTGGTCATCTGACCTGAAAATGTATACAAAAATGTAAAAAGTAAAACTAGTGATGCTCATGATAACTAGCAACAACTCTAGCTATCTTGTGCAATAGCCTCATCCAACGACTAGGAATACCAATAGTATGGTGTTGTAGCCTCACAGGTAACTCCTCGATCCGGACTTTTGGTATCCCAAGAGCCAATCCCTTAACATGCTACTGAAACTCAGCAATAGTCTCAGTCAAATATAAATCCCGAAGGACTTCTCTCCCGATAGTCCTCTCTGCTGGTTCATCTGTTGCATGCTCTGGTCGACCCACTGGTCGAACGCAACCTACATCTGTGTACATAAGAAGCTTTAGTTTAGTCTTGGGAAACATCAAAAAAAAAAAAAAAAACATGTATAAATCTTGAAATTAAAAACATGATCAAAATTTTTTTACTCATTTTACCCCATTAAGCGGCATCTGGTAAAATCAAATCTAGATCTCCACGGAAATCTACGCCTGCGTACGGATACTCATCTATGGCGATAATCTATCATCGGAACCAGGAAAATAATGTAATAGTAAATATGATTATTGATCGACCAGCATGCCTAGCCATCAATTTGACCCATCTCTGCATCCGAGGATCTCTAGGACCATAAATGCTCAGTGTCACATGCTAAGACTACATCAATGGAACTCGCTCTAAAATAAAGGAAATCAGCATTGAGCCATAACTGAAATCATTTTTTCTGCCACCCTTTGCTTTAGTTGGCTCATCTGAAAGAGTACTGCTTCAGCTCAGTTGAACACTATTGGTTTGAGACACTTGAGAGCATACTGCATATATGATCGGTTTGCAACATGTAGTGTCATAGATCCAACAAGTTTTGCAATAGTGAAAAGGATAGTTCTCAAAGGAAAATCATGCACATCACGAATGTTTATCTTCCCATCTTTGCTAGGTTCAATACCTAGCTCACAATGCTGGCATATGTAGTCCTTCACTGTCTCGCCTCCAAGAGCAGATCCTGCGAGGGAAATAGGAGAACCACGTCTTGATAATCCAGTAAGAAAGTAAACATCCTTAACTAGTATTGGGAGCACTTTATCCCCAATGTGAAATTCCTGAGATGTCGGAACCCACGAATGAACCAAGAACTCCAATAGTTCAAGATGTTGTCTCAACCCTGATTATCTGAAATACTTAAGTAACCCACAATGCTTGAGGGCTCTTACAGTTCCATGGTCATTTAGGGAAATCATGTCTTGTTCTTCATGTTATCTTTCTCGCCATTTAATGGTCATTTTGATCCAATCAATACCTAAAAGCCAACCATAAGCTTCATTAAGACCTATTTCATGCAAAAAATGTGGGAAATTTTGAGCATACAGTAAGAAAAAAATTTGTGAAATGCGCCCAACTCACCCCTAGTCTACAGACAGAGTGCTGCAGAACATATGAGCTTCAATTTCACTGCACTGCAATGCACTTTTTGACATGCAAGGGTGTTTTTCCCTCAGAACGCAATAGATTTACCCTAGGGGGCTCAAAAACCTAAAAATTCAACATGAAATGAAACAAAATCACATTAAAAGGAAGAGAAGGTTCAGATCTCCAACCTGGATCAAACAACGCAAAAAATCATCCACTGAAACTGTCGCAATCAACTGCTGAAGTTCGAGGAAAAAATAGGTTCAGAGCTCCTAAATTTCAAATGGTAACTATGGAATGGTGAAAACTACTTTTTATTAGTCATTTCGATTATTTTATTCATATTTAATGACGTGCCTATGGTTTTTATTCATTTTTACTATGAAACATGTATTTTTAATCCGTTTGATGGTTCTATGACATATTTTATAGCTGATACAGTGAGTTTGAAGTACAAAATTATTCAAAAATGATTTGACCACAAAGCCTACTTTTATCCTCATTTTTCGAGATTTGATAAACATGAAAAAGGAATTTAAAGAAGAATTTTATCTCTTTTTCGAGCTTTGTTAAACACGAAAAAGGAACCCCCCTGGAGTCTTATTTTAGCTCTTTTCAGACTCTGTTAATTTGAAAATATTTTCGATCACTTGTATTTTCGAGCTCGTAAAAGGATATGAAACAAAATATACTAAATATAAGTTTAACCCTTTTCCGGACTAAGATAGATTATTTATGAAAAAGTACCACCTTAGTCGAACATGGCTAAGAGGTTTTCTTAGGTATAATTTTACACTTTTTTGGACCTAAGCAACAAATTTACGAAAAAGGACTCATGGAGTTTTATTTTTGTCCCTTTTTCAAACTCTCTAAAGACAAAAAAGGATCGAGTTTTCATCGTAATTAGACTCGTTAAAATATCAAATAGCGCCGGACTTGTCTGATCATGACAAGATCGAGTTTCACTATTGCTAGACTCGTTAAATCATCAAATAGTGATGGATTTACTCGAAGGGTCGAATTATAGTTCAAGCATATGTTACCCTTCTTAAGCTTGTTAAAAAATAGATAGGTACTGGTCAACAGTGATTGGGGAAATTTTGGGAAGAAGAAAAAAAAACTTTATGGTAGCGGGTCACTCTTGAACATGACACTTTCACTTCATCTCCGTGGCTTTGGGTTGGGTAATCTTCTTGATGGTCTATCATACCATCCATCACTTTGGTTTTGGGTCAATGCTACCAACTTATTTCAATGTTGCCGATATGTTCAAGAGAAGTCATCTAGTAATTCCTCATCTTCTGCAATACTCATAAACCTTCATTTTCACGACCGCCATCCCTGAACATTGCTTCATCAAGTCATATTTTTGCTTCCAAAATCATTACTCTCATTTCATGTCATATCTGCGACAAGTCGCTTTGTGTCCACATCAAATCACCTTCTAGGAAGTTGAATTAGAAACATATTTCCAGTGCCTTGAAGCTTGCTTACATCAACAACATGCTTCTCGCTTCTGGCAACAGGTTGAAATCACAAACCTTCGACTGAAAGATTTTTTTTTCCATTTGACATCAAATCATCTATTCACACCTTGGAAATTTTACTGCGATACCTTGAGAAGCATTAACATCAACGGTGGTTTCTCTCGTGTCTCTTAATGGCTTAAATCATTGGCTAGTAATCATATTATGTCTTCCCCTATTCGAATTCAAATCACATATTCGCATGGTTAGACTTGTACATGAACGATCGAGTGAACGAGATAGAAGACCCTGGATCTAGTTTCATCCATCCGGGCTGTGATTTTAGGAATTGTACTACATCATCCATACGATGGCTTTACATACAGATGGTCATCCTATCATGGGCCTATATCTGTAGGCATGTCTATATATGTAGATGAATTTTTTATTTATGTACGTGTTATGATAGTTTATATGCTGAGCATGGGTATGCCTCCCTTAAAAATTCATGTCCAAGATATACAAGATATCATGATGTAATGTATTGCAAATTAATGCAGGTCGTCGTCTGCTTCAGTTCGTACTCATCACACTGTAAAGCATCTCATCTAAATATTATCATTATTTTTACTTCATGCTTTAGGGGGAAGCTTTTATAGGTCAATTTGGGCATCATCCCTGATTAGGTGTTCATAAATTTTTCTCAAAATTGAAAGTTACAAGATTGGGTTGAAACTAGGATGGTTGTGTAGATATCGTCTTCCTAATTCTAGTGCTGCAAACGGTTCGAAAATTTGATGTCATATGAGGGAGATATTGCATTCTAATCGATTTCCCAAACAACTAAATTTTGCGACAAGGTTGACTGGGATGCCCAGTCAGCATGCAGGTGCATAGTCAGCAAAAAATAATATTCCAAATAATATTCCTTTTCTCAGAGCCAGTCAGAGGCTAACAAGTGACATTATGTGATTGGGTTAAGGTTGTACGATTTTTGTTTTAGTGGTCAATTGGAGGGTGACACGTGACCAGCAATGAGGCCGCGACATGTCCACTGGATGTTGTAACAAAATTTTATGGAGGCTGTCAGGTTCGACCCTGCAACCTCCTATGTAGCATCCACCTGCAAAAATATTCTACTCTACCCGTGAGTATTAACATGTAAAGGACCAAGGTTCTACTTAAAGTTGGAAACATTTTCATTTGTGGGTTGGACCGTCGACGGTCCCAACCCACCGACGGTCCATTGGATGGTCACATGACTTAGCATTAACCACGACATCCACATTTTATCGAAAATAGTTACGATAACTCCAAAAATTTTCATTACCAGAAAACATTATCACATGGCGGGTTTAATGCATTCTTACTCCGGTGGTTACACAACAATCAACTCTGGAATCCAAGCCTTCAACCACAATTATCGCCTACAGTTCTGCTCGATGGTTAAACAACCGCAGGGTTTTAGGGGTTGGCATGTGGCCACCCCCTATCCTAACATTAACTTTTATAGTTTGCGTTGGCGGGAATATAGAGCACTCCCTAAATTTGGGGGTTTTGGCCTATTCTAATTGCAATTAAGTGGATTTCCCCATAGTTAGTGGAGGTTTTCTAGGATTTATTGGGAAAATGACTTGGAGGGTCAATTTTCGCCCAAATGGAGTGAATGAAGAACCTATCTAGAATAATTGGAGCATTCTGGAGCCATTGCTGCGGAGAAAACAACCATTAGAGGCCTATAAACACATATATTTGCAAAATTTTGAGCATAATGAAAGATGGACAGGACATTGGGAGCTGGACTAGTAGATGTAACCCAGGAGGGGTGAATTGCTTCATCATGCCTGCTGTGCAAATGTTATGTGTGGTTTTATTTCTCTATTATATATTGTTGTTCAGTGTTATTTGCTCTTATTTCATGCTTCTAATTCTCTAAAATCACTTACAATTCATGGTTAAAATCCTCAATACTTAAGCAAACTATGGAGATAAGTATGCACATATTTTATCACTGAAAATACACTTAGCACATCAAACTAACACAATCCCTTTAGATTAGGTTGGTATCAGAGCTAGATTTTATTCTCTCGTATTTTTTTGTGCAAAGATTTGTTTAACTGTTTACAAGTTTCACATGCTTACTAAGCTCAAACTCAAGAGAGGAGGAGGCACATTGGTGGAAGCTAGAGGGTCTCAAAGTGAGCCATAGCAAAGGAGATCAAGATTTTCACAATCTCCAGCACCTAGTTCACCTCCTAAGGAAGCAAAAGCAGCATTAAGCATGCCTCAAGAGGAAGGAGAAATCCATGAATAAGTTAATCCCAAAGAGGAATAAAGAGTGTTCAGGAAATCATTTCTTGACTTGATTGTGATGGTTAGAATCCTTTATCAAGAGAGGAATGAGAAACTAGAAGGAGAAGGATCCAAACTTCACTGGGAAGGACATGGATCATCAGGGGGTCATAATGATGAAGATAATTCAAAGAAGGGTAATGGAGGAAATGGAAGCTGTGGAAAGTCACCATCCTCAGCCTTATTATCATTAGCCTCTACTTCATTTTTAGTACATCAGTCACACAAGTCAAAGAAAACTGGTAAAAGTCCTTTTTTTAAAATTGATATTAAGTTTGAATTGCCAATTTTTAATGGTGAAGTCAATGTAGAGGAGGTCTATTTGAGAATCCAGAACCTTCAAGATGATGATACCAAAATCCAATTAGTTTCATTGAGAATGGAAGGTGCAACACTTGTTTTATGGGAAGCCAAGACAAAGGAGGAGATCAAGAAGCATGGTAAGATAATCTCTCATGGACTGATTTCATTTCTGCAATAAAATGACAATTTTATCCATTAGCTCATATGAAGAAAGCCATAATGAACTGGAAAAACTTTAGACAATTGAAAGGAAAAAATGTGCAAGAATACACCCAAGAATTTAGGAGAAGAGCTCTCTTATTAGGGGTAGATTTGTAGAGCCAAGATACTTTTCTCAAGTACATAGGAGGCTTACATAACTACCTTAAACATACTATCCTCATTTTTAACCCCACAAGTCTAGATGAAGTATGTGTTCAGGCCACACATATGGAAGCTAGAGGGAAAAACATTTCTAATGAGGGTAGGAAAAAACCTTTTAAGGGAAAAACAAAGAGAAGACCTCAAAAGGTAAAAGCAAAAAGAATTCATCTGTTAAGAAAGAGGGAGAAAAAGTGGTTTGTAAACATTGTTAAAAATAAGGCCATAATGAAAATCAATGTTGGAAATTACATCCTGAAAAGAGGCCCAAATATTCCAGCAACAAAGGGAAATATAAAACTACACCTACAACTCAACATGATTTAGGAGAGGATCAGGTGATGAATCTAAAATTATAGCCATGGAATTGAAGAACATGAAGGGGAAATAAATTGAAACTAAATCCGGTACTAGTACATCAAACTATCACATACATGATCCAAATGAAGAAGAGAGAATTGAACTGTTTCATGTGAGGGTCATATCCAAACAAACTAATATTGACACATTGTTTGACATTGGGTCACAAGAAAACTTAATCTCTGAATACTTTGTCAAGAAAATTAATATTGAGACCATACCACATCCAAAACCATATCCACTTGGTTGGATTTGTAAGGATGCAAATTTACAGGTTTCAAAGAAGTGTATATTTTGGTTTGCAATAACCGCACATTTTGTTGACATAGTTGAATTAGATGTGGTTCCGCTTGATATAACAGGTATTGTGTTGGGTATTCCTTACTTGTATGACAGGAAAGAGATCTTCCATCGCCATGAGAACAAATACCATTTATTCAAATATGGCAAGGAGTACATTGTTAGAGCACATCACAAGAAGACAAACATTGCTATGGTAAATGTTGGACAGGTAAAGAGGTTGGTAAACTCAAGTAAGAATTTTGTTCTTATAATGATTAAGCCTAAAGATGATGATAATCATGAATCATTTGAGGGTTCTGATCCTAAGTTGAAATCATATTTATATGATGTATTTGATGCACATCATGAGATGTTTCAAGAGCCAACAAGATTTCCTCCAAAAAGGGAGATTCAACATGAGATTCAATTGCAGCAAGATTGTCCTCTTCCAAACATCGACATGTATCGCATGTCGATAATGAAGAATGCTGAAAAAAAGAGGCAACTCAAGGAGATGTTGGAGAAAGGAATCATAAGGCCAAACACTTTGCCATGCGGTTCACCCATAGTATTTGTTTCGAAGAAATATGGGACTTGGCACATGCTTGTAGACTTTAGAGCTTTGAACAAGATAGAGGTAAAGAATCAATACCCACTCCAAAGGATAGATGATTTTCTTGATCAGCTGAAAGAAGAATTTTTTTTCACTGAGTTATCTTTACGAAGTGGATATCATCAAGTAAGAATTGCAGAAAGTGATGTATGGAAAACTACATTCAAAACCAAACAAGGACTCTTTGAGTGGTTGGCTATGCCATTTGGTTTGTGTAATGCACCGAAAAATTTCATGCGTCTTATGGATAGTGTTTTGCGTCCATTCCTTGATGACTTTGTGATTGTGTATTTATATTACATACTAATTTTCAGCAAAACAAGAGAAGAACATGTCTTGCATGTGAATAGGGTGCTTGATGTTTTGAGAGAAGAGAAATTGTTTCTTGAGATGTCAAAGTGTGAGTTTGGAAAGAATTCTTTGGTTTATTTGGGACACATTGAAGGAGGAGGTGAGTTGAGAATTGATCCTTATAAAGTGGAAGCCATTTTGAATTGGTCCACACCCAAAACAGTAACTGAGGTAAGAATTTTCTTAGGTGTAGCTCAATATTAGAGAAAGTTTATTGCTAACATTTTTTCCATCGCAGCTCTTATGCATGTAGTGACAAGTGTGAAGAAAGGCTTCCAATGGGGAGGAAAAAAACATCAAGATTTCGAAGCTTTAAAAGACAAGATCAGTTCAGATCTAGTCCTTGCATTACTGAATTTGAGACAGCCATTCAAGATACAAACTGATGCTAGTGATTATGCCATGGGCGCAGTTATTTTGCAGCATGGTAAGCCTATCTCTTTTCATTCTGAAACATTAAATGGTGCTGTAACTAATTATCCTACATATGAAAAAGAGCTATATGTGTTGGTTCAAAGCATCAAGAAGTGGAAACACTACTTGATGGGTAAAGAGATGATTACACATACCGATCACCAACATTACAGTACTTGCAGTCGCAAACAAAATTGCAGCAATCATGACATTTCAGGTGGATGGGATTTCTTCAACAGTTTCACTTGGCTATAAGGTACAAGAAAGGTATTTTCAATAAATTTTCTGATATGCTTTCAAGACCAATTATAAGTGCTTCTACTTTACTAAAAAATGATCCTATTATACATGAGAGTTACATAGAACAATATGCACATGATATTGATTTTCAAGATGTGTATGCTAGTTTGAGTGAAGGAAATCAAGTTGAAGAAATGATTATCACATGCATAAAAATTTGTTGTTTCATTTGGGAAAACTGTGTATACCACAAGGAGAGAGGCTAAGTGTCATGAGAGAAGCTCATTCATCTCTTATTGCTGGAAACTTTGGGGTAAGCAAAAAAGTGCTGCATCTACATAGGTATTGCTATTGGCCTCACATGATAGATAGTGTGTCGAGTTTTATAAGAGGTTGTTCCATGTGTGCAACAAGCAAGCCTAGCAATAGGAAGCTTGGGTTGTACACGCCACTACCAGTACTATCAAGGCCATGGGAGAGTGTCTCAATGGACTTTGTTGGAGGTCTACCTATGTCAAGAAAACAACATGATTATCTTTATGTAGTTGTGGATAGATTCAGTAAAATGTGTATACTTATGCCATGTAAGAAAACCATTACTGCTGAACAAACTGCTGAATTTTATTTTCAACATGTATGGGTTCATTATGGATTGTCTACTTCTATTGTTAGTGATAGGGATTCCAGGTTCATCGGGAATTTTTGGTCCAATATTTGGAGTATGATGGACACAAAGTTGAAAATTACTACTTTTCATCCACAAACTGATGGCCAAACCGAGTTGGTGAACAAAATTGTTGTGCATCTATTGAGAGGATATTGCAACAAAGATCCCAAGTTTTGGGATGAGCAACTACATTACATTCAGGACGCTTACAACCGGGCAACATACTCTTCTACAAATATGTCACCTTTTGAAATATGCTTTGGGTATTTGCCAAAATATCCATTATACTTCATCTTTGAGAAGGATGTTGCAATTGATGGGCATAGTGATATTGACAAGGTTCAAAAGTTCATTGAGAAAATTCAGATTATACATCAACAATTTCAAGAACAACTTGAGAAAACTAAAAGAAAATACAAGGAGAGGCATGAAAAACCTAGAGTTGATCACAAGTTTCAAGAAGGAGATGATCTATGGTTGCACATTAGAAAATAAAGGATGCAAGGGGAAGGTAAAAATCTCAAACCCATTTGTTATGGTCCATTCAAGATCATAAAGCAATTTGGTAACAATGCATTTCAACTTGACATACCTTCATATATGAAAATGTATTCAGTTGTTAATGTTGAAAACTTACGTTTGTATGAGCCACCTTTGATCAATGATCAAGGAACTGATGTTCAGTTGCCTTCTATTGAATATTTCTCGCCAGAATTTCTAGATGATCTCAAGGAAGATACAATTCTTGACAGGAGGACAAGAGCATCTAAGAGAGGAAGTGTTGACTACCTTCGAGTTGAGCTCAAAGGCAGTAAGCCAAGCAAGGAAAAGTGGATGGAAGTTGGAAAAGGTGAGGGAGATTTAACCTCATCTGTTGAACAGGTAATCGAATCTTTTGGGGTCCAAAAGGTTCCCAATGGGGAGGTGTGATCAGGTCTTCATAAATTTTTCTCAAAATTGAAAGTTACAGGATTGGGTTGAAACTAGGATGGTTGTGTAGATCTCATCTTCATGATTCTGGTGCCATGAACGGTTCAAAAAATTGATGTTGTATAAGGGAGATATCACGTTCTAATCAATTTCCTATACAACTAAATTTTGTGACAGGGTTGACTGGGATGCCTAGTCAGTATGTAGGCGCATAGTCAGCAAAAAGGAATATTCTAAAGAATATTACTTTTCTCAGAGCCAGTCAGAGGCTGACAAGTGGCATTATGTGATTAGGTTAAGGATGTACGAGTTGTGTTTGTTTTTCCAATTAGAGGGTGACACGTGGCCAACCCTGAGGCCGCCACGTGTCCCCTGGATGTTGTAACAAAATTTTATGGAGGTCGTCGGGTTCGACCCCGCAACCTCCCGTGGAGTATCCACCCACCACAAATGTCTACGCTACATGTGAGTCTTAACATGTAAAGGACTAAGGCTCTATTTAAAGTTGGAAACATTTTCATTTGGGGGTTGGACCATCGATGGTCCATTAACCACGACATCCAAATATTATCACGACATCCAAATATTATCGTGGACAGTTACGATAACTCCAACATTTATCATTACCAGAAAACATTATCACATTGCGAATTTCATGCACAGTTACTCTAGTGGTTACGTGACAATCAACTTTGGGTTCCAAGCCTTCAACCACAGTTATTTCCTATAGTTCCACTCGGCGGTTAATACAATCGCGGGGTTTCAGGGGTTGGCATGTGGCCACTCCCCACCCTAACATTAAATTTTACAGTTTTTGTTGGCGGGAATGTAGAGCGCCTCATAAATTTGGGGGTTTTGGCCTATTCTAACTGTATTTAAGTGGATTTATCCACAGTTAGTGGAGGTTTTCTAGGATTTATTGGGAAAATGACTTGGAGGGTAAATTTTTTCCCAAATGGAGTGACTGAAGTGTCTATCTAGACTAATTGGAGCATTCTGGAGCCATTGGTGTAGAAAAAACAACCATTAGAGGCTTGCAAAAACATGTATTTGCAAAATTTTGAGCATAATGAAAGATGGACATGCCATTGGGAGTTGGACCAGCAGATGTAGCCTAGGATGGGTGAACTGCTTCATCATGCTTGCTGTGTAAATGTTATGTGTGGTTTTATTTCTCTGTTATACATTGTTGTTTAGTGTTATTTTCTCTTATTTCATGCTTCTAATTCTCTAAAATCACTTACAATTCATGGTTAAAATCCTCAATACTTAATAAAACTATGGAGACAAGTATGCACATATTTTATCACTGAAAAGACATTGAGCAAAAAAAACTAATACAATCCTTTTATATCAATCCCTTATACTAGTATGAACAGGGTCTATCATCCCCTAATTCAATTGTTACATGCCCTAGAGAAGTCATTCCACTAGTGCCTTTAATTCATGACAGTTTAAATGTTTGAGGTATAGTTAAAATGACCCATTGACTCATCAATGCTCCTATGAATGGGCCTAAGTGCATTTTAAATGAATTACCCCCATGAAACAGTGCTCTACAAAGCACTTCTCGACACTTAAAGGTGTGTTGGTCTCTAGGAGCGCAATCATCATTGTTCTGGGAATATCCACATGTATAGTGCCTTCTAGAAGATCTCATTGGTGTCATACTTCAAATACCTGTGTTCATCCATCACCATTGAACCTAGAAATATGTCTCATCTATTATTAGAAAGCCATTAAATATCATTTATTGAGAAACTACCTACAATTTCCCTATAAATTGAGCACTCATCTAAGTGCAAGGGAGGAAGAAATTTATGTAGTGTTATGTTGTTGGATTCTCAATTCTTAGAGAGCTGAAGTACTGTTATGCTGCTAAGATGATGCTTGGTGTGATGAGGACGGAATGAAGTTGGATCAGGTTGACGACGAATTGATCCACTGGTTGTAATCTACTTATCCTATTATTTCAATAAAGATATTTGTTCTTTCTCTCATTGTATGTATTCTAAAATTTAACTGGTTCAATTTGGTTAAGGTAGATGGAATGTATATCTGTATGTCATTTGTTTTCTTTTGTCTTTGATTACAGGTATTGATCAAGCAGGGTTCAACTAGATCAAGACTGACGGGAACAACAATAGAAGAGGAACGAGAGCAAAGGATCACAAGTAGGTATTTATCCCTTATATTTTTTTGTCTATTTTAGAGACATGAAAATTTAATTTTCTTCTTTTGTTATGAGTGAAGGAACACCACACTCAGGGAAGACTAGTTTATCCATAGAATATAATTCCACATAACAAATATTTTTAGATTGAAATCAACCAAGTATATTCTAATATATTATAATCATCCATTTAAAGCTCAAATAGGATTTGAAATTTTATTAATATATCCTTTCATCAGTTTCAATAATTTATAGCTTAAATAATTTCGGGAGTTTTAATATTAATTCACAGTTTTAATCTTACTTTATATTTTCGTCCACATATGGATGATATTTTTTAATCTATCTTTAAACCAATAATCACTATTTTAATATTATTTTGCAAATCCACAAACTCTAGCGCCAGAAAAAATTCCTCTAGGCAGCGCGGAACGCCTCAGCAAAGAACTTATCCAGAGTCGAACTCCTCTAGTGCCAAGCTTCTCCAACCAAGGAGACCTGCAAAATAAAACAAAAAATTAAACAATTTGCAAATAAAACTATACCAACAAATTAACAACAATGTGACCTACTAAACATCAACTTGACTTGTAATGTTGGAGCTGGTCACAGTCCGCAAACAACATTTATCGAAAAATATAATGAAACTTTGGAATGGGCCATGACATGCTAAACATCGATATAACTTGGAATGTTGGATACGGTCATAAAGCGAAAACAATGTTCAACAGAAAATATATAGAAAAACTTTATAATGGTATCATGACCCAGGTACATACAAACTGTTTTTCGGTCGAATTAAATTTTTGGCTGAAAAATAAATTAGTCGAAAAACTATTTCGTTTGAAAAACTAATTGGCCAAATTCCCCCCACCGGAAAAAAAAATACGTTGTAGGTTGTCTTTAACTTTGACATTCAAATTTTTTGTTGAACATTGTTTTTCATTGTTCTATCGAAAAAAAATTCCTAATTCGGTCGAAAAGGCATGACGATGAATTTTTCTTTGCCAATTTTCACAAAAGTGTAACCCAACTTCACATTTCCACCCATTATATATATATATGTGTGTGTGTGTGTGTGTGTGTGTGTGTGTGTGTGTGTATGTATGTATGTATGTATGTATGTTACTTTGTAATTAAAACTCTCTCAAAAGGAAACAATTTTATAATTGTTCAAAGAGTTGGTTTTAATAATTGATAACATAGTTAGACTAGGACATAAATGAAAGTAAAAAACCAACAAATCGAAAGGGTTTAAATCCTATAAGTCCTGACATAATGTAATGACGGAAAATATCTCAAAAATTAGTAAAGAAAACCATTTTTAATTCCATCTTTTAGAAAGAGCAGATATGTTTATCCCTTTGTGTTTTTTAGTTCATTCATGTTTTTCTTCTTCTAGTTAACTGTATGATGTAGTAGGTTGTTTCATTTTAACACTTCATGAATTTACTTGTTAGTACTCATGTTGTTTAAATTTGAAAACCTTAATGAGCGCTCCACTTCCAGAAATTCACCCACAATTTCTTTTCCTTTTCATTATTCATTCTATAGAATTAAAGCCCAGATTATTAATTTCCTAAGCTATAGAGTTTTGTCCCTCCTCATCTTTCTTCCAACCTACTCTATACTTCAAGACTCTATAGTATTAGGTATATGGCCACTTTTGTTGTAATTAATGGGTTTTTGAATTGGAGTCTTTCATTTCATTTCATTCAAGCCTAACTTCGACCAATTATTTACAAGTTTTTATTCAATCAGTAGATGTCTTGGGCATTGACCTCTTATAGCTAGAGGTTGTCATCATAGAATAACATCAAATTTACATTGTTGCCGGGGACGAAAGTGAACATATTTTCCCTGGGTTTTTTTTATTGAAGATTATAGAATTGATTTTGAAGTTGACAATACCAATCTTTGGCTATATATCCCCACACTCTTCCTTCACTTTGGGATTTCTCTTTTTTTGGGTTTTGAAAATGGTAGCCCTTGCATTCTCTCATGATAAGTTTTTTTTAGGAAAAGAAGATATTGTTGAGTTGCAAACTAAACCTCAAAGGTCTTATTTCATGCATTTTCCTAGTGCTCCAATCTATGATTCCTATGATTTAGATGAAATATTTTTTTTTCTTTTTTTTTAGAATATGGTCCAATCTATGACATATACAATTTAGATGAGGATTATGGTGTAGTTATTGAAATAATTTCACTCACGGGAAAATTCCATAAAGGTGTTGATAAAGGGTTTTTTCTGCTGGAAGGAAGAAAATGTTTCTTTTGAAATAGAGGTAAGGAATTTTCAAGAATTGGATCATATATATGTTTCTTCCGATAAAGATAATTATTTTCTGCAAGAACCTAAAGTTGAAGAGACAAGAAGTGATCGTGGCTTCCCTATGCAAAAATACATTTTTCAAAAACCTATTCAAAAAATTGAAGTGGCTAATTTTTTCTCATGCATTTTATGACCCAATAGTAGATTACATGGCAACCTTGTTTGGAGAACAAAAAATGTCATTATCAGGGTATGTATTAAGTTTTACATTTGAAGAGTTTGTGTTCTCCATTCCCATTTTTATTTTCAGATATCATGAGCACAATGGAATAAGATACAACAATCAAATGTTGGAATTATTTCATTGGAAGGTTAATTTTACTTGATCGCTAGAGGAAATTTCAGCTTAAAAGTGGCCTCCTAAGGTAAAATAAAAAACTAATAGGAAAATACTAAAATAAGAGATATAAATTTTGGAGGGAAAACAAGAAAACTACTTTTTTAAATTGTATTTTTGGTTTATATCCTTACATGTTTACTCAAATTTCACTTGTAGACACTTTTATTATGCACAATTAAATTCTACATCCAATGAGTACCCATTATGCATAATTTTGAGAAGACCCACATTGATAAAAACTAGAGATAATATATCTTCAATTTTTATCAATGTGGGTATTCTCAAAAGTATGAATAATGGGTCCTTGTTGGATGTGGAATTTAATTCTGCATCCAAGAGTGTTTACACGTGAAATTTGAGTAAACCTATAAGGAGATAAGCCAAAAATACAATTCAAAAAGTTTTTTTTTTTTTAATTTTCCCTCCAAAATATTTACATGTACCTCTTTAAATTTAAAGTATTTTTATTGGTTTACATATTATGTATGTGGAAATTTCATGGGAACTTTTAGGCTGAAATTTCCTCTAATGTAAAATCAAAAATATTTATAGGTAGGAACCTATGCATAAATAATCTCATAATTTGATCATTTAAATTTTAGTTTTCCAAAGGTTTTTATTTCGGTTCATAGGTTCAGGAGAAGACTTCCGAAAAAAAATTTGCAGGGAGATTTTAATTTTCAGCCTTCAGAGTTTTTAGACTTGAGATTAGACTCCATGCCGAACAAGGGTACTCACATGTTGTTCTCATCATTTTGTAGGCAAAGCGTTGTCCCCAGTTGGAACCAATATGTCGTAGCTCAATATTGCATGGCCAAATATTAAAAAAATTGGGGCGAATTTGAGCTAGCGAACAAAATCAATTGAAAGCTCATTTAAATTTGGGAAAGGGACATCATGTGTTGATGGTGTTTATGGATTTGGGTTGATTGATTACCTCCTTTAATGTGAAGTGTGAAGTGTGAAGTGCATTGTTTATAATTTTCATAAAGTTATTAATCATGGGAAAAATATATAAAAATTGGGTTTATATAAAAATTTTAAGTGCTCTTAGGTTTTTATACGGAAACATTGTTTTTATTTAAAATTATTGGGTTTTATCCTAATCTCCTAGTTACATTTTCCATGTCATAAGCCAAGCACCAAGGCCCACCAATTGATAGGAAATGTTCACCTAACACACTGAGAGGATGATCCCATAAGATCCCATATATTGCACAATGCTTCAAGTGAAGATGTGCTCAATGGTCATTATAAAATATGTTAAAAATTGTTTCCTTATGAATGTGGGATTTATGCCAGATATGCATATTAAAATGGAACACATATCACCATTTGGATCACTTTTTTTAGATAGAATAATGGTTTTTTTTTTTTTTTAATGTTTTTTTTACCATTACTATGTAGGATGCTCGTTGCTATAGGTCAATTTGTCACATTTTTCTAGTTAGCCTACAAACTAGATCAATAAACATGCTTTTACCCCTTGACACCATAATTTCAAAAATCTCGAAGCATGAATCTCCTTAATCTAAGATTTTCTGCATTAAAATTTCTCAAATCAGTCATTTTAAGGACCAACGTAGTCTATAAGCCTGTGGACCTACGTTCACCAACATTTTGTTCCATGTTGGGAAGGTTTGATCACCAGTAGGTTTCCCTGTGTTGGGATGCGTTTATTCTAGAAATTCGGGAAAAATAAAAAATGTTTATGAAGCTTCCTCTTCCAGAAGGTTCGAAGAGTTGTTACAACTATTTATATCAGATAAAAATCTTGAATCTTATCCTATCCTACCTTGGATTTTCCATCCCTTATCCTTTGATCTCATCCTCCCATCAAGAGTGGATCTCAAACCTAGATTGGTAAATGGATAGGAACTCCCAACTTACCATCAAATTTTATATATTTGTGGCCATCCACAAGCTAGGGGTTGGATTTTGGATAAATTCTACCCACATGTTCCTATTGTGAAGAGTCATTATTCCATGCATTAGGGTGATTAGAGGTGCACTTTGTGGAAAATAAGGACAAGTCATACTACAGGAACTCCTCTACATGATAAAATCCTATATTTGATTGTAACTCACTCCATTTCTATTAATGCAAAGAGATATTTGTTTTCATATATTTGATGTTAAGATTTAATGTATTTAAATGCCATGTTGATCCATTGAATGAATTGATTAGATGATGCTATATATATGTCATAGATCATTGGCTTGTGTTGGTTTATTGTGTAGGTTCTAATTATAGTGATCAGAGATAGGATTGGAGCATTCAATCCAAGAGAGGAGTGAAGCATACAACACATCACAGGTAGGATTAATCCCATTATCTATTTAGTTCAAGGGAAACATGATATTATTTGTCTTTTTGTTGTTCTAAGCTATGCCACCTAGTCTAGGGAAAATACTTATGTCCGTAGTCGTAGATTCTGTATAACAAATTAGCGACCATACTGGGGATTGGTGTATGCCCTTGGTTGTTTATTTGTCCTTAGTGTTTGTTTTACATCTTCTTTAGACCTTTAATGTTATATTCAATTAAGAATATACCTAGGAAGGCCTTTCAATGAGTCTCAATAGAAATCTTTGTGCCAGAATGTTCTATTTCTTCACCAATGCTCCTTATGGTTTGGGGATTGAGTGTTTCACCCCTACAAATCCTTCTCTATGTCTACGTTGCATAGCACTTGTGCCTAATCTACACCTGCGTTGGCCCCTGTTCTTGCATGAATTTTCTCTTGTTTTGATTTTCTCTTTGATGAAATTTGTTCCAATTTCCCTTCCTTAAGTATTAGAGTGTGTTGTGGTATCTTTTTGATTTTTTTTTTAGTACCCTTGATAAGGATTTCTTTAGATTTTACTTTGATCTTATCATTAGGTCATTAGAGAACTGATTTTTGTTTGATCATTGAGTTCTTGAATGAATTGGTGCTTTAGTCATCATTCTGAAAAGTTAGTTTGAAACAACGATTAGAGATTGCACCTTAGTTTTCATCATATTTGAAAATTATGAGGAATTGAAAAGAAAAATGTTTGCATTCGAATATATTTTTTTGTGTGTGCATCAACATTGGAACAATTGCATTAAAAGGGAATTGTACTTTGCATATTATTTGTTGCATTTTGTATGTTGCATACTCTTTGTCTCTTCCCTCCTTGAGATAGATTTTCATTGAAAGAGAAATATTTATTTTCTTCATGTTATTTTGAATTTTAGGGAAATCAGGTGAAACTCATGGTGAGCCATAAAAATAAAACTTAATCAAAGATAAACATTAAATTTTTTTGAATCAACCTAAGGATAATTTGTAACAATAAAGAAAACATCTAAAGGTATAGGCTAGAGATGTGTTTTGACGTCATTAAATGTAGAATATGTCGTTGTTTTCCAACATTGTATCTCGGGGGTGATATACCACTCCACATACATAAGTGTATATGATCGACTTGGCACACCTTCGGTATATTGGATGTCGCTCCACAAATGAAAAGTATATAGGAATGCTTTCATCGAAAGGTTACACGTTAGACAACACTACTGCGTACTACACTTCCACATACCATCGATTATATTTTGGAAGTCCCATATAGGTTGTTATCCTTGTCGTAGGTAACTAAGCCAGCCTTGTATATCGTGATACACCGAACACATCATTTGGGGATATTTCCTACACATACATTAAGTCCTTGGTTCGCCAATGTGTATATTGTAGTTCATGGTTGCTTGGTAAACCTTTATGCCTAGTTTAACCCCATTTTTTATTTTGCATTAATTATTAAAATTTATTAATCCAATGTGGAATAAAAAACACCCCCTCTCCGTCATTCGCGTAGAATTCAAAACAAGTCTCCTATTCCACTAGAGGAAACTCTTGACCATCCTTAGAATAATAAGAATATGTAAGCTACCAAATCAAGAACTTGAAGAACTACTTTTGGTCCTCCTCCTCAAATGGATCCACCTGAATCATCCTTACCTTTAAGTTTTTAGCTCGAGATTACATCTACTCTTGTCGGTGAATCTGAAAAAATTGAAACAAAAGTACTTAAATCTTAGTTACCTGAGGTCATTGAACCTAACTTCATTGGGTTTGATACCTTACTACCTGAGGTACCTCAGTCATCTCCACTTGCTACTTCCTCTTCTATTCCTTTGTCTTAGAAACAAACATAGGCCATATATCTTGGACCTGATGGTGAGCCTCTTCCATATGGTCTTGTGAGTATTAAGAGATACTATAGGAAAATCCTCATCCCTCCTCTCTAGTTCATTTGAAAGGGTTACATATTTATCATGTTCATCCTTTTCCTCCTCTTAAAACTCCATCTGAAACTCCTTTATCTGAATATGTTCCTTTTAGTTCACCCATGAGATTCTCGTGACAATCATCCTTGGGATCATTAACCATGATTGAATATGTTATGGATTCCCAACCTATGTCCACTATGGCTAAGGCATCAAATTTTTCTTCCTCATCCATTTTTGTGACATCACCAAATTCTCATTTGTATGATGGTCTGTCTGTTACGTCTGTTTATCTTTTATTATTTGGTGTAGAAATTATACAAAAAATATGTATATCAATTGATTCAATCTGATCATGTGATCTAAAAAAGTAAGATACTGAATCCTTCTACAAATCAATTTCAGAAAATAAACACGATCACCAATAACAACAAGTAAAGAAAGAAGAAAATCAAACCACAACACATATATTTTCTTGGGGAAATCTTACTGGTCAAAACCCCTCTATCTTCTATTGTATATTCACCAAAGAATCATGAAACAATTACAATGCAATCTTCTCATAAGAGTCTCCTGCACTTTTCTAATCATCTCACACTGATCGAGACAAAATTTGGCTAGTACTTAGCCAATTCTCAGCCTCTTCTCAGCCTGCCTTGCTCATGCAATTCATGAGGAATGCAATCCCTATTCCTTAGGAATTTCAACCTTTATCAATTACGCAAGTATCATGGGCAATCTTGTGGTGTTGTAACCGCATCTGGGTAGTTTGCTAATAACACAATTGATAGTCAACTTCCCTTTAACCTTTGTCTCAACTGGGTCTCAACTGGAACTAACATGCATGAACTATTAATAGTAAATCATCAGTTGCATAAAAGATCACTATATGTGAATTAAATATGATTTCATTCACTTGGTCTCTCACTAGTGCAACAAACAGTTACAACTAATTCAATTGAATTTAACTCACTTAACTGAGTTAACTGATTTCTCATGCATTAAACTCATTCACTTAACTGCAACTTGAACTCTAAAACACATAGAATCACTATGTGTAGGAATTTACAGGGTAAGTTCTGTAGATCAAGAACCAAAGGTCACCACTCACAACTAGATCACAAATCAATACACCAGTATAATCACGTGGTTAAAACCCTCAAAGAGGGAAACAGTCCACGGCCTGAGCCAATGCGACCACTTCAGGAAATTTATTAATATAAAAATAAAAGTTACATGTGTTTCTCTCATAAACGGTTATCGAAAAAATGACCCTCCGTGCTCTTTAAATAGATATCATGGACCAATCGGGTGTTAATCCACGGATCAAGTGTTGTTAATACCGAGGTGAGCGATAACCGTCAGATCACTACAAATCGTGACCATCGTATTATAAGTTACAAATGTACATGGTAAAGAAACACAATTTACCTAACTCTACACTAGACTAAGTTATTCTTAACTATTTCCTATGTGTCGAAATATCCTAACAGCCCCCCTTAAGAACAACTTGGGATAAGATTGAAGGATTTACAAAGGTGGCACAAAAGGAGCCTATTTCCTATGTGTCGAAATATCCTAACATCCCCCCTTAAGAACAAATTGGGATAGGATTGAAGGATTTACAAAAGTGACACAATAGGAGAATGAATGAGGCATTAGAGCCTATCCCCCCTTAATGACAACTTTCTTGAACTCCAAGCATGGATCAAAGTTTGGTAAACTTCGCTTCTGTGAGAGCCTTTGTAAAGATATCAGATACTTGATCATTGGTTGGACAGTAATGCACTTCAAGAACACGATCATGAATGAGCTTTCTGATGAAGTGTATTTGGAGTTCAATGTGTTTCATATGCTGATGCTAAACTAGATCTTTACATAGCTGAATGGCACTCTGATTATCACACCAAAGTGTAGTTGGATGTTGTTGATGAAGACCAAACTCAGACAGGATCTGACGAAGCCACATGGCTTCCTTGTTGGCTTCAACTGCACCACGATACTCTGCTTCTGCTGAAGAGAGAGAGATGGCACTTTGTTTCTTACAAGACCAAGTAATAGGTCCTGAATCAAGAGTGAATACATAGCCTGCAGTAGAATTTTGATCATCAGGGTCACCAGCCCAATCAGAATCAGTGAAACCAATCAACAATGGAGATGCTCTCGCACTGTAATGAATCCCAAACTGAACTATACCTCAAATATATCAAAGTATTCTTTTAGCTACTTTCCAGTGACTTTCATGAGGTTGGTGCATAAACCGAGCGACAAGACAAACAACAAAGGAAAGTTCAGGATGGGTATGGGTTAGATACAGAAGTTTACCAACAAGTTGACGATATAAGGTAGCATCAACTTCAGGGGTAGTAAAGTTGAATGAAAGCTTGACTCCAGACTGAAAGGGAGAAGGGGCTGGCTTACAGTCTTCCATGTGAAAGTGGTGTAGAAGATCACAAGCATACTTGGACTAAGAGAGCGCCTTCCTTGGATTGCAAGACTTGAAGACCAAGGAAATAATGCAAGTGTCCTAATTCTGTCAATTCAAACTTCTTTTTGAGCCTAGACTTCACATGGTTTATATGGTTTGGATCACTACCAGTAAGGATAAGATCATCAACATAAGGAACAAGGATGGTGAAGGACTTACCCACTTTCTTGGTGTAGACAGTGTTCTCAGAATGACACCTAGAAAATCAATTATTTAAGAGAAATCTATCCATTTTGGCATACCAATTTGGAGGAGCTTGTTTGAGAGCATAGAGAGACTTCCTAAGGTGACAAACAAGGCTAGAGTAATTTTGGATAAAGCCAGGGGATTGTTCCATGTAGATTTATTCATGTAAATCTCCATATTAAGAAGGTAGACTTAACATCCATCTGATGGACTTCCCATTTAAAGGAGGCAGCAAGGGAAAGAACAAGGCAAATAGAATTCATTTTGGCAATAAGGGATAAGGTTTTAGTATATTCAATGCCTTCAACTTGTGAAAATACTTTAGCGACAAGACGAGCTTTATGTCTATCCACTTTTCCATCTGGTCCAAACTTGTTTTTGTAAACCCATCTACATATGACAATTTTTCTTCCTTTTGGAAGAGGAACAAGATCCCAAGTATCATTCGCCAATAAGGAGCGATATTATTCATTCATAGCTGCATCCCAATCTATATGACTGGAGGCTTATTCAAAGGTTTCTGGATCAAGTTTTTCTGGAACTTGAGCCAATAAGGAAGAGGCTCTTTCGAATTGAGAATGTGTACGTCATCGATCGGTAGGGTCACTTGCAAGAGAACCTGCTGCATCTTGAGTAGAGTGGACCCATATTGGAAGCGGTGGAGTATAAGGAACAATTGCAAGAGGTGGAGGAGGATTTTCATCCTCGATGTCATTATCTAAACTTGAAGGAATGCTATTAAAAATAGAAGAGAGAGAGAGAGGTGGCACATATGCCAAATCAGGCTCGCAGGTCAAAGGTGGCACACTCGCTGAGCTAGGCTCACAGGCTGATATATTTTCATCAAATTTTACATCTCTTATAATGATTATACTTTTGGATTTTGGTTGAAGAAGTCTATATCCTTTGACATCTTCAGAATATCAACAAAAATGCATTTTTCACTCTTAGGTTCTAAGGCTTTATGTTTCGCATCTGGAATATGGGCCCAAGCATCACTTCCAAAAACACGAAAGTGACTTACATCTGGTTTGATTGAGCTCCAAGATTATTTTGGAGTTATAGTCTTTAAACCTTAGTAGGAGTGTAATTTACTATGTTATTTGCAAATTTAATGGCTTCTGCCCAAAATTTGAGACCAAGCCCTTTAGATTGAAGCATACAATTAGCCATTTATTTTAAGGTGTGATTCTTCCATTCAGCTACACCATTTTGTTGTGGAGTATATGGAACAGTATGTTGCAATTGAATGCCATGCTCAGTGCAGAAGTTGATAAATTTTTTGTTAACATATTCTCCGCCATTTTCTGATCTTAACTTAAGAATTTGATGTCCAGATTGTTTCTCAACAAAGGCCTTAAAGGCCAAGAACATGTTAAAAACTTCACTCTTGAGTTTTAAGAAATATACCCAAGTGCGTCTGGAAAAATCATCAATGAAAGTTAAGAAGTACTTGCAACCAGAGAAAGAAACAACAAGAAGTGGACCACATAAATCACTGTGCACAAGCTGCAAAGGGGTTGAAGCGTGCCAAGAGGCACGTTTGTCAAAACTATCCCGATGATGTTTTCCGAGTACACATCTGGAGCAAACACCATCTCGGCAAGATACCATAGGAAGGCCCGTCACCATATATTCCTTACATAGAGTTTGAAGAGAGCGATAGTTTAAGTGACCAAATCACTCATGCCAAAGTTTGCTCACATCATCATTATGAGCAACAAAAACGGAGGGAAGAGAGGATGACCCAAAGTTGTCAAACTTATACAACCTTGTGGAATCATCAACAATGCCAGTAGCTAAAATATGTTTAGGATCTTTGAGGTCCTTTATTACAACATCATGAGGTGAGAATTCTACTATTTTCCCTTCACCTGAATGAGTTATCTGATAAACAGATAGAAGGTTGCATGACAAGGTAGGAACACATAGTACATCATTAAACTGACCATTATCGAGATGAATGGTTCCAGATCCTACAACACTAAGAGATCTATCATCACCAACATAAATATGTTTGGTGTTACAATCATTTAAAGAAGAAAACATGGCTTAATTTTTGGCCATGTGATAAGAAGCTCCAGAATCAATGAGCCACTCATGAGAATGAGAAGAGGAAGATACATTTAATGCATAACCAGATCTTGATGCTTGACAACCACAAGCAAAAAGTGCCATTCCTGAAGATGAAGGTGAAGAGTGCTCCAAATTGATGTTTTGCTTCTTCATTGCTGCTTCTAAGGCTTCCATCTTCTTAAAACATTTGGACTCTAAATGGCCATCGTGATTGAAAAAGTTGCAATGTCTATCTGTCTTCTTTCCTTTGTTTTTATATGCCTTGTCATTTTGGTGAGTTGCTTTTTCAGTTTACGGCTGAAATTGCTTAGGACCCTTGTTTGGTTTCAAGCCATACTTTTTAGGATACTGCTTCTTGGGATTCTTTTGATATGATTGTTGTTGGGATGCTAAGGCTTTCTTAGAAGCATTTCCAAAAGTGATAAGACCAAGGTGTATGAGTTTTTCTTGTTCTCTTATCAAAGAATCACAAAAGGCATCAAAAGAGGAGTTCTTGTAGGTGGTTCCTGAAGAAATGATGGCTTCTCTAGTGGAATGGAAGGCAAAAACAAATATAGAGTATGAAGGGCCAAGCTTAGCAAGAATTCAATAAATGAGGCTACCATCTTCCTTTTTGATCTTACAACCTTCTAAAAGAATTTGAATGGTCTTGAATTTGGACAAAAAATCTTCAATGGAGGAGAAATTATTGGGGTCCAAAGTAAGCAAATCATTTTCAAGTTGTTGGGCCCTGATTTGATTTTGAATGCCAAAAATAGTTTTTAGCTTTTCTAGGGCTTCATCAGGGGTGTCAATGTCAAGGATATGAAATCGAAGATCTTGAGCAATGGACATTCCTATCAACCCTCATGCTTGATCTTGTTTATTTTCCCATTTAGCAGCTTTATCATCATCGGAAGGTTTAGTTTCTTGTCCTGTGGCTATTCTATAAAGCCCTTTACTTCTAAGTATATCTACCATGTGAGGTAGCCATTGGAAATAATTGGTGCTGTTAAGAATAATCGGGCATGCATTTTCCAGTTTTTTTTTTTTTTTTTTGAAGAAATGATGGCTTCTCTAGTGGAATGGAAGGCAGAAACAAATACAGAGTATGCAGGGCCAAGCTTAGCAAGAATTCAATAAATGAGGCTACCATCTTCCTTTTTGATCTTACAACCTTCTAAAAGAATTTGAATGGTCTTGAATTTGGACAAAAAATATTCAATGGAGGAGAAATTATTGGGGTCCAAAGTAAGAAAATCATTTTCAAGTTGTTGGGCCCTGATTTGATTTTGAAAGCCAAAAACAGTTTTTAGCTTTTCTAGGGCTTCATCAGGGGTGTCAATGTCAAGGATATGAAATCGAAGATCTTGAGCAATGGACATTCCTATCAACCCTCGTGCTTGATCTTGTTTATTTTCCCATTTAGAAACTTTATCATCATCAGAAGGTTTAGTTTCTTGTCCTGTGGCTATTCTATAAATCCCTTTACTTCTAAGTATATCTACCATGTGAGGTAGCCATTGGAAATAATTGGTGTTGTTAAGAATAATCAGGCATGCATTTTCTGATTTTTTTTTTTTTGGTAATTGAAGCTGAGAAAATCTGAAACTCACTGCTCCAATGGAAAGATCTCAAAAAATTAGGCCGTTTAAAAAAAAATGGCTTCTGGATGAAGAAGTTATGCCTTTTGAAAAAAATGAGTTGAGGATGCCGAATAGTTACGGGAACGGGATGAAGTGTGGCTTTTTTTAAAAAAATTCCACCCCTTTTAACAATTTTTTTTTACAAAAAGAAGCTTTAGAAGGAGATTTGAACCCAAGACCTCTATTCTCATAAACTAACTCCTCACCAAGTGAGATAGTAAAAGGATCATGTTATTGTTTGAAAGGAGGAAGGGGTATCTTTATTTTTATTTTATTTTTTTATTTTTATTTTTACTCTTCGTTGTGGGTGCCTTTTCTTGCACAAAAAAACCCAAAAAACCGAGCCAAAAAAAAAAATGCAAAGCCTTGCGACAGAATGTTAGATTTTCGATTAGCCTTACCAGCAACTATCAATTTTTTCACTATTTATGATTTCCCGAGATCGCACAATGACGCGGGGAAAGATCATACGTAGCGAAAAAAATCCCTTCTTCCTATTTCTGATTTGCAGAGATCGCACACAGTGCACAACAAAGAGAATACACAGAGAAGAGGGTCTAGATCCGGCAAATAAATAAAACCTAAAAACCGAAAATAAAAAGAGGGAACCAAAATAAGCAGAACTATTAACAAATATAACTGCAAAACAGATGCTTTATACCTCCAAATCTAAATTGTCATAACTTGGGCAGCCGGAAACATTTTCGCATGAAACGAAAGGCGTTCCTCATTGTAACAAACGCTCCGGACACAACCGAGAAGTTCTCTGAACCCAAAAATGTTTATAAATAGTAGATCTACAAAACGACATTCACATGTTGTCAAACTGACTCCAGATTTTGATCAACAACGGACACGACCCTCAAAATAGCTCTGATACCATGTACAAATTTACAGGGTAAGTTCTGTAGATCAAGAACGAAAGGTTATGCTCACAACCATATCACAAATCAGTACACCAGTATAATCATGTGGTTAAAACCCTCAAAGAGGGAAACAATCCATGGCTTGAGCTAATGCGGCCACTTCAGGAAATTTATTAATATAAAAATAAAAGTTACATATGTTTCTCTCATAAACGGTTACCGAAAAAATGACCCTCCATGCTCTTTAAATAGAGATCATGGACCAATTAGGTGTTAAGCCACAGATCAAGTGTCCTTAATACCGAGGTGAGAGATAACCGTCGGATCACTACAAATCGTGATCGTCGGATTATAAGTTACAAATGTACATGGTAAAGAAACACACTTTACCTAACTCTACACTAGATTAAGTTATTCTTAACTATTTCCTATGTGTCGGAATATCCTAACACTCTGCATGCCTCACCAACCACCCTGAAATCAAAATTTATGAGATAAATGAGTTTATCACACTCATTTAAATATTACAAGTGATTATGAGATAAGATTACATTTTATTGTCCAATTTAATTAAGGGATAATTAAATTAGACACATTTCCAATTTATTAAATAAATTGGCTTGCACACTAATGTATCGCTAGGACCCATCACTACATGACTTGTGGTCCCACACTAGTGTAGGTGCTGTCATGTTGTTTATGGATGCTAATTTCATTGTTTCTTGTTGCAAATTTCAACACTCACTCTCAAAAAGAAGGGAATCAATCTATCCTGATCCGGTACCTTTGGAATGCTCTTGCATGCAACACTTCTATAGTGTTTTTCGCACATGCAACACTTCTCTAGTGTTGTTCGCACATGCAATTCTTGCTTGTAACACTTCTCTATTGTTGTTCGCACATGAAAATCTTGCACGCAACACTTCTGAAACTGAATAGCCTCCAAACAACTAAAGCAGTATAATGCCTCTGTCATCAGAGTCTTCTGACTGCTGGTACATATTGCACATGTCTACTGGACTCTTTTTGTTGTTGACATCTGCATCCATGCACTCTGCACTGCTGCCAACTCTGAACTGCGCTCCAATATCTGACGCCTGTCACTCTGATTTTTATCTTCATGAAATATGACTACATCAATCTAACCGATCCTTCCTACTACTGCTATACTGTGGGCTCCCCGTAGCCAGGTTCGATCCATGATACACGCCATCTCAATGAATCCTGCCCAAATTTCTTCTTGGGATTATATCTGCACATCGCCCCACCTCACACCTAGAGGTATAATTGCACGTACTCGCTATGCCCATCTGGATTAAAATTCCCCCCTCCTAGAGGTCTCTGCATGAGTGGTTTATGCCACTCCATGATCCTCCACATGTGGCTGATCCACATCTTGAGGTTCATTCTTTGAAACCAACAGTTCCTTATTTGCATGCAAATCCAGCTCCCTCTCAAGGGACAATCACATGGATTTCTCAAATTTCCCCATGGCACATCCCTTGCATGTGTTTATTTGCACAAGAGTACCCTTTAGAAGCCCTGTATAAATATTCTACATGATATTCAAAGCTCCATGGTGTAGATGGCCCAATCTCTTTTTCCATAATTCACCCTCATGTAGGCTCACCACTTTGTTTGTTTTACCCATCAATGTTGTGCAATGATCTACATTAAGTTTATAGAGATTCTTCACATGAATCCCAATATTCTTGCCTTGTCTTGTGGCTTTGTGTCGAAGGAAAGCTTTCCCTTCATTGAAAACTACATCATAACCTCTATCCTCCAACATTGCGACTAAAACTATTTTTTTTTTCAAACCTGGTACATGCAATACATCCTTTAATAAGAAGGGTTTACTTGACTGTCTCTAGAAGGTAACTGTACTTCCCATCATCACCCATTTCTATATGCATCTGGAGGTCCTTCTCCTCCAAGCTACTGAAAAATTCTTTGTCTCTTGTCATGTGGAAAGATGCACCACTATCCAGGTACCACACTAATCCCATCACACTTGACACCATGCATGCGATGAGTGAGAATCCCAACTCAAATTGTGAGGCCAAAGCCTCACCAACTGCAGATCTTGAAGCCTTCTTATTCTTCTTCTTTTGTGGACAATTAGTGGCATAATTTCCATGCTCGTGACAGTGAAAATCCTTTACTCTGGACATGTCGCGCTCCTTGCCTTCTTCGTCGGTCTCAGATTTGGAATAGGAATTCTTTCCCTTTCCCTTCATCACCTTACCAGCCAAGGCCCAATTTTCTTCATCATCTGTCTTAGATGAAGATCCATCCCTGGTATTCTACCTGAATTCTTCTTGCACAAAATCTGACCAAATTCATTCCCAATCTGGCTGCTTCTCCCTCCCATTGATAGAGTCCTAATAACAATGAGAACTCTTGGGAAGGCCTAGAAGAGCTAGGCTCACCAAGTCATCATCCGTGACAATAATTCTGACGCTCCCAAGATCATCCCGACATTTGACAAACTTGGTTAAATATTTCGGAATAATGTTGTCTTTATCCATTTTGATTTTCCTGAGCTTGTCCTTCAGTGCAAATTTTCTATGATCACTACTGGTCTGAAACAGATATGTCAAAACCTTCCACATTGAATATGGAGTTTCTTTGTCATGGAGACTTGAGACAATGTGGTCTCGTACTCCCTCTAATAAGATCCTTTTTGCCCTTGCTACCTTATTTTTCCAAGAATCAAGATTTGCAGCATCTGCTGCATCAGGTTTGGGAATGTCAATATCAATGAATTATTTCAACACATTGTCCTCCAGAACTGCCTCCATCCTATCTTTCCATGAAATATAATTGGAACTGCCCTTGAGTGCATACTCCAATGTCGCACCAAGAATACTTTTGAAAATTCGAATTCTATTCAGCCACAAACTCAATTTATTCTCCACTATAGTGATTTCCTATGCTCTGATACCATGTAGAAATTATACAAACAATATGCATATCAATGGATTCAATATGATCATTTGATCTACTAAAGCAAGATATTGAATCCTTCTACAAATCAATTACAGAAAATAAACACAATCACCAATCACAACAAGTAAAGAAAGAAGAAAATAAAACCACAACACAGATATTTTCCCAGGGAAAGCTTACTGCTCAAAACCCCTTGATATTCTATTGTATATTCACCAAGGAATCATGAAACAATTGCAATTCACTCTTCTCGTAAGAGTCTCCTGCACTCTGCTAATCGGCTCACACTGATCCAGACAACATTGGGCTAGTACTTAGCCAATTCTCAGCCTCTTCTCAGCCTACCTTGCTCACACAATTCATGAGGAATGTAATCCCCATTCCTTAGGAATTTTAGCCTTTCTCAACTACGCAAGTATCATGGGAAATCATGTGGTGTTTTAACTGCATCTGGATAGTTTGCTAATAACACAACTGATAGTCAACTTCCCTTTAACATTTTTCTCAACTGGGTCTTAACTTGAACTAACATGCATGCAACTATTAATAGTAAATCATCAGTTGCATAACGTATCACTGCATGTGAATTAAATCTAATTTAATTCACTTGATCTCTCACTAGTGCAACAAACAGTTACAACTAGTTCAATTGGCTTTAACTCACTTAACTGAGTTAACTGATTTCTCATGCATTTAACTCATGCACTTAACTGCAACTTGAACTCCAAAACACATAGAATCACTCTGCATGCCTCATCAACCACCTTCAACTCGAAATTCATGAGCTAACTGATTTTATCACACTCAGTTAACTATTACAAGTGATTATGAGATAAGATTACATTTTATTGTCCAATTTAATTAAGGGATAGCTAAATTAGACATGTTTTCAATTTATTAAATAAATTGGCTTGCACACTAATGTATCGCTAGGACCCATCACTACATGACTTGTGGTCCCACACTAGTGTAGGTGCTTTCATGTTGTTTCTGGATGCCAATTTCACTATTTATTTTTGAAAATTTCAACATCTGGTACCTTCTCTAGTGTGGCATCCAGCCCTTGGACTTCTCACATGAAATTTGTTTCTGGAATTCCATCTGGCACTTCTTTAATGAGAACTATATAGTGTGCTCCTTCTCCTTTAGCTACACCTATAGTTCAACAACAGGTTGTTCCTTATATTAGTGGACACCTTCAACAACTCAATTATCCTTACATTGGGTACTCTCGATCTGGTGGGAAGTTGCCTCCATCATCCCCTCCTCCTTTCAAAGGGGGGGAAACTTGTCATTGGTACACCTCAAGTTTGTGCTCAGCCTTTATCGAATCCACCTTATTTTGGTATGACTACTAATGTTTTGAAATTTACTTCTCCCATCCAACCTAGTTCGGTGGTAGGTAGATTTGTACATTCTCAACCTATACCATTTGCATCCAAAATTCCTACTCATCAATCTATACCTTTGCAAGCTCAAATAAATGTAACCCAAAATTTACAGGTTGCTACGACTCAATCCATTCTAATGGTATCTGGTACCTCCATGATCCTACTCACTCAACCTTTACAAGGTAACTTATAGTCTCAACAGTTTGGAAAAAGTATCCCTCAAATTCATGTAGGAGAAACTGCATATGGTATGGCATAACCCCCACCGAACTCACCTTATGTGGGTATGATGCAAAATCCCACAAGGAAACAATATTGAAATTTTCAAGGTATCCCTCAGACACCTTATTTGGCTCAAAAAATCCAAACTCAACCATTCCAACATTTGCAATGTTATCCTCGAGTTGGACAGCAAGGATATTTGTATACTAGTTATTATAATCCTCCTTATTATGGTACCTAGGTTCCTCTTTATCAGAACCCTCCTTATTATGGAACACAGGTACTTTTTTCCCAGGCTATCCCATATTATCTGGGTTATCTTCCTCCATATTTTAACAGGAAGTTTCCATTTGTCGCTACTCTTGAACTACCAGATTTGACTCGGCTCACGAATGACTCCATCGCTCATTATCCTTACTGGCTGATAAATCATACCAAATTTCCCTCTAACATTCCCAAAATCAATGGGAATCCTAAAGAAGACCCCTCCACACATGTAATGACTTATCATCTATGGTGCTCTTCGAACTCCCTTAATTATGATTCGATTAAATTATGTCTTTTCCAACATACGCTTACAAGTACTTCAACTAAATGGTATATTGAAATACTTAGAGCTTTATTTCATGATTTCAGTTCCTTAGACACTATCTTCCCCACAAATTACTAGTTACCCATCAGATATGAAATTGGAAAGAAAATTTTAACCAAATAAAAATAATTAGATTCCACTCACATTTTTTATCACATTCATGAGTGGCAGCATCATCGCCAGTTGGTTAAGACATATGTTTCGGGTCAATTGTTAGTGAAATGGATTACTAAGTCTCTATTAGAACCTATAATATAGGATGTGGCCAAAGTTGGAGTCGTGATTGAATATAAAGTGATTTCTCGTGCACAATATTTGGATCTCATTTATAACCAATAGGGTACAGTCTATGACAAAATACCAAATGCTCTGAGACCTACCAACAATGCTCCTCAACTCCTTGGTAAAGAATCTCATGTTGTTTATGGTGTGATTGGTTCTGCGAGTTCAAAGTCGATGAGTAAACCATATGGTGTTGCTCTCACTACATCTACAAAAAATCCTCCATTCAATCCTCCCATGGATTCTACTTCTAAGATAAAGGTCATTCATTTTGATAAAGGTAAATCTCAACAACAACCAGGAAGTAATAATAAAGGTAAAGGGAAAAATAAGAAAGATTCTTCACCACAGGATAAACAAAGAAGTCATTCCTGTGATGAGAAATGAAAGCCTTGTTATCCATGTTATAATGAGTATCACTTTACTCGTGACCATCCTCGCCGCATGAAAGTGAACTAGTTCTTGAAATATTCCACACCACCCACTGTGTTAACCGACCCGTTTCATAATTAGGAGACTCACATGGTTTCTCGGGACCCTACTTCCTATAATATAATTTTAATTCTTTCATACACAAATCCTAAATCTTATATTATGGTGGCTACCCAAAATAAGGACTATGGTAATGTGAATCTCCCCAGTCAAGCTACTGATCAACCTACCAGTCCGACATCTTCATATCCTAATCCTCCTTCAATCCCTATAGAATTTACCACTAAGCCTCTAAAGGGAGTTATTCATAAATATGCTTTCAACCCTCATGTGAGAGATGCTCAAAATTACAATGTATTTGAATAATTGGCTCAGTATCCATCAGCTATATCGACTCTCAAGGTGTTGAAAAATTGTCCTGCCCAGTAGAAGAAATTGATTTTTTCCATTGGATGTGTTGATCCTTTGGATTCCAGCCTAGTCATTTTTAATCATGAGAACTATTCCCCTCAACTCTCGGCTTAATTGGATTTCATGATCCAGGTTGTTTTTTGTGGTGAGAAAATTCACCTTTCTATTGTAGATGAGGAAGCCTCCACCTTTATCATGTCTTTGTATTGCTAGAAGGCTATTAGTTCTCCTCAACTGAGTTATTCAACTACCACATTGAAAGCTTTTGATGTACAAACGTATAGAATTTTGGTATTTTTAAATCCTTACAAGTGGAATTAGTGGGCAAGACTGTATCCACATAAGTTGAAGTTATTAACAAAACTTTTGATCATATTCTTCTATTAGGTCATAAATGGGTTTATGCTATGGTTGTCATTTTTTTGACCTATTTTCGTGTGATTTCCTTTCCTCATAAAGGTGTAATTGTGGCCATCGACCAACGCAAAATTTTCTCCTCTGATTCCCATGTTACAGGAAGTTTCCCTCTTGTAGGGGAAAATCTACACTCTTATCATCATGTCGGGGTTGGACTACTTAAGGATTCCTCGCTTATGGTAACCTTTACACTTCCTCCTACTTCTATTCTCGGCAAATCACCTTTGGTTTCTTATATCAATATAATATCATCTTCTACTATTCCATTTGATCCATGGGTAGTAACAGATGAGACTGACATCGATAGTTTTGGCGACCGAATGTTCGTTAACCCCGTCGAGCTTGATTTCAAATCCATATATTCGGCTTGTCGACGCATATTGATTCCTTCTCTTTGATTACTTGGGTCAATCATTCACTAGATTATGGCACATATTATAATCTATTATCTCATGTATTCCCTATTGATCAGAGCATCATGGAGATCATGATACCAGATGATGCACCTTGGGATGATCATCATCATTGTTCCTCCTTACTATATTTCATTGAGGATAATATTAGTGATTTGTACCTACCGAATAATATCTGGTATTCTATGATTTTCGTCTCTCTATTAATGAAGTTGATTCCGAAAATAATATCTCGAATATCAAAGAGAAGATACCTCTTGACATCTCCATTAAACCAAGTATTGTTGAAAATATACACAATGGTGCGTCTTGTTCTCCAGATGAAAGTAACACCTATAGATCCCTATTTCACGAGTTTTGAGACATATTTGCCTGGACTTATGAATAAATTCTAGGTATTGACTCAAATATAGTGGTGCATGAGATTAAAACGTATCCTGGTGCTAAACCAGTCCAATAGTGCTTTCATTCGGTCCATCCCAAGAAGGTTGCCATGATTAAAGATGAGAATTAAAAACTTCTTCGTGTTGGTTTCATCTATACTATTACTTTGACTTTTTTGGTGTCAAATCTCATCCATGTCATGAAGAAATAGGGGAAAATCCATGTATGCATCGATTATCAAGATGTAAACAATGCTTTTCCAAAGGAAAATTATCCAACCCTGTTTATTGATCATATTATTGATGGTTGTGCCGGTTTTGAGGTATATTTGTTCATGGAGGGTTTATTCGGCTATAATAAAATCAAGATTCTCTGAGTAGATCAAACTAATATTGCATTTATTTGTCTTTGAGTTACTTTTTTCTTACCAAAAAATCCCTTTTGGTTTAAATAATGTTGGGGCTATGTTTCAATAGGCCATGGATTATGCTTTGAACATCCCATCTATTATTTGATTCAGAATCTCGATGATACTAAAATAAAATATACCCACATGGAAAATTTAGATTTGGTGGTCGTTCAAGTCTTCTAAAGGTTTCATCATTATATCTTTCTCCAGAAAACTACAGTCGTCTCATATTGAAACCCTATGACATACATTTTGTCACATCAATTTCTTGGGCGGGCGGGGGGGGGGGATAATCTAAATGATTTTTGTCTTATAGGAGTTTTATTTGGAGTTCATCAAATCCAAATCAAAGAAATCCTTATTTTTTGTTGAGCTTATTTATGACCTTCTCTCTGCTAATTTTGATTCAACGTCTGAGGATTCCATCCTAGGCGAGTCATTGTTTCTGGTATCTTCATATAACCATTGGTATGGAGATATCATTATATATCTCGAGATCCAAACTTTTGGACCCAATACCTCTCGCTTCGAGCAACAATGTATTCGATACCAATCCAATAATTACATCATTCTCGACAACACCCTTTATCACCATGGTATTGATACAGTTTTACGAAGGTTCCTCACACATGAGAAGGCCGAGAAATTCCTTAATGAATGCCACTCATGAAGCATGTGGCGGTTATTTTTCTGGATATGCCACTGCAAAAATATTCAATGTGTTGGTTATTTTTGGCCCACCATATTTTGCGATTGTATTCTCGCTGTATAAAAGTGGCATTCCAGATTTATGATCGTAAGACCCATGCTCTGCCAACTCCATTGCATCCTGTTATCATTGTATGTATTTTTATGAAATTGGGTATTGATTTCATGACATGTAATCCTCACTCAACCCGGGGGCATGGCTATACCATTGTAGTGGTATATTATTTTACTAAATGGGTCAAGGCGATGCCTACATTTAACAATACTAGAAAAATGACTGCATAATTTTTCTTCAACCATGTCATCACATGGTTTGGTGTTCCACAAGCCATAGTCATAGATCATGGAAAGCACTTTCAGAATCACATGATGACTGAAATGACTTCCAAGTTTGGACTTTCTCATGAAATTTTCACTCCCTACTACCCTCAGGCTAATGGGAAGGTTAAGGCCATTAACAAAGTTCTCAAAATGATGCTTCAATGTATGATATGGGTCCATAAATTAGACTGGAATATTCTTCTTTATGCAGCCTTGTGGACATACCGAACCTCTGTTAGTATTGCTACTAGATTCACTCCTTTCTAATTGGTTTATGGTCTGTAAGAAATCCTCCCAATCGAATGTGAGATTCCATCCTAGAAACTAGCTATAGAACTTCTTCGTGCCACTTTCATAGAAGAGGAACATCTCTTACATCTGACCCAATTAGATGAGACTCGGTGAGATGTTTCCATGGCTAATGAATCCTATAGGAAACATGTCAAGGCACAATATGTCAAAAGTTTCAAGTCTCGTGTCTTCTCGGAAGGAGACCTTGTCCATCTATATGACCAAGAGTCTGAAAAACTAGCATCAGCGAAATTCCAACCTATGTGTTTAGGTCCATACATTTTCAAGAATGCTCTTTCTGAAGGGGCCTATGACTTAGTCAATTTTGATAGAGTCCCACTAGCATAGCCTAGGATGGGTAAAGTACCTTAAGAAATATTATGCTTTATCTCATGCGTAGTGCACTGTGTAAACATTGTTTATAAGTGTGTTGAGTGTGTTTTCATTGTGTATCTTCAGAGTTTCCTATGGTTTTTGTTGATCCCCATTTACGTTTGATTTGTAGATGTTGACATCCCTTGAACCATATGTCGGTTATGCTGATGGTGATAGTCGTAGTACTCAGAACCTATCCTCCAAATCTTGGGCTATGTTTTCTCCAAATGGTGATTTAGTGAGTCTACAAGGGGTTTGTATCAGTTTCTCTACCAACAACATCATTGAATATAGTGCAATGGTAAAACTACTGTCTAATGTTATTTCATACGGTATCCACCGTTTATTCATCACACTTGAATCACAACTTGTGGTACTACAATTGGCTAATGTCTATCCACTCATAAGTCTGACTATCCTTCGCATGTTCTTAAGGGTTTCCCTTCTAGAAAGACATTTTGATTTCATCAAATATCAACATATTTATAGGAATATAAATACAATGAAAAATGCACTAGCCAATCATTGTTTAGCTAGACATTTGCAACGAATGGAAATAAGTGTCAATACACATCACATCCATTGAAAAAAAATAGGAACATAGAAACACTGAAGATAGATAGATATATAAAGTTTGGTTTTAAAAAATTTGTTCCCAAGACACATATGGCCACACGACCCATATAAAAAATTATATGCATATATGACTATGAAACCCAATAGACTAATCATATTTCTCATGTTAACATGCCACTGCACGAGTTATCTTGCGCAATAGCTGACCAATATGGCTAGGCACTCCAAAAATATATCGTTGAAGTCACATAGCGATCTAATCAACCATGTTCTCATCTATCCCATGTGTCAACCCCTCCATGTGGTGCTCCACCTCTACTAAGGTCTCAACTTTATTTAGATCCTGTAGTTCATCCCGTCAAACTATGGAAACCTATACTGGTGCTACTTCATGTTGTTGATCTCCTTCCCAACAGAGATATGAAGCACCTATAGGTCAAATGGGCCCAACATCCACATGAAAAAAACAATAATTCAATCTTAGAAACATCAAAAACACAAAATAAATTGTAAAAATATTAAAAAACATTGATGGTTAAAATTTCCTACCCATAGCACCCCATTTCTCATCCTCAGGAAGCACGATCTGAGGGTCATCATGGAAATTCACACCTGCATACAAATAATCATCTATCGTAATGAATTTTCTACACAAACACTTGAAAAGTGTTTGTTAGAAGCTAAAAACCAACGTATTTGCATGTCGAGACTTAATATCTATCCACCTCCTCATCCATGGAACCCTCAGATTGATAGGCTCGGACGTGATATGATGAGGTTGTATTAATGGAATCCTATATAGGGAAAAAGAAACCAAAATTGAACCATAGCCAAAGTTTTCCAGTTTCCATTCTTTTTCTTTAGACAATTTCTATTTCATATTTACCACCAAACCGTCGCTCCAACTGAAAACTGTTGACTACAAATACTCTAAACCGTACTTCATATATGACTTGCTAGCTATAGGAAGTGTTGTGCTACCAGGAAATTTGGAAATGTCGAATAATATTGTTCTAAGAGGAAAACAGGTCACATCTCTAATGTTGATATGTCCATCTATAGTCGGTTAGGCTTGAGGTCTATAATAAGTACCAATATAGTCTTTCACTATTTCTCCACCCCTTCTCCCACCTAGGAGAGATATTGGGGCACCTCTCATGGATAAACCTAATAGAAAATATATGTCTTCCACTATTATTTGGAGCATATGTTCCCCTAACCTAAATTTTTGTGCTTTCACATCCCACGAACTAACAAGGAACTCAAGTAATTCCATTTGTTGCCTCATGTTAGGTAACAAAAAAAATCAACAATCCACATATTTTAAGTGCCTAAATGGTGCCAGGATCATTTGATGCATTCAAATCATGTTCTTCATGTTCTCTTTATCTCCATACAAAGGCCATTTTCTGTTAATGAAGACGTAAAACATCAACAAGAGAGTCATTAAGATCCTTTTCATACATAAATTTTGACAATTTTTGAGAGAAACTGCTAAATTTAACTTCATATTTGCTCCCAACGTTTACCTACGAGGGAGGACAATGCCTTAAACCCCTCCCACAATGCATTAACACTTAGATGCAACACTCCTTTTGACTTGAGGATCCTGCATTGGTCCAAGGGCGGGTTTTTCAAACCTAGGGCCCTCAAAAATCTAGAAAACTTGCATGAAAACACAAAATGAAACAATGAAATGAAATAGAAAGGTTTTAGCTCCTACCTAGAAGTGACACCACTTGAAATGCTAAAATGGATTATCTGCAATCAACTACAGAATATTGAGGGAAAAAGGTACTTAGAGCTCTCACTATTAAAGGTAAATGTGAAATGGTAAAAAATTAATAGTCATTTTGATTACTTATGGTCATTTTTTCATTATTTTATCATATTTAATGCTTTGACCTAGTAATGGTTCATTTTTATCATGAGACAAGTACTTTAAATCCTTTTTGTGGTGTTCTAAGGAGGTCGAAAATTGTTTAAAGAATTTTGTCGTGTTTTAATAGATCATTTTAACCTAAGATTATACTTTTATCACTTTTTTGAACTCCATCAATTCACAAACAGGAATCCCTTAGAGTTCTCTTTCATCTCTTTTTAGACTCCCAAAATATGAAAATATTTCCGAGCACTTGTCTTTTTGAAATCATAAAAGTAAATGAAAAGAGGTCTAATCAGTATAAGTTTAACCCTTTTCCAGATTGAGGTAGACTATTTACAAAAAATGAGTAACTTAGTCAAACATGCCTAAGAGGTTCCCTTGGGTATTGTTTTCTTCCTTTTCGGACTCAAGGAACTATCTACGAAAAGGAAAATATGGATTTTTATTTTTCACCTCTTTTTCAAACTCTCTAAACATGAAAAAGATGTCAAATTTTACCTCTACTAGACTCATTAAAACTTCAAACAACAATGGACTTTTCAAACATGACAAGGCTGAACCACTCCTTAGGGTTCGTTAAACATACTCGGAGGGATTCATCCAAGGGATGAACTTATAGATCAAGCATATGTTATCCTCCTCAATATTAATAAAAAACAAAGAGGTACTGACTATTGTGGTTTTGGAAATTTGGAAAACAAGGTACTCCATTTGTTAATGGTAGCGAGTCGCTCTTGAACATGACACTCTTCCACTTCATCTTTGTGGTTTTTGGGTTGGGAAATATACTTGTATTTTGGTTTATCATACCTTTTTCAAATCCTACATTTTTAGTTTTGGTTCAATGCTTCATACTCCATTCAGTGTTGTCATTGTGTTCAAGAGAAGTCATTTAGTCAATATCTGCTACAATACTCTTAAGCCTTCATTCCATGTATGTCGTTCTTGATCCAGTTCCATATCATCATTATTCTATCTCAAATCATGATAACTATTTCATGTCGTTAATCGAGGACACATCAAGGCCCTCTTGTGATGTGTTTCTTCCTTTCTACATCAACTCATTATTCCAGAAGTTCACTTAGAAAGAACCCTTCGGTACCTTGGTACTTTCAGACATCAATGGAAAGTTTCCTTGTTCTACCTTTGACCAAAATATTATATGTGGTGTTTGACTTCAACTCATTGATTCACACCATATGGATTGTACTGTAGTACCTTGAGAACCATTAAAATCATCGATGGTTTCTCCTGCGTTTGTTAAGGAATTACATCATTGGCCAGTAATCAGATGGTGTCTACCATGGTCAACTTCAGCTCATTGATCACATGGTTAGGCTCGTACATTGGATGGTCGTGTGAACAACATAGAAGACCTTGGATCTAGTTTAATCCATCTAGGTTGCGACTTTAGGATTAATACAAGATCACGATGTATGATGGATATGATCACTCAAATAGTCATCCAATCATGCGTCCACCATTTTTCATTAATGGACGTGCCTTTTGATCATTTTACATGTAATGTTAGCTTATGTGTTGAGTATGGGTATGCCTCCATGAGAAAATATGTCATGATGTAAATGTATTATAATGGAATATGATCTCATCGGTTGTTCTTGATTCTGACTTGTCACAAAGTAAAGCACTTCAATCATAAATTTCCATTTCTGACTTTGCGCTTTAGGGGGAATCTGTTATAGGCCGTTTTGTCACATCTTGTCAATTGGCCTACAAATTGGATCAATCAACATCCTTTTACCCCTTGACATCATCATTACACAAATCCCGAAGCATTACTCTCCTTAATCCCATAGTTTCTTCCTGAAACTACCTCAAATCAGTCATTTTAAGGACAAGCACTATTTGTAATGTTGTGGACTTGCGTTCACCAGCAGGTTATCCCATGTTAGGTAGGGTTTATCACTAGTAGGTTTCCCTATGTTGGGGTGTGTTTATTCTAGAAATTATGGAAAAATAAAAATATTTCCAAAGCTTCCTCTTCCAAAAGCTTCCAAGAGTTGTTACAACTATTTACCTCAGATAAACTCTCAAATCCTATCCTATCCTACCTTGGAGTTTCCATCACTTATCCTTTGATATCATCCTCCCATCAAGAGTGGATCTCAAAGATAGAGTGGTATATGGATTAGAACTCCCAACTTACCATCCTCTTTTATATATTTGTGGCCATCCACAAGCTAGGGGTTAGATTTTGGAGATAGATTCTACCCTCATGCTACTGTTGTGAAGATTCATTATTCCATGCATTAGGGTGATTAGAGGTGAACTTTTTGGAAAAGAAGGACAAGTCAACTTGGAGGAGTTCTTCAACAAGATCAACTCCTATATTTGGTTGTAACTCACTCCATTTCTATTAATGCAAAGAGTTATTTGTTTTGCTATATATGATGTTATGATTTCATGTATTTTGATGTCATTTTGATCCATTGAATGAAGTGATTATATTATGCTAAATAGATGTCATAGATCATTGGCTTGTGTCATTTGATTGTACAGGTTCTAATTATAGCAATTGGAGCTAGGATTGGATCATTCAATCCAAGAGAGGAGTGAAGCATACGATGGATCACAAATATGCTTCATCCCATTATCTATTTAATTCAAGAGAGAAATTAACTTCTTTGCCTTGATGTTGTTCTAGGCTAGGCCACCCAGTGTTGGGAAAATAATTTTGTCTATAGTTGTAGATTCCATATAACAGTCGTGCAATGCAATTTTTGTGAGTAGAAATCATATGTATAGTAAGGGAAGGTTATGAATAAGGTAAAATTTTAATTGGATTGAAAAAGAATATTGAATTTACGACCAAAATTTTATAACATTGAATCCTTGTTGGAGCCAATACCGAATCAAGGCTAGAATAATTTTTAAGGTGATATTACAAAATTGTTACACCAAAAGCATGCTAACAAAGAATTTTAGAAGGAAGTGAATTATGTGTGACAACGGATGAATAGGAGACACATATCGACTTTCAGTAAATTGTGGCCTTATTCTTTGCTAATTGTATATGTCACTTTTCAAGACCCACATGTTGCCAAGTCAAAGTCCTTGATTGACTCATTAATGTTGAGACCAACGCTTCCTTTTAATATTTTTTCAAATGCATTGATTAATTTTGGAAGCTACAGTAAGAAGTAAAAGTCCATTGAGATAACAAATGTGATATTTTGGATATTTGGAGTTTTAATTAAATAAACTCTATTTGATGGTGCGTTTTTGGGTGTACATTGTGTACTCTCACTTCCAATTAAAGGAGATGAGCTTCGATCCAAAGACGTAGCCATACAAGATGGGAACAACAAAAGTTGCATTAGAAGAAAAGCTTCTGAATACTATCACTTTTTTTTCTTCATCGAATCAGTGTTTGGGCCTTTGAAGGATCATTGTCACATTAATCCGAGCTTTGCAGAACCTGCATTGCTATGTCAACAATTATCCCCTGTCTTCTGGTGTAAGTGACTATAGTGGTTGTTATTCTTAACAGAATGGTGGAAGTGCCAAAGCTTCTTTATATTATTGGAAGACTAGCCAAATAATCTTGTAAAAATCATCATCCCACCAAGCCTTCCACTTCGTTGACTCGCTCACACCTACATGGGATCCCTCACACCTCTCGTGGCTCCCACCTCTGCTCCTGCCGCCTCACACCTGGGGCTCTGCCCTCCCTCCACACCGCGGCCTCCCACTGCGCACTCCCTCCACGCCGCAATGCTCCTCCCTCCTACCTTCACGCTCCTCCTTCACATATCTCCCCTCCATACACACCTCCCTCCACCATCCTACAATCTCCCTTCCCTCCGCAACACTCTCCTCCCTGTTCCCTCCTCCCCACTCCCTTCTCGGCCATTTCCTCCTGTATTATAACCCCGACAATCATATATTGGCATCGTGACCCTCCCTCCACACCTCCCGCTAGCTCGCCTTCCCTTTGGTCCACGCTGCCCACTCATATCAATCGCAACCCCTCACTCCCACCTCTCGGCCCCTCGCCCCTCCCCACTGTCGACGCCTCTCTACAAAAGTTGACTCCAAAACAGTCGATGAATATGATCCCACCGGTTGCTATCCCACCTATTCCTCTCCCAACATGCTCTTATGGTTTTTAGTACCACCTAGAAACATGTTGCCTCATCACACAACATCGTCCTCCCACTGCATCGTTGTCCTACTTATTTATTTCTTGGATAAATTGTTGCACATTTAAAAATGACATTTAGAATAATTGGACTACTGTGGGACTAGAAGTTTGGTGGCTCTTTCAAAAATTATTCGTCGCATCGTGGGGGTTCTTTCACAAAAAAAAAGTGCGTAGGACTCAGACGAGCTGATTTTTCTATCAGTTGGTGAAGTTTGCAGGTTTTTTGCATTCTGAGGGTGCTTTGAAAACAAAATTTTGGTAGAAGAAATTTAGGGTTGTTCACCAAAAGTTGCGCCGAAGTGGAAATATTTTTAGTTGGTGGCATGAATATGACAGATGGAGTTTGATTCGCAGTGGTGTAGCTTAAAGGAAGGGGAGCACTTCATAATTTTTCATGTTTGTTTGGAATTGTTCTTGCTTATCATAACACTTCATCCTTGGTGCTTGGCGCTGTAGAGGCTTGGCCTCGTCTACCCTCCTCCTTTCAGCATCCCTATATCTGACAAAAAATTGCAGTCCTAGCCATGATAATTCTCTTGGACTTCTCCGTCTAGAGTTAACGAAGTTTAAAATTTGTGCATTAACGTTCCTTGATTCGTGTGCTTATTGGTATTGAATGCTATGTTTGAAATTTTAGATGTGTTGGTCATTATATCCATGGTGAGTTGAACTGAATATGAAGTGTTGCATTGAGTATATTGCATGCTTCTCTCATACCTTGATTTATATTCACATTGGTGGTTGAAAGAAAAGAGAGTAAGGCGTTGAGCGTTTTAGAAATTGAAAGCTCTTTGGAAGTATTATCATAGTATAGTTCTTTTCTAAATGGCCAGAACTGACAAGTTATTAGAATTATTGAGAAATTTAATCATGTCTATTGTTGAAAGCACAATTAAAGTCAACAAAGACACTCTCACAAATATTCAAAAATCTCTACAACATGCACAAGACAAGATTGAATTTTTTGTAGTTTGAATCTCAATTCCAACAAGAAGAATTATAGCAGCGGAGTCATCATTCTGAACCTGTTTCTGTTTAGAACATTGAAAGAGACTCCCATAAGCATCAAGCCAATAATGTTGCGGTTGATTCACATTCAATGCCCAATATAAGAGTAGATTTGCACGTAGAAGCAAACATCTAACATGAACCTCCTAAGCCCATCATCAGACCTTGGGAAGAGCTTGTCCATAACAAGCATATAATAGGTCATGGATATGACAAGGAGTTGTCCTTTCATATTCCAGACTACTCTAAGCCCATCAAATTTCAGAGTGCCAGATTTCTTCATGATAGTTCACCTTCAGCTGTTCCAGATCCTGCTCCTCTTCCACAGCAACAAAAAAAAATTAAAAAATGCCAACATTGTGATCGAGTTGGCCATATGAAAGATCATTGTTTCAATCTTCACCCATGTAAGCACTGTGGTCGACACACCCATTCTTCACACAGATGCTTCAAAAACAAGCCTCTTGCAAAAACAAAGATTCATCTTGGATGGATTGCTTCTTGACAATGGGCATCAACAACCAAGAAGATGTTTAAGTCACATGTTAGAACTTGATCTAGAATATTGAAAAATATTGCAGTTGAGTTTTCGCCATCGTCTCACCTTGTACCTGACAGGGGGGAAAATGGTGGTCATCTACAAGATTCAAAGCCACTTCAGGCGAGCCTGAGCCACAACCTGTCATTCCATATTCAGAGTTGTAGCCAGAGACACAGTAGTTCAAACGAGCTTGAGCCACGATCTCTCATTCCAGATTCAGAGTTGTAGCCAGAGACACAACATTTCAAGCGGGCCTGAGCCACAACTTGTCATTCCAGATTCAGAGTTGTAGCTAGAGACACGGATGCCCATGAGCAATCCTTTGGTTTGTGGACAACCTTAAACCATCCATGCGAGGTTGATATTTTTCCTCTTCAAAGAATTCAACACACTTCCTCTAGCAGAAGACTTCAACATCTTGCCAGTTTTGGAAGAGTTCCAAGAAATGCATCAAGCATTCTAGTGTTGGTGGTCAGCCTTAAACTATCACAGGTTGTAGACCTCCCTTCTTCTAGGTTGAAGGTCTCTCTCTTCAAATATGAGGGACACTTTCTCTAGCAGAAGACCTTAGCTTCTTGCAAGATTTGGAAGAGTTCTGGGAACTTCACTAAGCGTTCCAGTGTTGGGTTTCATCTTTAAACCACCTCTTTATGCCAACATTTCAGAGAGATGATTTAGCCTAAGTGTTGCCATGCATACTTTGCAGATTTGTATTACAACTCTCTTCTTGGAGTCACACATACCCCTTCAGATTAAGGGGGGGAATGTTGGACACCTAATCCTCTATGGGTAGGTGTGGAAGCCGAATGGACAAAAGGATTCCAAGTGACCTTGGAATGTGGAATCCAAGAGTCACATCAATGTATTATACATACAAATCTATGTTTAATGGAATAGAAACTCATGCTTATCTTCCCTATTCTTGTGTGTTTGCAATGCGTGTGTTTAATAGTGTATTTTGCACTCTCCATTTTAATTGCAACCTTATAACTGAGTTTCACCATTTTGATATCAAAAGCATATTTTTGTGTATGAGAGAAAGATCCCAGTGAAAGATTTCACTTGGTAGAATCATTTTGGGATGAACACACTACCAACATGAAGAAGACTTGTTAAGAAGAACTTTTAGAAATAAATTTTAGGAGCAAATGCAATATGGCACACATAAGAGTAGGCATCCTAATATAGGATTTGGCATGCATTACTAATAAAATTATTACATGGTTGATGGCTAAGTATGCTAGGATGGATGCCTTGGAAGCAACCCACAAAAACAACATTGCAACATATCTCTTGATGTGTGTGATAATGAAGAGGTTCGAGAGGATTCAAAAGACGTTTAAGAAGCCTAAACTCTAGAGGAAATTCATAAATATTTAATATTTTAGGGCCTTATCACTCATCGAGAAATGCAAAAGATGAAGTTGAAAAGGGTGAAATATCTCTCATAAAACTGAATAAACTAACGACGTAATTGATTTTTTTTTGCAGAACCCATTATAGCTTATCAAATATTGAGAAAGAAAGACTTCTATACTCACTGATCTATTTAATTGTGTGCTCATTAGTTAGATACATTCATATATGTAGAACAGGTCAACGAGAAGAACCAGGGTTATAATTCTTGCATGTGTAGAAACAATCAAAAGTTCATAATGTCTCAATGCTCCAGATCAACGGATTGCGACAGGCTCACTTGCCTGAAATTTAAACAAAAGGAGTGAAAATTTGATTTGAAAAACCTCCCATAACATAAATTCATGGCCATGATTAATTGTGCCATTGCTTATCTCGATTTTCCAAAACCACGAAGAAGGGTGGCGTAAAGTGGTTTTTGGTTTCATAAAACTACTCATGGTTTTTGCTAACATGGATACAACAACAATCTAGGACCCACACGCATAATTAATTGCCATAGAAGAAAACGTGGCTTCCGTCTCATTTCCACCATGCATGTGATGACAAGCTGCACTCACATAACTTCCATAGTAATTTCATATGTGGTCAAAAATGTCCCACTATCTTATTGTAAAGACCAATGCATTCTTCGTCGCTCACTATTATTTATGTTCCACTATTTAAAAAGCCCGAAGGCATTTTGTAAATCTTGTAAAAGGGTTCATTCATTTACAAAAATTTTATTTTAATATTATATATATTTAATATATTGCTTTGTAATTAAAACTCTCTCAAAAGGAAACACTTTTATAGCTTTTTGAAGAGTCAATTTTAATAACTTATTAGATAGTTAGATTAGGCTAGAAATAAAAGTCTAGAACTAGCAATTGGAAATGGTTTTGAGCCTATAAGTATTGACATAATGTAATGAAGGAAAATATCTCAAAAATCAGTAAAGAAAATAAATTTTGATTTCATCTTTGGGAAAGCGAAGATTTGTTTTTTCCTTTTTGTTTTCAGTTCGTTCATGTTTTTATTCTTCTAGTTAAGTGTATGATGTACCAGTTTGTTTTAGTTTAATGCTTCATGAATTTAATTTTTAGTGCTCATGTTGTTTAAATTTGAAAACCTTAATCACTACTCCACTTCTAGAAATTCTCCCACAATTTCTTTTCCTTTTCATTATTCATTCTATAGAATTAAAGCCCATATTCTTAATTTCCTGAACTATGAAGTTATGTCCCTCCTCATCATTCTTCCTACCCACTCTATACTTCAAGACTTTTCAAGTATTAGCGATATGGCCAATCTAGTTGTAATTAATGCGTTTTTGAAATAGAGTCTTTAATTACATTTCATTCAATCCCAACTCAAGCCAATTATGTTAAAAGTTTTTATTCAATCAGTAGATGTCCTGGGCACTTACCTGTTGTCACCAGATGTTGTCTCTAGGGAACAACAAAATTCGCCTCCTACACATCCTAACACCCTTTTCTATGACTGCATGCTTCAGGATCCACCCCTGTCACATTGTCTCAACCTTTTCCCCTCCTTGCATTGCATTCAAAACTATTGAGGTTACATGGAACTACCATGTCATACCAGCATGTCAAACAGCCAAGAGAGTGCTTCAACTAAATACATGGGTCAAGCCCCCTTTCATGGACCCCTCTTTCAATGCATTAAACTGTTGAGCAGATCCCTCAGTGCCACATCATCCTAGTAATAAAATCTAGGTGGTTTGCACCCAACACTTTGGGAAATCATGGGGGTCAAGCCGCCAAGGTGACATCATCAACCCTTATTTCCTAGGTGATGTCACACTCTCCACGTTGATCCAATCTGGGAGTGTCATGTGTCACCCTTTTATAAACCACTTGGCCCTATAAAAACCCCAAATCCAACTAAAACATGTCCTGCCTCCTGGGTCGCCACATCACCTGCCACGCTCACCATGGGTTCCACCAGGTCCTTCGTTGTGTACTAAACTACATATTCACATTATAAATAAGTCTAGGCTCTCCACTTGGAATATCTGGGGAAACACTTATGGGGTAACATGGACAACAAGGATTGCCCTGTGGCATGCAATGAAACTGATCTCTTCTTCCTAGGCACCCTTGGTCATGGCACCTAGCCATATAGTTTAGAAAGGAGCCCACTCTTTCAACCCCATGCACTCAATGATTGGACACAATGCCTATTTCCATGGGCACATAAGCTAAAAACTTATTTCTCATCTAGGACCTAAACTTCCAACTCTTTGTGGCATAAGTGTATATGGCTCGGGATTTTCCTTGCCCTTGACTCTTTGTTACTGCGCTTTCACACATGGGATAGTGCCACTTGAGGGTCAAGCCCTTAATGCTTAAGGATCAACCCCTACTTATTTCCATACAAGTATGTATACATAGAGCTATCTCTCCAGAACTTATAATGTGTGTGCATACATAGTATCATGTTATCCTTCCTGAGCTTACAAAGGTTGCGACCAAGTTTGCAATTATATAAAGATATATCTCATGAGATTTTGATAGGGCTTGGCCCAACCCATGCCTTATTTAGTAGTTGATAGTAAGGCCTGAAGGAAAAATTTTCTAGTTACATAGAAATCATGACAAAGGTCTGTCCATCCATTATAATTAGGCCCATTAGACCAAATTCAAGCCATAACATTTTGAGCGATCTACATGCCTCTTAGGCTAATGATAAGCATAAAAAAAAGCTCATGATTACACAAAAGAATTCATTCTACTACTCATGAATCATACAATATATGAACATTTATAATGCATGCATGAAATCACATTCCACAATATGTCACAAGTATTAGGCCATTACATTGAAACAATATCGATATAATATTTAAGCCAATAAATCCGACATATGCTTAACAATCAAACAACAAGGTTTGAATATACACTTATCTTATCAAATGTGCTTAATAACTGAGATTGGGACTTCAACTCTACACCCAAACTTAGAAACATTGTAGCCAAGACTTTCCTGTAGTAGTCACCCCTGATCCAGATTCCAGAGGTTGAGGTTGAGTGCTTTCAAAGGAAATTCAAACTGATATTATCAACTGAAACAGGGTGTCTCGAGGTTGCCCCACCCCCACCCACCATCTATCAAATTAATTAGTTTAATATAGTGAACCACTTCACTCACATTCAACCATCATCTACTTAGGAAATTATACCAATTTTATTAACTAAAATAGGGTGCCTCAAGGCTACACTTCCTTCACCCACCATCTATTCAACAATTTCACATTAGCTAGGGAACATTTCCTTTTATAAAAAGGAAATTACAACATCCCAACTTCTCTAGGGATTTATACATAAAGAGCCTCAATTCAGAAGTGTAGAGAGAGATAAGGTTAAGTAAGGAGGTTTCACCAATATTTTTACCTCTGAAGGATAAACAATGCACTCTCTACCATCTTCTCAGTGGAATTCCCACTTGTATTCTCATCCCAACTAAGTGGAACTACCATTAGTTTCTATCATTCCACTAGCACCGTGTGCCTCCGCCTCTTAGAATTTGTCAACCAACATATTCTATAATGGATTTATCAACCATGTAAAGAACAACCATTTCTCAATGATTATCAGCCAAAAACCCTTCTAGATTTATTAATTGAATTATAAACTAAGCTTTCTCTATGATTATTAATGAGAAAGCCTCATGGTTTCTCAGCTATGCTATCATAAAATATTCTTGTCTCCCTAAATTTTCAGTCCTCATAACCTTCTCTATCATCTTAGAAAATCATCTTAGTCATCTTGAGCCTCTCAACCTCCTCTTTTCCCCATTCCCTTCTTTTCTACCTATGCGTAGTGAATCCTCTAAATTTTTAGAGACCTTTTTGGCCTCCTTTCTATTTTCAACATGATCCTCTTGGCCTCCTATGCTCATTTCAATATGAGCCTCTTAGCCTCCTCTTATATTTTCAACAGGAGCATCTCGGCCTCCTCTTCTTGTGTCAACTAGAGCCTCTCAACCTCCTTTTCTGTTTTCAATAGGAGCCTCTTGACATCCTATGCTCATTTTAATAGGATCTTCTCGACCTCCAGTTATCTTTTCAATAGGAGAATATCATACTACTTTGCTCATTTCAATAGGAGCCTCTCATCATCCTCTTATTTTTTCAATAGGAGCCTCTCTACCTCCACTCCTTTATGATGTCTCCCATCCATGGGCCTCCCTTTATTTACTTCTCATGGTTGTTCTCATTTAATCAAGAATTGTATCCTCTAATTTCTCCATAAACCAACCACCTATCCCTATTATGGGTCTACGCAGACCCTCCTCGTGGCCAATGCAACCCATGCTCCTCATTAATTTTTTCCTTTCCATTTTCTTGTGGTTTTTTCTCATCGAGAACATGGGCATGTCCTTGTTTTCCCTCTAAATTAATAACATGAACAACTCCATTAAGACCACTTAGTCAACCCATGATTTATATTTAAAATAACCAATTCCTCAAGCAATGGAATCTGTGTCCCTTTATCTCATCCATTTTAATTTATGGTTACATATTTATAAGGAAATTTTTTACAAGGGGAATTAATTTGCAAGGGATGTCACAGGTCCCCTTCTTCAAATCTACATCTTCTATCAACTCGGCACCAATATCCATATATGCCTTATCACAAACTTGGTTTGGCATAATATAAAAATCCATTTTATATAACAAAAATTTTCTTGTCCACACCCTCCATCAACTCCATGCCTTCTATAAACTCCAGGCCAATATCCAAAGATGGCCCTCTTAGAAATTTGTGTGACATATATTATGTGAATCATCTTCATTAAGAGCTTAGCAGTTAATGATAACTGATTTTGATTAAGTTGATTCTCCACCTTACAATTAAACTTGAGTTATTTTATAAAATTCACCACATTTTTGTGGCCTAAACACAAGCCCAAATATATGCTACCTTTAAATTTAGAGGTTCTAAGGATTTTGGTGACTTTTGTAAGAATCCCTTAGAGTCAAGTATCAATAAGAGAAATATCCATGACCAAAATTAAACCCTCATTCTGACATTAGTGCTCTAGGCATATATTTATAGATGTATATCTATTTGTCTCATATTATACCCAACACCAACCGTCGATTTCCAACAACGTTCAAGCAATATATATTATATGGTTTTACAATATATTAAAAATAGAAATCACTCAAGTGACAATTGTTGTAAATAATATGAAGTGATGGATGCAATCCCATATCTCCTTGCTCAGTACATTACAATTAATCACTCTATTTAAATCTTACTATATCAATGAAGCTTCCAATGTTGTCTTCCCATGGTTAGGAGAGGGGTATTTTACCCTATTAATTTAGGTAAGTTAGCATACGATTTTTCTTCCATCTCTAGGGTGCCAAATAGGGTTATAACATTTGTTGAAGAGAATTTTGTTACTCTTTTCTATTGTAGAATATATTATTATATTATAGATATATTTTCAAAGTTGTTCTTTGAAACTAAGTTCTAATTAAGCTATGTAATATGCAAGGACCATAAGGAGTTGAAATTATGGGGAGGTGTCATCATGACATAATTTCACCTCCTAAAATTCTCAAATATTGTGTTGATTGGGGCATATTGGAACCTAAGGTTATTTTGGTTTATTACACCTTTGGAGCTTCTAGACATAGTCAGTTGAAGGATCAAATAAGAGGACACCACCAATTAATTGGTCAACTAGTGAATAAATAGATCGAGTGTTTGTCAAGTTGGTTGAGTAACCAATTATTTTATAATTTGTTGAGTGGTCAACTAGTGGGAACATGTTGAGGCCTCAGAATTATGCTGTGAAACATGGGGGAAAACCACCCGGTCCGGACCTTAAAGAAACTCCTTTTCTATTTGGTGTAGTGGCTCCGACTGGGGATAATGGGACCAATTTCCCAATAAGGATGATTTTGAGGGTGTTGTGATTATATGACATGAAAATGGAGAATGGTTTTAATCTATATTATGCATCTATATAAACCATTTATTCTACTATATATCTGAGATGTTTCTTCCTTTATGTGATCTAAAGAGATATATTTCAACTATTAGTAATATAGATCATTTAACAGTTGAAAGAGATGAAAATTATGTAAGATGATTCTTCTAACAAAGTAGTTTGACTAGAAGAATTGTGAAAAATATAGCACATTCATATGTGTGATTATATATTAAATAATCAATCACAAATAAATATTAGAGTAGAAGTGTGTGTAACATTCATCTATAATAATCTTTCAAATATATAATGAAATAAAAATATGACTGCCAATCTATAAAGCAAAAATTAATACAAGTGAATAAAAGTACCATATGTACGAAGTTCTATTCATGTAAACTAAAAGTAATTGATCTGATCCTTCTCACTTTCAAACAATTTAAAGAGTACTATAGTGCAACATCAATTAAAAAGCTTTAATTGTTAAAAGATAACATATGTGTTCCATTAATTCATCAAAGCATTCACAAACTTACAATAGTGCATTCTTTGCAAATTTTTTTGAAAAAGTTCTGGACACTTTTCTAAATGCATGAGAGGGGTTTAAATACTAAACTAACTATGTTCTAAAATTGTTTATTACAAAAATATAGAGGATGTTTCAAACAAAAATCCTCGTAAGACTAGCTTAAACTACAATCTAGGAAAATAAAATAACAATTTTGATTTATGAATTCCATCATTTCTTCTGGATTTGGTCACAAAGTTAAAACATATCTATCATAGGCTTGAGCTGAGCTGGCTGCGAAATCCTCGATCTGACCTGTCCCTTGAATACTGCGTTTGAAAGTACTGGTTGCGATCTTCTCGTTGAATCTATTAAGGACTGCAAAATCTGATATTGATGATAAGGTTTGATCAGAAAATTCCAATAATTTTCTTGATCAAACTTATTTACCTTTTTAATTACTTGATCCTACATTTCTGCCTTTTGTATCCATTGTGTTTCTAGATGTTTTACTTCTGAGAACACTTTAGATGTGTACTCTTTGATAAGTTCTTATTTCACCAGTTGTTCACATAAAAATTCAATAATTTCCATTGATAATTTTGATGTTTTCGCTGATGTTTTCTCTGCCTGCTTGATTTATGCTTCCCAATCTTTGAATAGGATATCCTTATGAAACTTATCTACCTGAGGTAGATCAAATTCCTTTCCTGAGTCTGATGCTTTCCATTGAATGTGTTCGTTGATTTTCTTCTCGAGCTTTTCACATTCAAGTTTTTGGATAGCTACTTGTTGGATCAATATTTTATTTGAATCACAATAAGAGTCAATAATAGAAGCTTGATGGCAAAATACTCCCTGTTGTTTCTTTAACTTAGCATTTATATCCAATGATTATTTTATAAATTTCTCTAGTTGTGGTTGGATCTATAACATGGTCATTGTTGCTTCCAGTTGTGCTTGTTTCTCATTGATTTCTGCTTGATGCTGCAATTTAAGGCTCTCGAAATATTTTTGAAATTGGGCCATATTTGCTTTCATTTTCCCACTGGAGTTGGATTTTTCTTCATCTAACAACCTCTCTAGTTCTTATATTTTTTCTTTATTTTGCCTCAGCAACACTCTAAATTAATTAGCTTTATCAACAGTGGTTGTAGCACATTCCCCTATATACTGTGATAATTCAGTTAAATGTTCCATAGGATCATCTAAGGAATCCTTCCACAAACGTCAATAGATTCATCTGTGAGTTTTGAGTCAGTTCTTCTCCTTTTAGTTCTCTTGACTACAGCCTTATAACTAGGACTGTAGAAAATGTCCAGTGAAGGGATTTCTTAAACTTGTAAAACTATTTTTTTTGTAGGGTAGGCTGGTATGATCTCTTGATCATGAGCCTCTGGAGCTTGTTGTAGTGGATTAATAGTTTCCACTATCTTTTAGGAATGTTTAGGTGTTTTAAAACTAGTTATTTGATTAGTATTGGGATTGGATTTTGGAGTTTTTATTGCTTTAGTTAACTCATCTCATTCACTACTCAAATTCTTTGTTTGTGACTTTCCTGACTGATCAAGTGTGTCATGAATGTGCTGAAATTCTTGAGAAGTTGACTCTGTTCCATTATTTTATTTTTTCTCATGCATCTCTATCTCTTGGATTACCTGATCAATTATCTTTTCTGGGCTATCCTTTCTAGATTCAGATTAATTTTCAGAATTATCTTAATCGTGAGATTGATGCTCTAATTGACCCGATTCATCTTCAGACATGTCTTTTGCTTCATTATCCAAGCTGATACTTGGAGTAGGTCTGTTGACATCTTCAAATAGTTAATAAGTTGAGAGGAAATCTCTCCAGTCTCTTATTTCTTTATATTTGGAAGGCTTCCAAATCATCTTGGCTCAGTTGACTAACTGCAAAGTTAATTAGATCTGAAAAATTTTCCATGCCTTGGAAGAGATCATCAAATCCATCTATTTCCTTTACAAAAGGCTTCATTTTGAGCTATGTAGTGTAATTTTTAATTACATCATTTGGATCGTACAACCTCTTTGGCATTACTACCAAATTAAATATATTAATCTTAGAAACCTCCTTGTAGGTATGGCCAATATCAAAATGTGCAAAAGTGCCGCATTGTACAGGGAAATTAGGCCAAACAACCTTCTTAGCATCTTTCAGCTGTTTAGTGATACCATGAAAAAGCTGGTAGGTTATCTCTCATGCAAGAAACCTATCAGGAACATAATATGGTAGGACGTGGGGAGAAGCATAACTCCCGAATACTCTGACATATGTAAAATTCTCCTCTGCACCATCTAGCCACAGAAAGAATATCTGCACTAGCTTCTTTGGAAACCCTAGGGGTTTTATTATTGAATATCATCTGGTAAATAGGCAACATGACTCCTTGAAATTTTTTATAAAAATGCAGGTGGAAGTCTGAATCCCAAAGGGCTCTGTGGTAAATATGGATTGGGGTAGGGCCTTGGGTAGTCCATTTCCATCTCATGGTAGGAAAACTAGAAGAAAAGTAGATTGCGGCCATGACATAGGCAGACATATAAAAAAGAGGCATTTCTCTAGATGAAACATTCGTTTTATTCCTATATTCTATGATGTGTTTGGCTAAACTGTCAGATATTATATTTTCCCAATTTAGAATTAAGGAATTGATGATTGCGTCAATCAATGGAACCCAATCTACTGAAAACCAAGTGGTATCAGGTTTTGAAAACAATATACACAACATACCGGCAAGAGAGCAATAAGGGGAAGGAATTTGGGCAATTGGGTACGTACCAATTTTATCTCGATTTAGCTTTCCCTGGTCTTCCTTCCATTCTTTGATGACCTTCATGAGGTCTGGATGCTCTGCTCTAAAGCTTTGCATAAAATCCTTTTCATATTTTGGTTGCGGTGAGGGTAGATGGTACATTGCTTGTAAATATTCTACCCTGAAAGACCCTCTGTTTTCTCCCTTTGAATCCTTAAATTTCCTATCATCTATGCTTAAGTGGTCAATTACCCACTTAACCATGTCTGTGTAAGGGATAATTTTTGGTCTAGCGGCTACCTTATGGATGAACGAACATGCAACATCGAAGGAAGTCGCTTCTGAAGTAGATGTCAAACCTGCTGTAGAGACTTTGGTTATTACCCTTGGATTTTCGTCTTCGAACAATTTATACATTGTTTCCCATGATGAACTACCACAATCCTTGTTGCATGTGGTATCTAAAAATAAAGGAGCCATGTCTGAGTCTTCAGTAGGCAACACTTGAGAAATCTCTTTGCCCATTTTACTCATTTTAATCTTCTTCACTCTATTAAATTATTTTTTGATTTCAAGTAAACAAAGCGAACATTAAAAGTATAGAGAACAGAGAGACAAATCTGTCGTTTAGATCAAACATGCACAAATAGATATAAATCTATTAAATATGATTTTAATCATTTCAAAATCAAATCTCTTACACCTTCACATGAAATATCTATCAATCAACTTTAATCCGTTAGATCTCGAATTTCAGTTTGATACGACATAAGTCATTTCGCATGCTTGAGTAATTAAATGTCGTTAATTCGCACATTGTCATACATAACTTTTATAGTTTTTGGTGTTTTCCCATAAATGCTGCGAAATGTGATCTGTGCAAATCACACATCACAACCATTATGCGATAATGCTTTTTTTTTCAGTTAAGTCATGTGAAATGTGAATTGCGCATTCAAAAAGTCAAGCGGTCGCGCTTAATAGGACTTTAGAGATTTATATTTTTTGATTTATTCGTTGATCAGGTCTGCGTAATCACACTTATATTGAATTTCTTTATAAGTTGATTGTTTTAAATGAGGTGTGATGCAATAAAGAAAGTTAGCGATAATTCAAGTTTTTTGCAAGTTTTAAACATAACTTCGAAAAAGGTTTAGCGCATTTCACAGCCCGCGTGACTTAGAGGATTGCAAGTCTTTTAGGTTGTAAGCTATGCGGTTTGCGATGCACTAAAGGAATAAAGCGGATACCTCAAAAGAAAACTTTTAAGTTTTTGTTTTTAAAGCTAAAAATAAATTTCCTATTTATTTCTAAAGGGTCCCCATTTATTAAAATAAATGGGGGATGTTGTATAACACAACAATTGACGAGTTCACTTGGGAGAATTAGCTATCTCTGACTAAATTTTTGAAGCTTATAAAAATTTTATGAAAATAAAAATAGTTGCAGAAATGAATTTCAAACAAATAATATCTTACTAAGAAATGGAATTTCTCTTATTTACAATTCATAAGGATCCCTCTTTTAAATATATAAGTATGAAAATATATATTACTCTTTACTCAGTTCAAAGAGATAAAGCAGGTGGCTCTTACAGATCATCTTTATAAAAAATTACTCTTTTATCACATGTAGAGCCTCTGTTCCAATAAGCAATTTAAGCTTTTGGAAGGGTTACCTTTTACCCAACAATGATTCATTGTCCCATCCAGTGTTTCTTACAATTTCAAAAATAAACTCTAATTTTTTGAAACTTTTTCTTTTTGTAACATATTTTTTATTTACTTAAAAGCCATTGTCTTGCCTTGGTAACCAAATGATGACAATGCCATTCACTAGTTGTAATTAAATTGATCAAGCTGGCTCTTGATGAGACCTCTTGTCCTCTTGATATAATCTCAAGTCATTACCCTATTTTGGTAGGCAGTATTGGTAATGTTAGTTTAACTATTTCCCTATGAACATGGTAAACAAGCTCATGATGAGACTTATTTTCTTTTAAGTTTTTCTAGTTATAATATTTTTTGAATTTCTTTCAAAAATTGATGATTTTTCCCAGATGGGGTGAATCATTGGTCCCTTTGAGGATTCTGGATGATAACGTTAAGTTTTAGATTGATTTTCTGTAAAAGAGTCTTTACTATGTTAAAGATTCTTTTCTTTACTGATAACAGAATAATCATGCTATATAAGAATGAGAGTTCATCATAGAATAAATAAATTAAGTGAAATTGCATATTTTAGTGAAAATAAAATCTATTTATCTTTCAAATATTTCGATTGTTTCCTTAACACTTCTTATTTCTATAAGCGATAAATAAAAAAGGATCATCTGAGATTTTATTTTGAAAATCCAAAAATTTATACTAAGAAACTTTTATTCTAATAAGGAAAAGGAAAAGACATTAGTATACAAGGAATAGAAGGGATTAACTCCTATGAAAAGTATTTTTTCAAAATCTGTCCATTAATAGGCAAATAATCTCTTTTTCTTGATAGATCTTGCAATAAGAATGTCGATGGGCCTATTTCTTCAATTATTTGAAATGGACCTAGCCAGAGTTTTTGAAACTTCGTGTGTTTACATTTTTCCTCATGTGCTTTATCCCATTTCAATACCAGATCACCAATTTGAAATTTTTTTGGAGTAACAGAAGTTGAATCAAATGAGGCTTTTATTATCTGTTGATGATGTGCATGAATCTATTTATCTTTTTCTCTTTCTTCATCTAACTTAAGAATTTGAAATTGTCTAAGTTGTAAAGAAGAAGTAGGAGATTCATTAATAAATTTTACTAAGGAGAGAGAGGGAATAACTACAATGGGGGGAAGTACAAATTCTTTTCCATAAACAAGATTGAATAGAGAAGTGCCAATAGAAGCTTTCTGAGTTATTCGATTTGCCCAAAGAGAAAATATTAATAACTTGTGCCGATTTCATTGGTTTTGATCAACAATTATTTTGATTATTCTAATCAAATTATTGTTTGTAGATTCTGCCAAACCATTTCCTTGTGGGTAATAATTCACAGAATACCTAGGTTTAAAACCTCTTTTAATTGCAAATTCCAGCATAGCATTTCCTGAGAAGTAAGATGCATTATAGAAAATTAAAGCAATAGGTAAGCCAAACCTGGTTATGATATTTTTGTCGATGAAATCAATGATATTATCAGAGTTGGATACTTTTAAAGGAATTACTTCCACCCATTTAGTAAACTAATCTGTAGCTATGAGAATATATCTGTGTTGTTTGGAAGAGTTAGGAAAAATCTCACCAATTATATCTAATCCCCATTGTTCAAATGGTTGTTCGATATTGACTGGTTGTAATGGGAATGCTGGCTTCCTTTGTTTTCCAAATGCACTTTGACACACTTTGCATTTTCTTGCATATTCATGAGCATATTTGAAAAGTGTAGGCCAATAGTAACCTGCATGCAGGATTTTATGTGCTGTTGTATTTCCTCCAAAATGTCCTTAGCTGGTCCATCATGGAGTTCCTGCAAGACTTTCTCTACTTCAGATTTTTCTGAGCATCTTAAAAGTATAGATTCAAAAGTTCTCTTAAATAATACATCTTTGATTAATTCATATTTCTTGTCCTTTAATCTCAAAGCCCGTTTTTTTTTGTAGTTGAGTTGATTCGGAGCATATCTATTCTTCAAATAATATATGAGATCAGTGTATTGAGATTGTGCATCGTTGAGGCTTACCTTTGGTATTTGCACATTTTTACCTGAATCTTCCTCTGATGATAGATGAGATGCTCCTGTAAGCATTCTGCAAAAACTTTAACCTCTAACAATTTTAGAGGGTCTAATTTCTACATCATATTCTTGGAAAGTGGTAACCCAGTTAGCCCTTTTCTCTCCTAATTCTCTTTGCATCAATAGTTGTCTTACTACAAAGAATGGAACTATGATTTTGGTATGATTTTTTAGGAGAAATGGCCTAAAATTATTTATAGCCTTAAAGACAGCAAATGCATTCTTTTCGACAGATGCGTAATTTAGTTTTGCACCTTGCAAATTGGAACTGAAAAAGGATATTGGTGCTTCAATTTGTTGGTCATTAAGCTGTGTTAAAATAATAGCATATGATGTATCTGATGAAAAAGTGTATAAATTAAAAGGATTAAGAAAATTTGGGGTAGTCAGGAATGAAGCATTGACAATAAATTGTTTAATCAAGTCGACTGCTTCTCTTTCATCATGTCCCCATTTAAAGACAAATTTTTTCTTAATCATGTTCTGTAATGGTAAAACTATTTGTGAAAAGTCAGGGACAAACCTTTTCACAAAATTAATTTTCCCAAGAAACAACTACATAGATTTCTTGTTATGAGGGAAAAGAATTCGTTTAATCTCTTCAATTCTTTCAGGATCAATATATATACCTCTTTTTGACACAATGAATCCTAAAAGGTTTCCTTCATCTAACGCAAAAAATGATTTCTTTGGATTTAAGGAGATGTCATACCTTTTGCATTGCTCAAAGACTTGCTTTAGGTCATTTATATGACTGGTTACTTGTTTATAAAATACTGTAATGTCATCTAAATAAATAACCACTAATTTATTTATGAGCCCCCTAAAAGTTGTGTCCATAGCTCTCTAAAAAGTGGCGCCTCCATTAATTAATCCAAATGGCATCTTTTGATAGGTGTAAGTTCCCCACTTAGTTCTGAACATGATTTTCAATCTGTCATCTGGATGTACAACAATTTTTTTATATCCCGAGAATCCATCTAGAAAAGACACAAGTTCAGAACCAACTACTATCTGTAGTACTTGTTCCATGGTTGGTAATGGAAAGTTGTCCTCCTGAAAAGCTTTGTATAAACTCCTAGAATCAATGCAAATTCTAATATCGCCATTCTTCTTTCTGACAGGTACCAAATTTGATACCCATTTAGAATGCTAGAATGGAAAGATGATTTTTTCCTTGAGGAGTTTGTTCAGTTATGTTTTGATTTGATTTTCTAGATTTGGATGAATCTTCCTCAATTTCCGCTATATAGGTTTTTCTTCTGAGATCATATGAATTGTGTGTTGAATCACATAAGTGTCGTATGTTTTAAGATAAATATAATCCCAAGAAAAGATACTTTTATACATTCTAAACAATCTGATAAATGATAATATTTCTTTGGAAGATAGACAAAGACCTAGAATGACATTTTGAGGTTTTTCGCCAGTTCCTAGATTTACTGACTCAAATATTAAGGTAGAGCTTTGTGTTTTTGAGTTAGTAACACTTTTAAACATATCTTTTAGATCATATAGGTCTTCTAACTTGACAATAGATTTAGGAATAAGATTTTCGTCTTGTTCTTTCTTAATCTGAATGTCATGTTCATTTTCATCCAAAATTTGACTTTCATAAGATCCTTCAGATGTTAGGAAATATATGATATCTGAATCATTATTGAATACTCTCCAATTGGTAATATTATCAGGAATGGATGGCCTAAAAATTAATTCAATAGAAAATCTCTCAGGACTAAACTCTTGGGATGGAATTAGCTTTAATTCTACATTAGCTAGTAGATTTGCACTAGCATTCTGCATTATAAGTATAGAAGAAATGTTGAAGGCTAAGAAATGAGTGGTTAGTTCTTGGACTAATGATTGGTAATGCTTTAAATGTCCAAAATTACAATGAATGGTATCTCTTACTTGCCTAACAATGATTTTTAATCTCCTAGGACTTTAAGATATTTGATATTAAGATCAATGGATTTGTAAATGCCTTGAACTAATGCTTCGTATTCAGCTACATTGTTTGTACAATCAAATTCTAATCTGCAAGCTAACATGGTATTTTCTCCTTCTAGGTTTATTAAAACGCATCCAACGCCTGCACCATCCTCAGATTTAGAACCGTCAAAATAAAGAGTCCAAAATAAAGAATTAACTACTTTTCTATCTACAAAATTTATGCATTTGGAACTATCTGGCTAGAAAAATTCTCAATCTGAGAAACAACTGCATTATCAAAGAAAGGTGATGTTTGAGCATTGAAATTTCTAAAAAATGACCTTGCTGAGTAGTTTCCAATAATGTTATTATGGAATGTTACTAGCTCATTTACCCCTTTGAGATCAGTGAGTGTATGCTTCATGAAATTTTCATGGTCTACCCGAATTTGATTTGGATTTCCATTATATGATAACCACATATGTGACCATTCTGTTATGAAATAACCATGAATTTTTTCATACCAATCCCAGCTTAAAACTAAGCCATAAAATTCAGGAATATCAGCTACTGATATATCAATTATTTGAGAAATTTTGGGATTTGATTACAATCTGATGGAAACATAATTTATTTCTCCTACCACTTCTACTCTAGTTCTATCAAGTTGTACTATATGAATAGGGGAACTTTGAGGAGTTATGTTCAACTTAGCACAGACTTATTTTGGCATTATGTTTGAGGAAGCCCCTGATTCTATTAAACAGTTATGAACGTTTTTTTTATAGATCTCATAAGTTATGAAAAATGGAAGAGTATGAGAGATGGATCGATCACGTATCATAATCAAGTATGTATCATCTATTTTCATTGAAGGAGAAGGTGGCTTAACCACTTCATTAGCTGCTTATACTATTACTGGAGAAGGTAAGTTTGAAGTAGGAACCACATTTAAGTCTCTAAGTAAGATTTTTTGTTGCTGCTTCAATTTGGTAAGCTTGTGAATTGAAATGGTGGCCCTGTTTTTCTTCATATCTTCAACTACATTATACTCAATAGTGTTTGAGACTACCATTGTCTTAGATGCAGGTGGAGTATCTGAAGTAACGTGATTTTTTTATGGTAGCCTTTGAAGTAGACTTTTTCTTACTGATTTATCCTTAACAGGAGTTGAAATCGTTTGCTATTTATTTGGCTGCATTGCTTTAGTAGTATTTTTTCTCCTTGTGCTCACAGGTAAAGCTTCATGTTGTTCTCCATTTGGTAGGATGAAATCCCACATTCCGTTTAGTTCAACTTCTTCTTCTTTGTCATCTTCTTCTTCCTATGTATCTTGATCAGATTCAACATTAGATATGATATTTGGAGGTTTAGTATTAGAGGACTAACCTTTCTTAAAGTTTCTAAAAGTCTTTTTTGAGCTAGAATTTTCAGCGACCTATTTCTTGATATCTTCCATCTCGTTTTTCATAGTCTTTAAAATTTTTTGAAGACCTTCTATGTCAAAAGGATCTTTTGGTGCCTTCCTTTTAGAATCATCTTTGAAAGATACCTTCTTTGATTTTCAATCTTCTTGAGAATTATTTTTTTCTGAAGAGTTGTTATGTGTTTCTCTACATATAGAGATTCCTACATGTTTTCTGCAAGTGTTGGCAGTTTCGTTCTATCAACAAAAATAGCTATATTAGATGGAAGAGATGAAATATACCACTCAATTTGAACTTCTACACCAAGAATTATTGTAGCAGGAATTCTATTGAGTAATTATTAAATCTTGAATTGAAATATTTTATATTCTCACATGTTTTAGCTTTTAGATTTGACAAATCATTGATTAGATTAGCAGTGGTCATGTCATCCCCAAACTTAGCTATAAATTGTTCTTCGAACATATTGCAGCTAGTTTTAGAGCAGGCAGGCAGTGAAAAATACCAGGATCCTGTGAATCCTTTTAGAGTATATGGAAATAATCTTAAAACAAAATCCTCTTCAAATAATCCATTTAGATTGAAAACTAACACAAAATTGTGAATGTGTTCTTCTAACAGAAGACCATCATCAGGATTAAATTTAGGTAGCCATATTTCAAGATTTTTTGGAAGAGCATGAAGAGGAGCATCCATGTTTACAACCCCTATATTGTTCCATGGGTTTACATTTGGTGGAGGTACTTGGCTTGCCATTGGATTTTGAATATTTTGGATGAGTGGAGTTTGATTTGAAGAAGAGGTAGGCTGAGTGCTAGGACTAGTTGAAGGGATAGTAGTTTGAGTACTGGAACTAGTCAAAGTAACATTGATTGTTGGAATGGAAGTTTTGGAAGTGAGCGGAGGTAATGGAGGTGAATGGGATAAGATGTCGCTGGTGATTAACTCTGATTGGGTCCTCTTTAGTCTCTTTTGAGTACTATCTATGGGAGATTCAAAAGGAAGAATTCCTGTCTTTTGATATTCTGATCGAGTTAATATTCTTCAAGGTTCTAAAGAAGACGAAATACTGATATCCGATATTCGAGAAGATTCAGGCTTTTTAGCAGAAATAGGTACTCTCTCTAAATTTTATATCAAATACTGAAATTCTGGGGAAGCTTGATGGGAATCAGGAAATAGTATGGGTTGAGTACCACTAGGAGACTTAGGAGAAGGATGATCAACTTCAGATTTTAAGGATGAGGATCTAGATAATTTTTTGGAAGTTGATGGGGATCTATAGGGAGAGAGACTCTTCGATTGACCTTTATATTGATCAGATCTTTTTTCCATTCACAGGGCCCTCCTTCTAGCACCAGAATGTTGAGGCCTTGGAATTCCACTACTCAAACATGGGGGAAAACCACCCGGTCTAGACCTTAAAGCAGCTCCTTTTCCGTTTGGTGTAGTGGCTCCGACTGGGGATAATGGGACCAGTTTCCAAATAAGGATGATTTTGAGGGTGTTGTGACTATATGACATGCAAATGGAGAATGATTTTACTCTATCTTATGCATCTACTTAAACTATTTATTCTACTATATACTCGAGATGTTTCTTCCTCTATCCAATCTAAGGAGATAACTTTCAACTATTAGTAATATAGATCATTTTACAGTTGAAGGTTATGAAAATTATGTAAGATGTTTCTTCTAAAAAAGTAGTTTGACTAGAAGAATTGTGAAAAATATGTCGCATTCATATGTGTGATTATATATTCAATAAGAAATCATAGATAAATATTATAATAGAAGTTCATGTAACATTCATCTATAATAACATTTCAAATATATAATGCAATAAAAATATGACTGTAAATCTATAAAGAAAAACCTAATACAAGTGAATAAAAGTACCATATGTACGAAGTTATACTCATGCAAACTGACAGTAATTGATCTGCTCCTTCTCACTTTCAAAAATTTAAAGAGTACAATAGTGCAACATCAGTTAAACAACTTTAATTGTCAAAAGATAACAGATGTGTTCCATTAATTCATCAAAGCATTCACAAACTTACAGTAGTGCATTCTTTGCAAATGTTTTTGAATTTTTTTTGGACCATTCTCTAACTGCATGAGAGGGGTTTAAATACTAAACTAACTATGTTCTAAAATCGATTATTACAAAAATATAGAGGAGGTTTCAAACAACCATCCTCGTAAGACTAACTTAAACTACAATCTAGGAAAACAAAATAAAAATTTTGATTTATGAATTTTTCCCTTTCTTTTGGATTTGGTCATGAAGTTGAAAAATATCTATCATAGGCTTGAGTTGAGTTGGTTGCGAAATCCTCGATTTGACCTATCCCTTGAATACTGCGTTTGAAAGTAATGGTTGCGATCTTCTCATTGAATCTATTAAGGACTACAGAATCTGATACTGATGATAAGTTTTGATTAGAAAATTCCAATACTTTTCTTGATCAAACTTATTTAACTTTTTAATTACTTGATCCTACATTTCTTCCTTTTGTATCCGCTGTGTTTCTATTTTTTTTACTTCTAATAACACTTCAGACATGTACTCTTTGATAGTTCTTCTTTCACCAGTTGTTCACATACAAATTCAATAATTTCCTTTAATAATTTTGATGTTTTCACTGCTACTTTCTCTACCTGCTTGTTTTGTGCTTCCTAATATTTGAATAGGATATCCTTATGAAACTTATCTACCTGAGGTAGATCAGCTTCCTTTCCTAAGTCTGATGCTTGTCATTGAATGTTTTCGTTTATTTTCTTCTCGAGCTTTTTACATTCAAGTTTCTGGATAGCTACTTGCTAGATCAATATTTTATTTGAATCACAATAAGATTCAATAATAGAAGCTTGATGGAAAAATATTTCCTATTGTTTCTTTAACTTAGCATTTATATCCAATGCCTCTTTTATAAATTGCTCTAGTTGAAGTTGGCTCTGTAACCTAGTCATTGTTGCTTCTAGTTGTGCTTGTTTCTCGTTGATTTCTGCTTGATGCTGTAATTTATGACTCTCGAAATATTTTTGAAATTATGCCATCTTTGCTTCCATTTGCTCACCGGAGTTGGATTTTTCTTCATCTAACAACCTCTCTAGTTCTTCTATTTTGTCTTTATTTTGCCTAAGAAACACTCTAACTTCAGTAGTTTTATCAACAGTGGCAGTAGCGTATGCCCCCACATACTGTGATAATTTGGTTAAATGTTCCATAGGATCATCTAAGGAATCCTTCCAGAAAACATCAACAGATTCATCTGTGAGGTTTGAGACTGTTTCATCAGTTCTTATCCTTTTATTTCTCTTGACTACAACCTTATAATTAGGACTGTAGAAGATTTCCAGTGAAGGGATTTCTTCAACTTGTAAAACTATTTGTTCTATAGGGTAGTCCGGTATGATCTCTTGATCATGAGTCTCTGGAGCTTGTTGTAGTGGATTAATAGTTTCCACTATCTTCTGGGAATGTTTAGGTGTTTTAAAACTAGTTACTTGATCAGTATTGGGATTGGCTTTAGGAGTTCTTATTGCTTCAGAAAATGCATCCCATTCACTACTCAAATTATTTGTTTGTGACTTTTCTGACTGATCAAGTGTGTCATGACTGTGTTGAACTTCTTGAGAAGTTGACTCTGTTCCATTATTTTCTTTTCACTCTTGCATCTCTATCTCTTGGATTACCTGATCAATTATATTTTCTAGGCTATCCTTTCTGGATTCAGATTCATTTTCAGAATGATTTGAATTGTGAGATTGATGCTTTGATTGACCCGATTCATCCTCAGACATGTCTTTTGATTCATTATCCATGTTGATACTTGGAGTAGATATGTTGACATCTTCAATAGTTAACAAGTTGAGAGGAAATCTCTCTAGTCTCTTATTTCTATATATTTGGAAGGCTTCCAAGTCATCTTCGATTATTTTGCTAGCTGCAAAATTAGTTATATCTGAAAAATTTCCCATGCCTTGCAAGAGATAATCAAATCCATCTATTTACTTTACAAAATGCTTCATTTTGAGCTATGTAGAGTAATTTTTAATAACATCATTTGGATCGTACAAACTCTTCGGAATTACTGCCAAATTCAACAGATTAATCTTAGAAACCTCCTTGTAGGTATGGCCAATATCAAAAAGTGCAAAAGTGTCGCATTGTACAGGGAAATTTTTCCAAACAACCTTCTTAGCATCTTTCAGCTGTTTAATGATACCATTAATAAGCTGGTAGGCTATCTCTTGTGCAAGAAACCTATCAGGAACATAATATGGTAGGTCGTGGGGAGAAGCATAACTCCTGAATACTCTGACATATGTAAAATTCTCCGCTGCAAACCATCTAGCCACAGAAAGAATATCTACATTAGCTTCTTCGGAAACCCTAGGAGTTTTCTTATTGAATATCATCTGGTGCATAGGCAACATGAATCCATGATTTTTTTTATAGAAATGCAAGTGGAAGTATAAATCCAAAGGGCTCTGTGGTAAATATGGATTGGGGTAGGGTCTTAGGTATTCCATTTCCATCCCATGGTAGGAAAACTAGAAGAAGAGCAAAATGAATCCATGACATAGGTAGACATATAAAAGGGAGGTATTTCTCTAGATGAAACATTCCTTTTATTCCTATATTTTTTGATGTGTTTGGCTAAAATGTCAGATAGAATATTTTCCCAATTTAGAATTTAGGAATTGATGATTGCATCAATCAATGGAACCCAATCTACTGAAAACCTAGTGGTATCAGGTTTTGAAAATAATCTACACAACATACCGACAACATAGCAATAACATGAAGGAATTTGGGCAATTGGGTACGTCCCAAGTTTATCTCGCTTTAGATTTCCTTGGTCTTCCTTCCATTCTTTGATGACCTTCATGAGGTCTAGATGCTTTGCTCTAAAGCTTTGCAGAAAAGCCTTGTCATGTTTTGGTTGCGGGGAGGGTAGATGGTACATTGCTTGTAAATCTTCTGCCCTAAAAGACCCTATGTTTTCTCCCTTTTAATCCTTGAATTTCCTGTCATCTATGCTTAAGTGGTCAATTACCCACTTAACCATTTCTATGTAAGGGATAATTTTTGGTCTAGAAGCTACCGTATGGATGAACAAAGATGCAACATCGAAGTAAGTCGCGTCTGAAGTAGATGTCATGCCTATTGTAGAGACTTTGGTTATTACCCTTGGATTTTTTTCTTTGAACAATTATACATTGCTTCCCATGATGAACTACTGCAATCCTTGTTGCAGGTGGTATCTGAAAATAAAGAAGCTATGTTTGAGTCTTCAATAGGCAGTGCTTGAGAAATATCTTTGCCCTTTTTACTCATTTTAGTCTTCTTCACTCTGTTAAATGATTTCCTGATTTCAAATAAACAAAGTGAACATCAAAAGTATAGAGAATAGAGAGACAAATCTGTCATTTAGATAAAACATGCATGAATAGATATAAATCTATTAAATATGATTTTAATCATCAATAATCATTTCAAAATCAAATCGCTTAGACCTTCACACAAAATATCTATCAATAAACTTTAAGCCATTAGATCTCGAATTTCGGTTTGATACGACATAATTCATTTTTCATGCTTGAGTAATCAAATGTCGTTAATTCATATATCACCATATATAAATTTTATCGTTTGTGATATTTTCCCATAAATGCTGCGAAATGTGATCTGCACAAATTTCACATCGCAACTCTTATGTGATAATGAATTTGTTTATGGTTAAGTCATCGAAATGCGAATTGCACATTCAAAAATTCAAGCTACCGCGCTTAATAGGATTTTAGAGATTTATATTTATTTCTTTGTTGGCTCATCGGGTCCGCACAATCACACTTATATCGAATTTCTTTATAAGTTGATTGTTTTAAATGAGGTGCGATGCGATAAAGAAAGTATAATGATAATTGAAGTTTTTTGCAAGTTTTAAACATAACTTCGGAAAAAGGTTTAGCGCATTTCGCAGCCCGCATGACTTAGAGGATTGCAAGTCTTTTAGGTTGTAAGATATGCAGTTTGCGATGCACTAAAAGAATAAAGCGGAAAACTCAAAAGAAAAATTTTATTTCCTAAAGTTTTTGTTTTAAAAGCTAAAAATAAATTCCCTATTTATTTCTAAAGGGTCCACACAACATAACACAAGTTAAGTGGTTGAAGTAATTATGGAACAATTGATTTGAACCAAGTAATTTATTTTTCAATTAGAATTGTATTCACTAGAATAATCAACTAGCTAATGAAGCAACTGGAACTATTAATTCTCGTTTTTGAGCTAAATTTGTTTTAACCATACACCTTAAAAATGATAATAACCAATAATTATATCCCATCTCTAAAGGAAAGCCTCCTTTTACAATGAATGCAATGCATAAGACAATATTTGATGATCCTAAGAGTAGGTGGCCTTCGTGTATAAATATATATGAGACCATGGGTATAATTATAATGAAATGGTATAATGAAAGGCTTTAATTGACACAAAAATATAACAATATAAATGTAACAACTCAATTTCTATGGCTTAATAACGAGTTTTTGGGAAATCATGGGGCTTATATGGGGATTAATATGCACCTTCACTTTTAATAAGTATTTTTCTCAACACTTGAATAGCTACAACTGTTTATGCATGAAAAACTCATCTTCCCATTTTCCCTCTTCCACTGTTATGTTCTTCCATTTGATGAGGTATTTAGGAATTGATCTATTTTTTAGCTTCTTATCATTATTTTCAATATTTTTTATGGTTCTCATACCATTTTCCCTTTTTCATTAATCTTTGATAAAAGAGTTTGCACTAGGATTGTGTGACTAATTACCTTCATTAAGTCAAAAAAATGGAAGACTAGCTTTACATGCGAAGATGGAGCATTAGAGGAATTTTGAGGTCTAAAATTGGTTTCCTAGGGAAAATAATAAAATAATAATTATGAATTTTTAAAAGAAAATAAATAATTTTAGTTGTTTATTGTATTTTTGACTTATCTCGTTATAGGTTTACCTAAATATCAAGTGTAGGCACTTGTAGGATGTATAAATTCAAGATTTTTTTTTTCATATATTATAATTTCTTTTATGTGGGTCTATTCAAAATTATGTGAAGTGTGTGCTTTTTGGATGTAAATTTATTTATGTATCCAACATGTGCTTACACTTGAAATTTGGGTAAACCTTTAAGGAGATAAATCGAAGATACAATTAATAAAGTAGTTTTCTTCTTTTACCTTCAAACATATTTACCCATTGGGATGAAATCATCATCGTGAATCTTATTGGTTATTTTAAATTTTAGTTTGATGATATAGTTTTTGTTTTGAGGGCCATTTTTACCTCAGAATTCCCTAATGCAATTTCCAATTTGTAAGTCATACTTCCAATCCTCTACAACAACTTATAAGGGCCATAATACCTTTGTGATAATTGTTTTCTTTCTTTTGTTTCTTGATATGTTTATATGGTTGTATTATCACAAATATACATTCACCTAAATAAAATTCCCTTTCAATGAAACGATGATATGTGTTATCACTCATAAAAATGTGAAACATTACTTGACATGGTCATACAGTTCACCCATCAAAAGGATAAAGTCTCCTTAAGCCTTTTCAAGTTGGTGTAGGAAAATTTCATTTTTGTTTACATGTTTAACCTATCCTAAGGTTCAAGGTCACCTCCATTTATGTCATGTCATGTCCCATCAATCATCATATGGTGTCAATTTTCATTCCCCATGTATTTAAATAAAAAAGGGTGCTTGTGTCAGTTTTTCAACTTTTCGTAGCGTTTTATACAACGAAATAACAATTTTCGCTACGAAACTACCTAATAGTTTCATAGAGAAAATGTCAGAGGATAAACTAGCTACGCTACGAAAAAATGTTTTCTTATCTGTCTTGTCAAATTCGATAGGAAATGTCCTTCCATTAGTGGAGGAGTTAGGGTGGAGGTCATTCGATTCTGTTATGGTTAATTCAAAGGTATAAAGCAGTGTCTGAGGTCATTGTTACCCTTTTTGGCATGCATGTGTCATGATTAAAGCATGAGCTGTCATTTAAACCATAAAAACTTATCCCAATTCGCCCTTTTTTCATATTCCACTTTATCTTTGCATGTAATTGGATCTCTGGAGAGCTGCTTCATCTAGGCAAGAAGGTTGTTGACAGATTTGAACTTTTCAGGTGTCATCAAGAAAGCGAGGTTGTGAATATATAAAGCACCCATGGCTGCAAGGAAGAAAACGAACAAAGGTGGTCATTGGCACAGGTATGAGCCCATGGAAATGAATTTGCTAAATGAAGACCCAATTTCCATGGAGGTTTTCAGAAGAACTGGTTTCTTGAAATTATATCAAAGGTTGCAGGGTTTTCATCTACAACTTTCCAAGGATTTTTCTAACAGCTTCACATGAAAAACTTCAAAAGTGGGAATTTTGAACCTTACAGTGACACCAGACAGCAGTTCATCAGCAACAGGAATCCCTAGAGGAGGGGAACAGTGGTTTAAAAGAATCAAATTCACAGTGCAGGACTGCAAATATTTCATCAAACCAGAACACACTAAAATTGACTTGAAAAATGTTATCCCTAGGGGTTTCATGAAGGACAATTATTCAAAGTTGCTGATGATCATCCAAAAGTATTTTACCTGTGAAGGACGGTTTCACATGGTCTACTCCTATAATCTTAGACTTCTGTTGCATTTTGTGGGTAAGAGGTCAATTGACTTGCCTTTTTATTTATATAGAAGTCTAGGGAAAATGTAAGATAAGTTTCAAATAAAAAAATAAGGCAATGAGACTTCTCTTTTTCATCATGGTTTGATTAAGCTATTGGTGTTAGAGGAATTGAAGAGACTAGACAGAGATTGGACTTCCCTCTTGTTCATGAGAGGTTATTAAATTGATCTTGTGACTCCTAAGAAAGCTTCCAAACCTAGAAACATTTCATCACCAGCTGTGGCAGAGGAATTTGAATAAGGGAATAGATCATCTCCTCTAGAACCAGTGAGCATGGAGACAGAGCCTTTGCAGAAGATTGACACACCTAAAACAACACCTACAAAACAAAAGCAGACAGTTAGCAAACAAGGCAAAAAAAGAGTCACTAGAAGCCAGACAATGGCTAAAGGAAACTTAGAGTACATCTTGCATGCAATTTACATTTAAGAAACTCCCATTGTCCAATATAAAGACATTGAGGATGGAGGAATAAAGCTGAAAAAGGGTAAGACTGCTAAAAAACTAGAGTTTGTAGGTGATTATGTTGGTTTCATTTTTCAGCCTAGGAAGCCAATGACTAGACATGCAAGAAAAGTCATAGAAATAAGTAAAGAGACTGAGAAGATAAATGAAACTGCTCAGCCACCAAGTATCATAGATCTATCTTCACCTGCAAAATAAGAACTGGTTATCAAACAAAGAAAGGGTAAAGAGAAATATATTGAAAAATCAGAAATTGAAACCCTTAAAGAGTAGTTGAAGGAGGCAGGTAAGGAAATGTCAATTTTGAAGCAAGACGCAAAGAAACATAGAGCTGAGAAGGTTCAGTTTGAACAAATGAGGAAAATCTGGGAAGATCAAGTCACAAGTGTTTCAAAGACCTTGGAAAATATAGAGAAGTTGATAAAGTGGACCCAGCCACTAAGAGGAGAGGTCAAACACATCAAAAAGATAAACTTGCACTTGCAATCCAAGAACATGGCATTAAAGGACAAAGTGCAAGACCTTCAAGAGCAAAAGGATTTGATTCATGAGGAATTGGAAAAGAAAGGATTGAAAATGACAGTGGTAGAAGAGCCTATACATCAACTGATTATAAATGAGGAAACACCACAGGAGAAATAACTTGAGATGGAATATGTTTTAGGAGGTTCATAACATGCAGAGAACCCAAATTTAGCAGCTCGAGGACAGTTTTTGAAGATAATCTTGAAAGGAGCATTTTCTAGTTTTTTGCACAATTTCATAGCGTACCTCGGGCTTAAAGCCAAAAATACATTACGAATATTCCTGTAGATGCTTTTTTGCATTTAAAATCAGTTTTGGCAGTTTTTAAGGAGAGAGATTGATGGCTGCAAGGTGTCATGACATGATTAAGGTGTTGGAACAACAAATAAGTCAAGAAGATTGATGGAAAAGCCATTTTCCCATGCTACTCAAACTCGCTACGAAACTGCCCTGTTTTCGTAGCGAGCAATTGTTGGAGGATATTGCACCAAATTGTTGCTTGTATGTTTTTGACCATTATCAGTAATACAAAGTGACATTCTACTTCCAGACCTGAGATTCACATGAGGTTTTTGATGTCTTATTGATCTGTATCTTTATGTTTATTCACTTGTAGTATATTTCATCTCTAATTACTCAGAATTCATAATATTATGCTCTGAATTCCTTTAGTGGTGAAATGAATGTGTTTTCCTATGTTGTGTGTGTGAATTATCTTTGTTAAAAACCTCTATCTGCCTTAGCTTCCATGTGAAGAACCATTGTCACTAAGACTACTGATTTTTTACTCCATAAGCCCAATGGCAGCAAGCTTGCATTTTTCAACCTGCAATCATATAAAACAAGTTACAATTTCCATAGAGTTAACCATATAGTACTATCCCTATTCAAAATCATAAACCCCCTTTGAGAGAGCCCTCTCAAACTGAAGAGGCTAATCTTTAGTTAGAATTGGTTTGAAAGAGTTACATTGAGTTGATTGATGAGCAACCAATGAAGATCAATTTGGTGATAACAATATGCTTGTTTTTTCATCCTATTTTGTGGCATAACCAAGTTTCTCTTCAATATTTTGTGAACCTCTTGTTGGTGCCTTATGTTTTCATCCACTTCTTGAGATTTTACACTCCATTTCAAGAGTAGAGTGATGGATGGAGAATGATATACATGAAGTTCCATAAATGAGGGAACTATTAAGAATTATGGAAGGTTGCGTTGCACCACCATTATACCAATGACAACCATTTGATCCATTGTTTTTTTTTATCATATATAAAACAACATAGATATCCTTCTAAAAATTTATTTACAATATTAATTTTCCCATTGGATTGATGATGGTAAGATGAGCTATGAGATAATTGAGTATCTAAACAAAAAAATAATTCTATCCATAAATTAGTGAAAATTTGGTCAATGCCACTTACAATAATCTTTGGAATTCCATGTAGATTTTGGACTATTTCCATGAATACTTCTTCTATTGTAATTTGTTTAAAAGGATGAGAAAAATAGAAAAAATGGACATACTTTTCCATTCGATCTACTACTACCATAATGACTTTAATTCACTTATATTTGGGTAAACCTATAATAAAATCCATTATAACTTCTTCCCAATGTTAGCTTTGTATGGCTAATGGTTCTAGTAGCCTTGGGGTCTTGATTACCTATACCGTATTCTATTGACATACCACACATTCATTCGTAAAATTTTGCATATCTTTTTTAATACCTTCCAAAAAAGTAAAATATCTCTTAATCCTATGGTATGTTTGATGAGCTCCATCATTAGGTATAATTGGAGCCGTTAATTGTCACCTTTTTAGCCTTATTATTCTCTTTTTATCACATTTGATTATATTATGGTCATATGTTTCTAGTGTAGATGGTGATTAAGGCTTGTCATACTTTGAATGCCTAATATGGTTTAAATGCAGGATAATCACAAAGATATTCCACTTTTGTTGAATATTTTTCAATTAAAGTTCAAACTAAACAACAAGGAGATATTCTAGGAGGGTTTTCCACCTCCTTAACTCCCAAAGGAAGCCAAGGGATCCTCGAGATTCCCTCCAACAACTCAAAATCAAGGGCAACCAAGAAAGTGGGAGATCAAGTGCACCATGGCTCCACTTCTCTTGCAGTCAAAGGGGACACAACACCTACTTTTTAGGGAGATGTTGGTAGCTACCCTTTAGGTTAAATAGGATAGAGAAAGATCTCATTAGGATTCGAATTTTGGAGGAAGCTAGTAGTCTCTTAGCTCTTGTACTAGGTTTTTGAGACTTTCAAGACTATGTCATGAGACTATTTTTTGCAATAAGATGAGTATTCAAATTGTCCTTCACCAATTAAGTTTCAGAGGGCTAGGCTTGCGGATTAGGGCTAAATCCATTGGCCTTAGTCTCTCTTGTGTATCCATGCTTATTTTTATGCCATTATAGCTAGTTTTCTTTATGATTTTTAACTAGTTTGTTTACATTTCAATTTATTGTTTTTAGTTTGCTTCCATTTTATCTTTGTTGTAGTTAGGCTTGCATAAATGTTGGTATAGTAACATATAAACTCGAAAAGATGTGTGTCAAAGCCTACCTCTCTCATCTCTTTCATTGGATCTTAAGGAGGGAATATCTTCACGACATGCCCCAAATTTTCCTTTAGTTTATGATTTCTTGGAAAGAATAGATAGGTTGGTGTAGTGTCATGAACATGTTAAGAATATTGAGTTATATTTTGTCTCATTAACTAGGTTTTCTTGTCAAATTCAACTCATCTTTTCCATCTTCTTCATCATATATTTTCCATTGTTTGTTGCATGAACAGGTAGTTTTCTTGCAGGTTCAAGTAGCACCATAAAGGAGAACTTCACCAACACCCCTAGCTTCATTTCTCACCCTTCATCAGCCTTCTTTCAACCAAATCACCTTCAGCCCTGTTTTTGATATTTTCACCTTCACACCATTGAGAAAACCTAGAAGTGAAAGAAATGATTTGCAAGAGGTTCTAAGCTTGGCCAAGGGGTTGGCCACCTTCCATCTATCAACGTTCAGCCTTATTTTTAATATTTTTACCTTCACGTCATGTGCAACCCTAGAAGTGAAAGACTTGATTTGCAAGAGGATATGAGCTTGGCCAACGGGTTGTCCACCTTCCATCCATCCAATTTTTCCTTCATTTCATATCCCCTACATGTTTTCCCTCCATTTTTAGCATCAAACTGCTCTCGGCCTATTTCCTGTAACAATTTATGACTTTTCTGTAGCACTACAAAAAACCTTTAGCAGACCCTATAGTAGCACCAGTTCACCTCTCCTTCAGCCCATAAAATATCCTCCGCCTCATCTAGACCTGCCACAACCATCAAGAAACCTTCAACCCTGCATCCATGATTCTAAGACCTTCATAAGCCACCTTAGCACCTTCTCCTTTGGCTGCAAAACATAGTATTTACAAGCATAGTTAGGTCATGACTAGATGCATGATTAAAAGTTTTATAGTTAAAGCATGAAGTAGTTAGATTGTGTTTAGCCATTTGGCCCAACAATGTGTGATTATATTATTCTTCTTTCTACAATTTCAATCGAGCACTTTACTTCATGAATGTTGCCTAGTTTGCTTCTACTTCTTGCCATAGCCTACATTGTAAATTTATTTCTTTGCAAATTATCTAGATGTATCTTCTTTCTTTAGAATATTCATTTGATTGTTGATAGAGTAATGGTTTTGAGTGTTTTGTAGTTCTATGCCTAACTTTGAAGTGCGACGGACTTCACTCAGAAATCCTAGAAATAAGACCCTTTCGTAGGACTCAGAAGAGCATGACATGAGTAGAATGCATCTGCCGTGTATATAGATATGTCACCTCAAATTTTGTATGAAACCCGAGTTGATAAAGTAAAGTAGAGTAGCCTCTAGGATTTGCAGCACTCTTGGTTAAATACCAGGGCTCACCATTTTTTGGCGATGTTGCCAGGGAGGTGTCTAGGTAGACGCTTTGATTTCGTTTTAGCGTTCTTTTCTGATTTTATTTTACATTTAGTTTAAAAAATATTGAACAATACAAAAAAATTTATTTTCATTCCTCGTAGGAGTAGGAATAATCAAGGAAAAACTTTACCAAAAACCCCCACATCCCCACACATTCACCCTTCACTCTTCTTCAGTGACTGTGAGGTTGAACACGCCATAAGTAAGCCTTTTGAAAACTTTGAAGAACCTATTGGATAATAATAAGAACATGTTTCACCAATCAAAGCCATGATTGATACTAGAACCTAAGGAGTCTTTCCCATTAGAGACAGATGGGGAAAATAATATGAATAACATCAACCCCTCAACCCTTATACATTTCCATGGACTTACCTATGAGGACCTTGACACCTTCATGTTTGAATTTTTTTTTGTCTGTAGGACCTATGACTATGCCTCAGATGATCAAAAAATAAATCTATTCCCATCTACCCTCAAGGATGTAGCCTTGCGCTGGTTCATGGGTCTACTTGGGAACAACATCACTAGCTGGGCACAGATGCAAGAGGCCTTCAAAAAAAAGTACAGGGACTATTGTAGGTCCAAGGAAACTAAAGAGGAAATATTTAGGGTGACTCTAGGACTTAATCAATCCCTAGAACATTATGAGGAAATATTCCAGTTAAATTACAAAAGAGTTAACTACACCCTTGATCCCGAATCAATTAAACTAGTACTTCTCTGAGGGATCAGGGAGGAGGTGATAGAAACCCTCAATATGCTATCAAGAGGAGATATCTACCAACTACCTTATGAGGACATCAAAAATGTCTTTAGGAACCATTCTGGGGAAACTAGGAATAAAGGTAGAGCTAGCCAGAGTCTTACCAATACCCCTTCCTCTTCCACCTCCATCAAGCATGAGATTTGAAATTTGTTGGAGGACTTCAAGAGTGAGATGTTGAACACCTTTGATTTGCAAATGGAAACAATGCATATCAAGAGGAATCAATAGGAAGCAACAATAGCCTTGGCTATATTCTGCCCTAGATGTGCTAAAATACACCCTCGGAATGAATGTCCATTAAATGTCATATAGGTTTGCTTAAAGTTTGTGAAGAGAATCATGCCACAGAAAAGTGTCCCTCCCTACCTGGGTTCAAATTTGTATATCAAGGTGGGGAAGTAGGACCATAGAAACTCTATTTCATAAATTAGAGAAGGCCTCAAGGCCCTTGGTCATATTAGCAGGGTATGTAAAGTGAACCTTATTCCTATTGTCACAACAATCAAAATACACCAATGCAGTCTTGGTACACCTCCACTCCTCCATCATGGTGTACACCTCCTACTTGGCCTTACAACCATCCATATCCTCCTCAACCAGTAAACAAACCATTTCAGCAGTATGTTCCTCAACAAACTTAGTGGAGAAACCCATCACAAGGGTGGAGGCCTCAACATAATAAACCACCTGCTCTACTGCATCCACCCCAAGCTCAACCTCAGCTCACTCATTCTACTCCACCCAAGCTGCCTCAGATGTCTGCGCAACCCAATCCAAACCCGAGCAATAAGCAAGCACAACAGGTTTATAATGGAGAGACATCCTATCCAGATTATGCTATGGAGATACATGAGATTAATCTTAGGTTGGGAAGAGTAATTCTGGACAACCATCCACCATCTTCTCTTGCAGAGGTTGAGGAGGAAAAGGAATAAAATAACACTAAGATCCAACAACCTCCTTTTCCTGAGCACTTTATCTACTCCATTTTTCACACTCCAGAGGAAACTGAACTTCTAGGAGAGCTGAAAAATTTGTGTGTGAAAATACCCCTTCTCCAGACAATTAAGGATGTCCCTATTTATAATAAGCTCATCAAGGAAAAGTTTTTTAATAAACTTGGGAGAAAGAAGAAAGATACCCCCATCATCAATGTAGTAAGACAGTTGTCCGACTTAATGTTGGGAAGGGTGATCTTCTAAAGTACCTAGACACTGGTAGTCCAATTTTAGATGTGCACATAGATGTGTCATAGTCCCCAATACTCATATAGATCTCAAGGTTTCCATCAATGTAACGACCAAAGAAACCATGCTTAAACTCAACCTCCAAGGGACTTTGAGGAAAACCACAACGGTTCTAAAACTTACAGATCGTTCCACAGTAGCTCTAGAAGGAATTGTTGAGGATGTTATGGTTTCAATTGACTCTTGGGAGTACCCTATAGATTTCTGGTTCTCCAACCAAAAAAAAAGTTCAATTGATATCCTCTCATTTTAGGGAGACCTTAGTTATCCATTGTCGATGCTTATATTAGATGTCGAGATGGAAACATGAATATCAAGAATGGACCTTTTTCTAGACAATTGGTATTATATCCTCCAGCCCAGCCTTCCATTGACCATGATCTACCTTTATGGTTGGAGGATGAAGAAGAAGAAGATGAAGTACACAATACTACTCCCTACCCCATTTGTACCATAGATAATGTTCTTAGAGGGGGGCAACTTGATGAAGATGAATTCATCGACCAAATCATTCAGAACCAACCCCCCAATAACAGTCCACTTGAAAATCTAGTCAAAGAGTCTGAAAGCCACCCCGAGATGAAACTACACACAGTTGATTCAACATATGAAACCACCAAGGCTGTGAAATTTGGCCCGCCAAAATCTTTGAAAATTAACTCATCCCTCTCAGATAGAGAAAAAGAGCAGTTATGCTAGTTTTTGAAAGAAAACCTAGGTGTATTTGCTTGGGACTACAAGGACATGAAAGCGGTGTATCCCTCAATGTGCACACATCATATTTACATTAAAGAAGGGCGCGAGCCTATGTGACAACCCCAAAGAAGGATGAACCCATCTCTAAAGGACATAGTGAAGGAATAACTACATAAATTATTGGATGCAGGTTTCATCTATTCTATATCAGATAGTGAGTGGGTATCTCCGCTTTTCTTAGTCCCAAAGAAGAATATAAAATGGCAATATTTTTCTGATTATCGGGAACTCGACAAAGCCACCAAGAAGGACCATTTCCCTTTTCCCTTTATAGATCAAGTTCTCGATGGCCTTGCAGGGAAAATTTTCTTTTCTTTCCTAGATGGGTTCAGTGGGTATAACCAGATCCAAATTAGCCCTGAAGACTAGGAAAATACTACTTTCACATGTCCTTTAGGTACCTTCGCTTACAGAGTCCTACCCTTTGGATTGTGCAATGCCCCAACTACTTTCTAAATATTTTTCTTGAGCATTTTCTCTGAACTAGTCCAGGACTCGGTTGAAATCTACATGGGATATTTCACACCTTATTGGGATGACTTGCAAGAAGCTCTTTCAAATTTGGGAAAAGTGTTCAGAAGGTGCAATGAGATGCATCTCTCCCTGAGCCCGAAAAAGTGTGAATTCTTAAAAAGAACATGACTATAATTGGGCCACTCAATATCATAAGTGGGAATACAGGTGGACCCAAAAAAATCACCATCATCAAAAGAGTTCATGCTCCTTAAAAGTAGAGAGATTTCATAAGTTTATTAGGTTTAGCTGGTTACTACAAAAGGTTCATCAAAGACTTCAACAAATTGGCTTCACCATTATTTGGTTTGTTGGCCAAAGATTTTGATTTTACTTGGCCCATTCTCTTTCAAGAAGCTTTTTAGCTCATTAAGGAAAATTTGATTACCACCCCCCTTCTCCGAGGTCCAAATTAGGCTATGCCATTCCACATCCACACTTATGCATCAAAAAAAGTTGTGGGAGCAGCCTTGGGGTAGTTAGATGAAAATTTACCTTATGTAATATATTTCATTAGTAAGAACATGTCCAATGCTGAACTCAATTATACAGTCACAGAAAAGGAAATGTTAGCCATTGTCCATGCTTTAAACAAATGTAGACATTATATCACTGGTTATCAGACATTTGTGCACACTGACCTTACACCCATCAAATATTTAATGAATAAAACTGATGTTAATTCTAGAATAATTAGATGGTTGTTGTTATTACAACAATTTGACCTAACCATTGTTGATAAACCTGGGAAGGAGACTTTTGTTGTATATTTTTTATCCAACTTAAATCTACCTACAAATGAGGAAGGAATGGTGGATGACCAGCTTCCAGATGAACACCTATTTTCTATATCAACACTCTCTCAGTGGTTTTCTGACATAGCTAACTACTTGGTTGCTGATAAGTTCCCTCCAACCCTCTCATCTAGGAAGAAGAGAAAGATCATCAAAAAAAGTTCCCCTTTCACCTGGATCAGTGGAAATCTCTTCAAGCTAAGCCCTGAAAAAATTCTCAGGATATGTGTGAGGGAGAAAGAAGTTATCTAAATCCTCTTTGCATTTCATGATAGTCCTTGTGGGGGGCACTTTTCTCCAAAAAGAGAAACCTTCAAAGCTTTGTAGGCAGGTTATAATTGGCCTACCCTTCACCAAGATGCCAGGAGATACACTAGTAGGTGTGACTAGTGCCAAAGGATGGGGAAACGTACACCGAGGGATGAGATTTCGTTTCACCCTAAGGTGGCTCTAGAGCCATTTTACAAGTGGGGCATGGAATTCATTGGTCCAATTGATCCACTATTCGGGCAAAAAAATTATATCATAGTTTGCACTGACTACCTGAAAAAGTGGGCAAAAACAAGGGCTTTAAAGGTAGAAACCGAAGAGAAGGTAGAAAAATTTATGAGAGAGAATGTGTTCTACAAATTTGGATACCCCAGAGAGGTAGTCACTGATCAGGGGGCTCAATTCACATCTCATCTCATTGAAAATATTATGAGGAGGCACAAGATAAAGCATAAGACTTCCACTGCCTACCATTCTCAAGAAAATTACCAAGTAGAGGTGACCAACAGAGCCTTGGAGAATAGCCTCACCAAGGTTGTGAGCAGCAATAGAAAATATTGGGCGGACAGATTGGTAGAAGCCACTTGGGCCACAATACCACTTGGAAGACAACAACAGGGTTCACTCCTTATGACTTGGTCTATGGAAATAAATATTTGCATTAAAATGAGTTTGAGTTCAACACCTTGAGGATGACAATTGAGTTACACTTGAATATCACAAAGGCCCAACAAGAAATGTTACTACAATTAAATGGTTTGGATGAGTTCAAGATGTAGGCCCTCCTTCACACAAAAGTGATTTAGCTGTAAAGGAAGGTATGGCAGGACAAGAACATTAAGGGGAAGACCTTTCAAGAGGGATATTGGGAGTTGTTGTATCACTCAAGGTTTAAGGATTTCAAAGTAAAATTAAGGAAAAGATGGTTGGGACCTTACAAAGTGGAAAATTTTTATGAGAATGGTGCAGTTCAGATCATGACCATAGATGAGGAGGGTATTCCCCTGCTTATCAATGGTTACAGGCTCAAGGTTTACAAAAAACCCCTGTCTACGGATGAGTTTATAAATTCCATAAATAGGGAGGTGTATGTCATTGGAAACTCCATATTCTCTAGTGCCTCCCCCTCCTAGAAAAATAAATAAAAAAATAAACATAAAGAGGCATGGGTGAAAACCTCTTTGAGGTGCCCAAGGCCAAGTTCAGGGTTGAAAACCTCCATGAGGTAATCCTGGAGGAAAATAAAAATAAAAAAAAACAAAGAATAAAATATCCTTGGGTGAAAACCTCCTTGAAGTTCCCAAGGCAGGCTTGTGGGTTGAAAACCTTTGTGGAGGCAACCCACCTACCTTAAAAAAAAGAGAAAAGGAAGAAATGATACCTATGCACTCACTTGTTTTCTGATTTGTAGGTTGTTGATCAGAGGTGGTTTTAGACCCGGAGGAGAAGTTTTCTTCCTCTCTTCTCTCTGTCCTCTACTTACCCACTCCATGGACAACTCCAGCATGAACCCATTCACTCATTTCTTCTTTCAAGTAAGCAGAAAACTCATTTTTCCTCATGACTATAACTGTTACAAGAACGTTTGTAGCTACTACAGGGTTCCTGTAGTGCTACAAGAAACCTTGTAACTAGTATAGGAAACTTATTTGCGAGAAAATTAGTTCTCTAAAAGGCTTCTAAACTTCAAAAATAGCATGATACTTAAATAAAAATAAAATAAAAACATAGCAAGAGAAAGATAGGCATGGCTGTCACCAAACTCCAGCTCCCTGCACCAAATAATTTCTACAACACACTAGCAATATGTAGGCTCAAGTATGGCCCTTCACCTCTTTTTATGCACTCATATTGATCAAAATGATTTAATGTCGAGAATTAGAGAATAAAAAGGAAAAAAGGTGTTAGTTAACTTGGCCACCCTCGTAGAGTTAAAGTGGATGAGAATTAGAGTGTACATGCTACCTATGAAATTCAAACTAGTCAAGGGAGAGTTAACAAGGACAAGGAGGTGATTTTGAGGCAGGTGCAATGATTAACTAGAGTGGGACCAATGGTCCCAAAGAGGAAAACTCGTGCCCACTCCAAGTCAACACTCCGCTCCAAATTTGGTTAAGAGGCCATAAAGGTGAGTTTTGGCTCATTATGCCCACTTCATTTAGAATTTCAAGAGAAGTGGGAGAAAGATAAGTTAGAGAAACCATCGAAGAGAAAAGCGTCAAGTCTGAGCTTGCATGCACCCCCATGCTACAGGAAAGAATGAAGTGCTACAAGAAACTTCACAAGAAGATCAACAGGGATAAGAAGAGAAAAGCAGAGCCACTCTTGGGTGTTATTACCTCGTAAGACCACCATTAACAAGTAAATACACCATAGGACATAGGTAAGTGGTTGCCACCCTACAAAATTTCAATTTATCCATGAAATTTATACACATTCAGTCATAAATGGGAAATTAAATGGTGAAATATGAGTTTTTTTAGACCATAATCTCCAAGGCACTTCTTCACAAGTAATTCACAAACAAAAACCATTCTACCACCTTCCTATCATAGCCACAAAATGGGAGGGGGATTTAACATAAGGGAGCCCAATGATATCAAAATAATAAGACTTCACCCTCAAGTAATGGAAATTTTCAGGAACCACTAGTGGCTAGGTTTCTTTGAGCTTCTTAAGGGTTTTGATGAGGAGATAGCACGAGAATTTGTAGTGGCCCTGCAATTACACTCAAAGGATAGAGCCACCACTATGGTTAGAGGCCTAGCTATCACACTTTAACCTGAACTAATCATCAAAATCACCACTTTTCCTCTAGGATTCAAGTGGATTAAGGAAGATAGGATGCCAAGCACTGCAACCAAGAAAAGCTTATTTATGCCAGGAGAAGACTTCATTGAGGACAAGAATGGAGTGAGGAAAGAAATCCTTCCATACCCCTGGGATGAAGTAGCCTTCCACATCATGAAATTCATTTCCTATGAGGTCGGGCTTAGTGTAGTCTATGGATACCATTTGAGGTTGTTTAATGAACTTATATTTCAACGAGAACTCCCTCTAGAACAAATATTGAGCATCCCTCATTTCCTCTTGCACTCAATTATAGACCCGAGAAAAAAGGTGAGGGAAAGGAAGCACTAGAATTTGGCTCATCATGGCCTCATCAAAATGATAGCGAGTAATGCTCTGAGCAGATTAAACCTCCTCGTGTCTTGGTCCTCATTCATAGATATGGATAGGGAAGCCTTCATAGCCACCCAAAGTGGACAAACCTCTACCTATAGTCTTGGAGAGAGGGAAATATAAGAAGAAGAAGGGGGGGAGGCTGAAGAAACAGAAGGGGAATATGAGGAAGAGGAAGAGATGGATGTTGAGACAGAAAAAATAGGATCATTAGAAACAGAGGAAGAAAAATAAGAGGAAAAGAGGGATATTAAATAGAGAAGGAAGAGATTGAGGAGAAGAGGGAATAAAATACAGAGGAGGAAATACAGAACCCTATGCTAGACACTCATACCTCTCCTTAGTAGACCAGCATATCACCTGAGGTAACAAAGAAAGAAGTGGCAGATACCTTAGCCACTTTGAGCACACTAGTGAAATCAAAGAGGAAGAGACAAACACCCATGTACTTCAGGACTAGGAAGAGTCAAAGGGTAAGGCAAGGGAAACCACATAGTCCAACCAAAATCCCTATAACCATTGAGGAGTTACCCAAGAAGGATGCTAGTAAGGTTAAAAGAAGGAAAGGTTCAAGAGGTCACTTCACCTGAAAGGAAACCTATAACATACAAGAGAAGACATTCATCAAGGTTAGCATCCCCTACACATATACCAACCCCCATAGACCCTCAAAAGACATAAAAGATGGAAAAATAAGCAAGGCAAGGTTTTCTACAGGAAAAACGAAGTTCTCTACATGAAACTCTATCTTTGGTACAAGAAAATCCAACAGTGCCAGAATCAGAGCAGGAAGTCTTGGGGGAGGGAGATAAGACACACATGGGTGGGAAAGAGGCCCAAGATGTTGAGAAATAAGCACAAGATGAAGGGAAAGATGCAAAAGGGGAGGAAGATAAAGATAAAAAGGAGGAACCTACCTCCCAAAAACATGTCCCTAAAGATATATTAGCAGCGTCACACCCTAGCCCTCAACCAAATATTAGTTATTACTATACATTTATTGAAGGGGGGAATTTGATTCCTCAAAATTTTGCAGTCCCCTTATTTTACCAATTAGAACAAGAAAGAGCATGCACCAATCATTGGATGACAATTTCTATAATAAAAGGTGTGCATGACATAGGAATCATGCAAGAAAAGGTCACTGAGTTGGGAAGGGATTTGTCTTATGTTAGGCTCAGAGAATCAATGTTGAAAAAATAGCTTCAGGAAGCCTAGGTAGAGAATGAAATATTGCAAATTTAGCTTCAACAAAAAGACAAACAAATGGCCACCATGGAAGATTTGTGCATGGAGGTCATTCAACACAGATACACATTAGATTCCTATAGAATCTACCTCAAATAAAAATGGCTCCAATTTCAAATCAAGACACTAACCTCTCATGGGTACTTAAATTTTTAGAACTGCAGATAATTCATTGACTTTTGCAACTAGTAAAGCATGGCAGACAAGGCAAATATGGCATAATTCTACATGCACAATCTTGTGTTGACAGACTTGAACATTTGGGACACTACTAGATTTAGAGACACGAAGTTGATGGCATTAGACTCTTGGATGGTTAATGAGGAATCAAGAGCACAACAAGTAAAGAGGGTAATGAGAAGAGAAAACATAGAGCCTCTACACATTAGGATAGAACTATTTAGCCTTAGGGGAGTCATAAATAACCATATTAAGATAGAAAAGGATGCCACACTTAAATAAAAGTACCTCATCATGCAAGCACAAGCCATTGACCATTTTTATGATGTTTCTAGGTTGTTGGGAGATGAATGTATAATGGCTAGTCAAAGGATACAAAATGGCCTCCCATTCAGTCTCATAAACATGGAATACCACACCCCATAGAGATTGAGGAGTTCTTTAGAAAGGGCACCACTATACAAAAGGGCTATGCAAGAAATGAAAATACAATGTCTTGGATTGAAACTCAGTCCACCTTTGATGATGGGACTGGGTGATGGGAAATACCGAGAGGAGGAAAACATAAAATGAAATGAGGCAAAAAATAATGTTGGGTTCTACCCTCCTAAAGCAACTCCTTCACTTCTTCCTTGGGAGGTCAGAGGGGCCACTAAAGCACTGAAAGAGATGGAGAAGGAGGACTAAGTTGCTCAGAGGATGAGTAAACATTTGGTAGGGAGGTGATGATGAGCTCCATCATTAGGTATAATTGGAGGGGTTAATTTTCACCTTTTTAGCCTTATTAGTCTCTTTTTATAACATTTGATTATATTATGGTCATATGTTGCTAGTGTAGATGGTAATTAAGTCTTGTCATACTTTGAATGCCTTATATGGTTTAAATGCAGGATAATCATGACGATATTCCACTTTTTTTGAAGATTTTTCAATTAAAGCTCAAAGTAGACAACAAGGAGAGATTCCAAGAGGGTTTTCCACCTCCTTAACTCCCAAAGGCAGCTAAGCGATCCTTGAGATTCCTTCCAACAACTCGAAATCAAAGGCAACCAAGCAAGTGGGAGATCAAGTGCACCAAAGCTCCAGTTCTCTTGTAGTCAAAGAGAACACATCACCTAATTTTTAGGGAGTTGTTGGTAGCTACCCTTTAGGTTAAATAGGGCAGCGCAAGAGCTCATTAGGATTCAAATTTTGGAGGAAATTAGTAAACTCTTAGCTCTTGTAATAGGTTTTTGAGACTTTCATGACTATGTAATGAGAATATTTTCTACAATAAGATGAGTATTCATATTTTCCTTCACTGATTTAGTTTCAGAGGGCTATTCTTGTGGGTTAGGGCACAGACCATTGGCCTTAGTCTCTCTTGTGTATCCATGCTTATTTTTATGCCATTTTATGAGTTTTATCTTCCATTTTAGTTTGCTTCCATTTTATCTTTGTTGTAGTTAGGCTTGCATAAATGTTGGTAGAGTAACATATAAACTCATAAAGCTGTGTGTCAAAGCCTCCCTCTCTCATCTATTTCATTGGAGCTTGAGGAGGGCAGATCTTCACCACATGCCCAAATTTTCTCTTTAGTTTATGATTTCTTGGAAAGAATAGATAGGTTGTTGTAGTGTCGTGAACATGTTGAGAATATTGAGTTAGATTTCTATTTGAATGGTTAAGTAGGTTTTCTTGTCAAATTCAACTCATCTTTTCCATCTTCTTCATCATATATTTTCCAATGTTTGTTGCATGAACAGGTATTTTTCTTGTAGGTTCAAGTAGCACAGCAGAGGAGAACTTCACCAGCAACCTAGCTTCCTTTCTCACCCTTCATCAACCTTCTTTCAACCAAACCACCTTCAACCCTGTTTTTGAGATTTTCACCTTCACACCGTGAGCAACCCTAGAAGCGCAAGACGAGATTTGCAAGAGGTTATGATATTTTCAAAGGGGTTGGAAACCTTCACTCCATCCGATTTCACCTTAATTTCACCTCCCCACACCTTTTCCCATCATTTTGAGCCTCGGACTGCCCTCGGCCTGTTTCCTGTAGCAATTCAGGACTTTCTTATAGCACTACATGAAACCTATAGTAGACCCTGTAGAAGCACCAGTTTGCCTCTCCTTCAGCCTAGAAACCATCTTCCACCTCTTATAGACCTCCCATAACCATCAAGACACCTTCAGCCCTGAATCCAAGATTCCAATACCTTCCTAAGCCACCTTAGCACCTCTCCTTTAGCTGCAAAACAAAGTATTTACAAGCATAGTTAGGTCATGACTAGATACATTATTAAAAGCATGATAGTTAAAGTATGAAATAGTTATAGTGTGTTTAGCCATTTGGCCCAGAAATGTGTGATTAGATTAGTATTCTTTCTGAAATTTCAATTGAGTACTTTACTTCATGAATGTTGCCTAGTTTGCTTCTATTTCTTGTCATAGCTTACATTGTAGATTTCTTTCTTTGCAAAATAGCTAGATGTATCTTCTTGATTTATAATATTCCTTTGATGGTTGATAGAGTACTATTTTTGAGTCTCTTGTAGTTCTAGGCCTAATTCCTAAGTGTGATAGACTTCACTCAAAAACCCTAGAAATAACACCCTTTCGTAGGACTCAGAAGATGATGACATGAGTAGAATGCATCTGCTGTGTATATAGCACTATCACCTCCAAGTTTGTACAAACCAGAGGTTGATAAAGTAAAGTAGAGTATCCTCTAGGAGTTTCAATACTCTTGGTGCAATACCAGGGCTCACTAATGTTTTCAAGAAACTTGAATGTCCTCCTGTTAGCGCTTGAATCTGCCTCAGGCTGAAGAAGGAAAAACTCGAGGCAACATCAAACCAAGCTTAGCCTCGTAGCTAGCCCTACGAGGACAGGAGAGGGCTCTCTCCGGGTCTATCTCGGCAAAAGTCTTCAAAGGGGCTGAGATGACCTATAGTGAATGTTGATTTTAGGCTAGTAAACAAATAAGAAAGGGGTTTTTGATAAATGATGGGTTTCTGGGCTGCATGGGGCAAAGACAGCAAGAGCAGGAAAATTAAATGAAAATGCAGATTATCTCATGAGGCAAGATAGGCAAGAGCTTAAGCATCCAATTTTGAAATTATATGGAGTGTAAAGAATGTTTAAGAAGCTGAAAAGGGCATGAAATCATGAATCCTTTTCAGACGGAAGAAAACATAGAACTTGAACACTTTCCCAAGGCAGAGCAGCAAGCTGAATTCTGCCCTTCTACTTAAAAGCGTTCAATAGAAAACGATTACGAATGAACTGCAAAACATTACAAGACACATATGAAAACAAAAGAAGAAACACAATGCTAAGTTATTACCACAGGGATCTCCTGAAACAGAGCTACATCATTTCATTAATCTCCAGCCAGAACTGTACAATGAAACACTATTTTTCTCCTCCACACACCTCTCAGAAACTCTCTCCCTACAAGTGATTTTTAATACAATATATAAGCCTAGAAGTGGGATAACAAATCAACCCAAATAAGGAATGATTTAATTATCATTTAACAAACAAGGCTGGAAAGCCAATCAGTTGTTCTGAAGACAGAACATCGCTCCCTTTGAAACGTTTTGATGACCTATTAAAAGACAAACGCTGGAGTGGCAGATCCTGTAAAATCGTGACTGAAGACAAAATAGGCAATGCACTCCTATTTTTCTGCTTATGTTGATATCTACATTCTAATTCTGGTTTTCAGTCTTTGACTGTCAATTTTCCACCTATCATTTGAATAAAAAATAATTTTAAATAAAAATAGCTTTTGAATTTTTCCTTTGACAAAGTTCCGCCATTTTCAGCTGCGTTTTCTCCCTTTCGTTGCTAACTTCTTTAATGCAGCTGAAAGTTGGTAGTTGCTCTTCTCTATCTCGGTAGGCTCTTTCATGAGAAGCCAAGGTGTCAACATGGGTTGTGCAGTTGTTGAGGATGCAAAAAGAAGTTGCGGCATCTTTCATATTATGTTATACATATAATTAATACATTTGCGCTTATCCTCTGACAGAGAGTTCTTGAGATCAGATTGAAGCAATTACAAGTCAGATTGCAGACTACTAACTTGCTGAACAATGCCAGGCGCTAACACGGCTCATTCATACTTACATGTTTGGTCATCTCTGCAACTGAAGTGCAGTATTTCTCAGTGATAAAGTGCGGATTCTATCTGCGATGAAATACAGTTAAGAAGTGCGGATCTTATTTGAGGTAGATTGAGGATAATCTGAAGTTGTTTACAGACTGTTCTGTGGAGGAAATTATGGATTGGGTGTCCCAAAAACTACTGCATATGACAAATTTTCCCTCAGCATCTGTGTGAAGAACATATCGACCTGCGTACCATTTTCTCCAGCGCATTTTAATCATCTGAAATAATTAGTCACTGGACAAGAAATTCAATGGCCTCTTCTTCTACTGTAGCAGCAGCATTATGTTCATAAAAGGAATTCGGACCAACCAACCTTCTCCCACAAAACCTTCTCATTTGCAAGCTGATCATGGTGTTTTGGTATGAAGCCGGACGCAAAATTTTTTTTTTTTTGGCTCTGTCGCTATATGGGTAGCGCCCCTGCCCAACGCGTAGCGCCCAGCAAGTGCGTAGCGCCCATGTTAATTAACACTGGTTGTTGGTGTTATGTGCGTAGCGCACCCTATATGGGTAGCGCCGCTCCTGTATGGGTAGCGCGCACCTCCAGCTCCAAATCCACTGCTCTAAAACACTCCAAACTTAACTCTAACATTTCCACTCGGCTTTGCGTTTCATTTTTCATGGCAGTGGGTCCACAAAAGAAGGAGAGGTGGATGCCCAATCGAAAACAATTTATTACACCATTGACATTTGAAGTTGATCATACAAAGAACTAGACCTTTTATCAAGGATCTTCTATCGAACCAGCAACGTGTGTGATACCTCTAATTTTATGCCACTTTTTGCCTTTAGACACTGTCTTTGTCTTTTAACTGATTTTCCAAGTTGGACTGATAACTCTTGTTTATCTGTTGCAGGGTTGCTGAAGCTGGTGCCATTTGAAGAGCTGGAGAATTTGAGACATTTTGACAAACAAGGTTTTGAAGCTCTTCAAATGGCACCAGCTTCAGCAACCCTGCAACAGATAAACAAGAGTTATCAGTCCAACTTGGAAAATCAGTTAAAAGACAAAGACAGTGTCTAAAGGCAAAAAGTGGCATAAAATTAGAGGTATCACACATGTTGCTGGTTCGATAGAAGATCCTTGATAAAAGGTCTAGTTCTTTGTATGATCAACTTCAAATGTCAATGGTGTAATAAATTGTTTTTGATTGGGCATCCACCTCTCCTTCTTTTGTGGACCCACTGCCATGAAAACTGAAATGCAAAGCCGAGTGGAAATGTTAGAGTTAAGTTTGGAGTGTTTTAGAGTAGTGGATTTGGAGCTGGAGGTGCGCGCTACCCATACAGGAGGGGCACTACCCATATAGGGCGCGCTACGCACATAACACCAACAACCAGTGTTAATTAACATGGGCGCTACGCACTTGCTGGGCGCTACGCGTTGGGCAGGGGCGCTACCCATATAGCGACAGAGCCAAAAAAAATTTTGTTTTGCGTCCGGCTTCATACCAAAACACCACGATCAGCTTGCAAATGAAAAGGTTTTGTGGGAGAAGGTTGGTTGGTCCGAATTCCTTTTATGAACATAATGCTGATGCTACAGTAGAAGAAGAGGCCATTGAATTTCTTGTCCAGTGACTAATTATTTCAGATGATTAAAATGCGCTGGAGAAAATGGTACACAGGTCGATATGTTCTTCACGCCGATGCTGAGGGAAAATTTTTCATATGCAGTAGTTTTTGGGACACCCAATCCGTAATTTCCTCCACAGAACAGTCTGCAAACAACTTCAGATTATCCTCAATCTACCTCAAATAAGATCCGCACTTCTTAACTGTATTTCATCGCAGATAGAATCCGCACTTTATCACTGAGAAAGACTGCACTTTAGTTGCAGAGATGACCAAACATGTAAGTATGAATGAGCCGTGTTAGCGCCTGGCATTGTTCAGCAAGTTAGTAGTCTGCAATCTGACTTGTAATTGCTTCAATCTGATCTCGAGAACTCTCTGTCAGAGGATAAGCGCAAATGTATTAATTATATGTATAACATAATATGAAAGATGCCGCAACTTCTTTTTGCATCCTCGACAACTGCACAACCCATGTTGACACCTTGGCTTCTCATGAAAGAGCCTGCCGAGATAGAGAAGAGCAACTACCAACTTTCAGCTGCATTAAAGAAGTTAGCAACGAAAGGGAGAAAACACAGCTGAAAATGGCGAAACTTTGTCAAAGGCAAAATTCAAAAGCTATTTTTATTTAAAATTAGTTTTTATTCAAATGACAAGTGGAAAATTGACAGTCAAAGACTGAAAACCAGAATTAGAATGTAGATATCAACATAAGCAGAAAAATAGGAGTGCATTGCCTATTTTGTCTTCAGTCACGATTTTACAGGATCTGCCACTCCAGCGTTTGTCTTTTAATAGGTCATCAAAACGTTTCAAAGGGAGCGATGTTCTGTCTTCAGAACAACTGATTGGCTTTCCAGCCTTGTTTGTTAAATGATAATTAAACCATTCCTTATTTGGGTTGATTTGTTATCCCACTTCTAGGCTTATATATTGTATTAAAAATCACTTGTAGGGAGAGAGTTTCTGAGAGGTGTGTGGAGGAGAAAAATAATGTTTCATTGTACAGTTCTGGCTGGAGATTAATGAAATGATGTAGCTCTGTTTCAGGAGATCCCTGTGGTAATAACTTAGCATTGTGTTTCTTCCTTTGTTTTCATATGTGTCTTGTAATGTTTTGCAGTTCATTCGTAATCGTTTTCTATTGAACGCTTTTAAGTAGAAGGGCAGAATTCAGCTTGCTGCTCTGCCTTGGGAAAGTGTTCAAGTTATATGTTTTCTTCCGTCTGAAAAGGATTCATGATTTCATGCCCTTTTCAGCTTCTTAAACATTCTTTACACTCCATATAATTTCAAAATTGGATGCTTAAGATCTTGCCTATCTTGCCTCATGAGATAATCTGCATTTTCATTTAATTTCCCTGCTCTTGCTGTCTTTGCCCCATGCAGCCCAGAAAACCCCATCATTTATCAAAAACCCCTTTCTTATCTGTTTACTAGCCTAAAATCAATGTCAGTGTTTCATTTAGGTCATCTCAAATCCTATTGGACATCTTTCACTGAGTTTGACCCGGAGAGAGCCCTCTCCTATCCTCGTAGGGCTAGCTACGAGGCTAAGCTTGGTTTGATGTTGCCTCGAGTTTTGCCTTCTTCAACCTGAGGCAGATTCGAGCGCTAAACCTCCTATAAGAGAAGTGTATAATTCGAAAAGGACCTTTTATTTGAGTTGATAATTTTTACATAAGTGAACTTGATGCCAAAATAAATGATTCTTCCCCATTATTTTTTCTACTACATAGGGGTCTTTCTATAGTTGTTGAATGATATTGCATACCTTCTCATATTGATTCAATTATATCATTTCTTCTTCCACCCATTTTAATTGTGGAATGTAAATAGTGTAGAATAAACCCTTTGTGCCTTCCTCTTTCCTTGACAATTTATCTATCACGATATTTTGTTTTCCCACTTTATGGATAATTTCAAATTCATAACATATAATATTTGTAATTAATTTGTGTTTCTCTATCTAAAGATGATCTTTTTTCTTATAATTAATTCAAACTATCATGATCTATTTTTAATTTGAAGTGTCTTCCTATTAGGTATGGATGGAATTTCTTAACCACATGTAGTATGCCAAACTTATTTTTTTCATACATGGGTTTGAGTAAGTTATTTCATTTAAGTTCACTACTTTCAAAGTAAATGGGTCATCCTTCTTAAATTATAGCTACACCAATCCCATAACCTAAGGCTTCACACTCACAAAGAAGATTTTTTTGAAGTCAGGTATGGCTAGGATGGGAATTGTACCAATATCCTCTTTAAGTTTTTCAAAAGATTTGGTTGCTTCTTTAGTTCAATAAATTACTTCTTTATTCTATAATTTTGTTAGAGGTGATACTATTTTACCATAATTCTTGAAAAAAGCATGCTAGTAAGCTATCAAACTTAAGTATCATATCATTTTCTTCAAAGTCCTTGGGATTGACTATTATCTCATAGATTTGATTTTATTAGGGTCCATTTCGATTTTTATGGGATATAATATGACCCAAATATTCGTTTTCTTGAACCAAAACACACAAAGGATTTGCATATAGCTTTTGTTCTTCCAATAGTGTTAAGACCATGTCAATGTGTTATACACACTTTTCTGAATTTTTAATATAGATTAGTATGTCATAAAAAAATATTATCACAAATTTTCTAAGGAAGGGTTTGAAAATAGAATTCATCAAGCTTCTAAATGTTGAAGGTGAATTAATAAGTCCAAATGGTATAACCAAAAACTCATAATGAACTTCATGTGTTCTATAGGTTGTTTTTTGAATGTCCATATAGGCGTCTCTCCATATACCTTGGAATGATCATTGATAAATTTTTGGAGACCCACTGAAGCAAAGGATATATATGTTTGAACATCTAATGAACACAATTGTGAAATTACACCATGGAGTCCTATTTTTAAAAATTTAATCATGCTAGTAGAGATTATCTCTTTATAAGGCTTCTTGTAGATACCTATAATCTCAATTTATTTCCTTATAAGGGAAATATCATGAAAAAAACTTGAAAATTAAGAGCCAATGTTCCTTATTAGTTAAGCATTAAACACCTAATACAATATGAGCACCACCCATTTGGATTACAATCATGGGAATATCCAATAAATACTTCCCCATATCCAAATTAATATTATGGAACTTCCTTGGAAAATTTATTGTACCTTCATCTACAATCATTACGTGAAATTTTAGTGTTGGATATATAAAGCAATTAAGAAGATTTTCCATTTTTTCATTTATGAATTTTATGGTACTACATAAATCATTCAACATTCTTAACTTTTTAGATTTGATATATTCCTCTATCTTGAGGGTTTGTGGCGTATTGATGTTTTCCAATGTGTGGGAAGATATTGTTGGAGTAGTCTCTTCTAGATCCAAATATTTTGATGGTTCCAATTCTTGATCTTATTCATATTTAAAATATATTTAGAATAATTTCCTCTTTCCAAATTTATACCCCTCACTATACTTGTTATCACAATTGAAGCATAGTCCCCTTTCTCTTATTTCATCCATTTGTTGAGGTGTCATCCTTGTCAGTTTGGAGCCCCTATTCTATTCTTACATCCATTTGTTGAGGTTTCAACTTTGTCGATTTATTAGAGGTAGCATGATGTTCTCTATAGTTATTAATGACAAATTCTCTAGTAGCCATATTTTTACTTTCAACATTCCTTGATATAATGAAATAATGGCCTATGGATTTAGGTTCAAAGAGATTCACCTCATGTTGTATGCATTCCTTTAAATTTTCCATAGAAAGGTCTAACAAATTAACCTCTAAAATTTTCTTCACATTGAGATTCAACATTGGAATTTTTTAATGTGTTCTATAATTAGACCCTTTTGTTGAAGATTTAGAAATTAACTAAAGAATGCATTTTCTTAAAATCCCCATAATGTGCTATCAATTCCTCCATAAAAATGGAGATAAAATATAATTAATTTTCCTTTCATAGTGTCATTGATACTATACAAATTCATCTTGTTCTAAATACATGGATATCATATTTACATTTTCCAAAGTTGTTTCTTGGTGCAGATCAAAGTATTTCTCTATATGGAATATCCATGTTATAGGATGGTTAAAATAAAATTTCCTCATATCAATATTTGGAATATGGTAGTAATTTGGTGCTAACTTGAAGACCCGATGATGTCGATATTGAAGACAAATATCATGATTAGTTTATGTGATTCAATTTTTGTGATCTCCATTTATGATAAATTAATTTTTCTATTGATCGAGTTCCAATAAAAATTTTCTCCTTATTTAGATGTTTTCCTTGGATCTCAATATGCCTTCTAGGAATCCTCTCTAAGAGAAAGTTTTACATGGAATTCATGGATTTTTGTATTTCTTTCTTAATGTATTTTTTATTTATTCCTTGAGATATTTTTTTATTTATTCCTTATTTTTAGTCATGGAATTTTGTACTTATTCCTTGTCATTTGAATTTCTTTCTTATTTTCCTTTATCCTTTTTTCAATATGTGACAATTGACCTTCCAACATGGATACCTGGTATTGGACATCTTATATTTCTTCATGAGTCATGGATTATACTTTTTGAAGTTTAAGTGGTGAAGTAAATTTTGAAGCACCATTAGGGGCCATGTGAGTAAATAATAATGCTCCTTTTTCTCTGTATCGCGAATTTTGATTCACCAAAAAAATATCTTCTAAAAAGACAAAGTTATGCAAATTGTAATTTATGTACCTTCCAAAATCATAATTTGAATATTATCTAGATGAATGAAATATTTCTTAATGTATCTATAAATTTTGAGCTCTGATGAATTTGAATTTCAAGGTACAATACTTAGATATGTCCTCTAGAATTCCAAATATATGACTAAATATGAGGTGCCAAGTGAAATTTATGGTAAATTTCCCAAAACTTGTCAATTTTTGGCCTATTCCCAAGAGAAAACTTGTATAACATACCACATGTAAAATTATTCAAATATTATTCTCAAATGTTTAGCTAAAGTATTTCAACATGTGTCCTCATATCTCTAAAAATTTCATATCTAGAGGTATGAAAAAAAAATGCTATAGTGAGAATACCATGATAGCTTTTTTGAAACTTATTTTGGCACCATTCAAAAACCCTAACTTTCATAGGATATATATCCAAAATTATAATGGACACAAATAAATTTTTTTGGCTAGATAAAACTTAAGACAATTTCTAAATATTTACAAAATTTAAGGGTTTGAATCTTCCCAAAAATTTGGTTATAGAGAAAATTCCAAGATAATGCAATTGAAAATACCATTTGCAAACCCTAAATTTCATGGGATATATCTCTAAAATTCTAGTGAACTAGAATCTATTTTTTTTTATCAAACATAAATTGAGTTTTCTTCTCAATATCATCAAGATTTCATGGTCTAAAATGTCCCAAAATAAAATATATAGTGAAAATTCCAAGATGGCTCATTTTAAGTAGAAAAACCCTAGAATTATAGCATAATACCAAATTTTATGAACCTTCCACCTTAAAAATGATAAGAAACCAATAATTGTAGTCCACTTCATTGTGGAAACTTTGTTTTACAATGAATACAATGTATAGGACAAGATTTGAGGATCCTAAGACTAATTCTTATTAGTATGTGTGTGTGTGTAAATGTATACAAACACGCACACACACACACATGAAACAATGGGTGAATTTATAATGAAATGGTACATTAAACGGTTTTAGTTGGAATAGTAATAGAAATGTAATAACTCAATATCTATGGATTAATAAGGGCTTTTGAGGTTAACATTAGCCTATCTATGGCTTAACATGAATCTTCAACAATTCAAGGAAGTTGGTTATATTTGGACACTAAAAATAAAGGACCATATGGGTCAAATATGATATATTTCATGTTGAATCATGAATAATGTGATTGTTTTTTGAATCATCATCACAATCCCTTGTGCTTAAGTGTTGAAATAATAAAGGACCATACGGGTCAATATGATATATTGAATGTTGAATGATGAAAAACATGATTTTTTTTTTAATCATCATCACAATTTCTTATGCTTGAGTGTTTCAATGATTTCATTATACACCACCAATCATCTTGGAGCATAATTACTCTTATGTTTGTTTCCTTAGATGATATTTTTATATTATTTATTCCTAGGTTTATTCAATCCTGATCAGTATTTGTACATGTCGATGAAAGCTTCTCACTTTATTCCAACTAAGCCCATTCATAAGGTAAGTAATATAAAATAAATTTACATGAAAGAGATTGCTAAGTTGCACAAGATACCCAAGGCATTTTTTTCATATAGAAATCCAAATTTTACTTCTTCTTTTTTTTCAAAATAATTGCTCAAAGGATTTGGAACAAGTTTGAAATTTAATACAACTTATCATCCATACAAAAATCGTTAGATAGGGAGAGTTAATCAAAAGATAAAGGATATGTTAATAATGTATATGATAAATAAGCCATCCAAGTTAGAGGATATCATTATTATAGCATTGAGGATATATGAATATTTAGTGTAATTTACATATAATAATGGATATCATGATTATATCAAGATGAGTACATTTGGATCATTATATGGTAAAAAGACAAATATTCCAATTAGTTGGGAAAATCTAACAAACATAGTAGTACTTAGGCTAAAATCCTCAAATAAATGGAAGAAAAGATGGTTAATATCAAGAAAAAATTGAAATAACATATGATAGGAAAAATATTTATGTAGAGAAAGGATGAATACCAAGATATTTTATGGATGGGGAGCATGCATACTTGAAATTTATACCAAATAAGAGCTATTTGAAATTGGGAAATCATACTTAGTTGGAAGCTAGATACTATGGATACTTTGATATATTAACTAGGACAGGGTGATCTCAATTTTATCACCATATAATTTTTAATATATCTTGATACTTTCTAAGTGGAAAAATAGGAGGAATTGACATGTAAGTTTCATTTTAATGATACGCCTGAGCTTGGAAATTCGGGGTTTGAAACCTTCTAGAGTAATATTGAGGTATCAAATGTCATTTTTAGGGATTGGGGTGTTTTAACTTGTGTTCATGCCCTTGATGTTGATTTACACACTAATACTTTTCCAACAGTGCAAAAATCACCTCAATCATAGCTCGCATACGAAGGTTATGTCTCCAAAAAGTTAATTTATCTTGTTGACCACCATGGTATAAGAAAATTCCAAATAAACCCTCACTACTCACAGTTTTGGGTTATCCATGTGTGGGATGTCGAGAAAGTTCTATAAGGTAAAAAATATTATCATAGCTAAAGGTTACAGATATCCAAACACTACCCTTAGATGGTTATTTGACTATGTTAAATTCTGATTTTTCAGGAGGATAATATGTTCCATTCTTTGGAATTGTATCTTGTTTCATAACTCAGAAAAACATATGAGAGTGGTATTTTGTGAGCATATTAGAGGAGGAGGAGGAGGATTCTATATCATTCGTTTATTCCATACTATCAAAAGGAAACTTCATAGTGAGTTCCCATTCATTCATATATGTATTTTACAATTTAAGAAAAGAGAGTAGAGCACAAGCCTCACATTTTGACTAGGTTTTCTCTTGTATTGAGTTTCCCATGATAAATATTGTGATAATATTTGTGGATGGTGTATATTGTGCCTATTTTTTCATTTTCATAATTTATTTATTTCATAAAATTCAAGCAAGGTTAGTAATTAATTAATCTAGGATGTAAGGATAAATTAAATTGCACAATATAAAATTTTATAATATTACAAGATTTGTTGTGATAAATTATTCTAATGAAATATACATAACAATTTATAGACCATGAAACCTATTGGATATAAATTTTATTACCTTCGAGCATAAAATATCATAATGTGCTCCATGTATCACTATTAAAAAAGTATATACCTCACTCTAACCATGTTATTATTTTTGCTTTCATTTAGGTGAAACTAGGAGATATTTAGGAACAAATAGAATGCATATTGGACAATAAGGTCACATTTTTATAAGAAAAATCATTAGGGTATATAAAGGCTTAGTGAACCCACTATAGCCTTGAGGAAGAAATTTTAGGGTTGGAGGATGTGAAGTAGGAGGAAAACTCACATCTATTTTGAATTTTTGATGTAAAATTTGGCATCATATATAATTTCAATATGCACCAAGGATGATGCATAATTGAAGGGGAGGAAAATTTTATACCCCACGTTTTACCCTATAATGATGTAGGGGCATTAGGCGAAATAAAATACTTTGTATTTAAGTAGACATAGGGGGGTCTGATGTTTCTAATTTCTTATGTAATTATTAGTATTTTGAATACATATAGTGAAGAATTGTAAATGTTCTCAAATCACTAGAGAACATGAGAGAATTTAATTAGTTAGGAATGTGAAGAGTCAGTTTCAGCAAATTTATGGATTTCTTCTAGATTTAGAAAATCTACAATTTCAAGAGTTTTGTTGAGCTGTCAAAGAAGCTGAATCGATTCGTTTGTGTTTTTTGCATAAATGTAGGCCCAAAGGAATAGGAGGATAGATCTGGAGGGAGCTGAAGAAACAAAGTTCCTGTAAGCCTACGGGCAGTTAACAGGGCCATTTGATTTTGAAAATATGGTCAAAACCAAGAAGTTTTTGTAAGTGATTTCATTAGGATATATGAAAGAATTTGTTTTTGCATTATAGGAGCATTGTTGATCTAAATTCTGTGTGAATGAGCTTTGAGTTTCAATAAGAAATTGTGTGAGTTTGTGTGTAATTGAATGAATTGAAACTCCGCGTGCTTTAGTGATAGACAAATGAATCTATCGTAAAAAGGATAGAACCTTTATAAGGATTCCACATGTATGAAGTCAAAGAGAAATTCTCTGTATAGACAGAGTGAGGTTTTGAGTTCACATTCAGGGTTTTACTGTGTTGGAATCGATGGGTCTGAACCACAGATAATGAGTAAGTGTGGTTAATTACTATGAAGAAATGTTGGATGAGTGGATCGGAATGGTAGTAGTGTTGTAGTGGAAGCGAAAGAGCAACGTTATGAATTAGAGAAACCCTGTAGAATTGAAGACATATTGCGAAATAACAAGCGGAAGACACTAGTCAGAAGGAAGGCGTTTTGTGAAGGCCCAAAGGGGTTCCACACAGAATGTAATGAAGGAAAACAGTGTAGGAATTTGTGCAAAGACACAGCATTGAAAGATTGAATTGGAACTATGAACCGGAAGACATAGTCGAACAAAGATCAGCGAATGCGGAATTAATTTAGAGATAAATTACGTTTGAGTGGAACCAGGATCAAGTAACATGGTGGCGGAGGCATTCGAATTAAAACAATGTTAGAACTGTGAAGGAACGAAGTGGAATTGCGAGTTGAAGACCTGGTGGAACCATGCGAGGGAGTCGTGAAGCGGTTTTTTTTGAACCCACAAGTGGTCTTCGCATTGCAAAAAGATGGTAAGTTGTTTTTTTGAAAATAATGCGATAGTGTTCTTTGTTCAACACGTGGCAATCGACAGTTTTAGATTACCTCTTATATCGCATAATTTTGGGGAACCAAAGGGCGTTCAATTTAGTAATGTGATTTCCGTTGGATGATCCGATCCAAGGATCGGACGACGTTCGCGTTGTGAAGGTGCGTGAAGGATACAACAAGGTATGTTAGTAGCTAGTAACGTGGAACCGAACTTTAATATTTTCTTGGTACTTACCAAAGTCAGGTTTTTCTATCTATTAGTAAATTACGGTTAGAACATGAAGTGGTCGCATATACATGTTTCTATACATAAGAGCATTGTGATTGCATATGAGTTGGTAAAGCCTTGGTCAAACAAATGTATGTTTACAACCTTTACCAAAGCCAAAACATATAAAGGTATTCCATCGATAGATTAATAAAGCTATGGAGAAACATAAATGAAAGTGTTGGCCGAGGTGTGTTTATTGGATTTTATTCCAAAGACAGGTATTGTTTCCATTTCATAAAGTGAGTTTATGGTTTATAACCACAGGTCTGTAAGGAAAAGAGAAGTAAATTCCACATATGTACTTGGTTGGTGGGTTTATAACCATAGAGTTGAGATATAAGTAAAGCTTCCGCATGAGACAAAGATATTGAAATCTGGGGTGTGGTTTTATAATAGATTTTAATATCTCAAATCTGTGATTTGAGATATTAAAGCTTCCAGATATATTTTTAAATTTTTCCTAGATTGACATTTGTATTGAGCGCTAAATTGGGTGCATGCATTTTTATATGCATTGATAGTGGAGAATGTGGGTTTGGCAGGGGAGCTTGCCATCATATAATATGAGCATAAATTTAATGAATAGATTTCTATAGGTTAAGGATCATATGTGAACTATCAATATACATTTGACTATAATATGAAATTCCTAACTATTATAACTGAAGAAGAAAAAAGAGAGATGGGGTGCTATGATTCCACAGTTAGGTAAGTGAAATGGCGCTAAGGGGAGAGGACCTTATTAACTAAAAACCTGAGCCCATGTTATTTCCTAAATTCTTGAACCTTTGATTATTAATCCTTGATTTTTAACTTTGATGTAATTTATGCTAAGCCTGGGATAAGAGGTGATACATGGGCTTCTCATGAAGACCGCGTGGTGAGTGATTGACATGAAAATATAAAGTTAGGAATTTTTTGAGGTTGGGATTATGATGAATATGGTTGTGATATTACAAGTTATGGTACAAGTGTGATGGTACTATGGTACTTGTAGTCTACCTAAATCTATTCTTATGTTGTTACCAAATTTACTTCTAGTAATGATTATATTGTTGGTATGAGAGGAAAAAATATCCTATATTTGAGAATCGTTGGAGTTATAATAGAAAATTTCCATATATAGCTTATGTTAGAGCACTACACCTAGATTGGGATAGATTGAATGTTTGCTTATAAAATAAGGGGATCCCATTCAAGACATTGTTCAAAATAAAGGGAAGAGTATTGGTAGATTCAGATAGTTATTAAGGGGTTTCTTACCTGTGAGATTTTTCTAGGTTATAGGCTAAGTATGAAGATTGAGAACCAAATTATGGAAATTAGCCCTTGTGGATTTATAACCTCAACTAAGGGGTGGTCTCTATCCTAGAAATATTAAGTGTAGAGGAGAGCTTCAATTTGGGAAGAATGTCCTTCATTTATAGCTAGTTGTGGGGACTATTTTCTAAGAAAAATAAGTAATATGATTATGACATGAAATATAATTTTTTGATATTTTTTTAATGCAATATATTAATTTTTAACTTGTAATTTTTTTAATGTACGGATTATTTTTCATAATTATGGATGAAAGCATTGTACAACTATATTAATGTTTTAAGATTAAATTGAAGAATAAAGTGGTTATATCTTTTCTTCTACTATTGAATTATATAGTCAACCAAAGAAAAAGTTTTTTTCTATCCAAGATAAATTTATATGGAAATTTTGAGGTATCTCGTAGCCTCAACATTGTAAATAGGTTATTGGGCACATGACACTTTGGATATAGTAATATGGAAATTTGTTGGACTAAGTTTTCTTAGAAAAATAGAAATTTGGAGTAGAAGTATTCATTTCCAAAATTAATGAATCTAATTCTTTTGATTTAATCCATATGAAATATTCTCCTCGAAGAAGAATTTGTTTCTAGATTTAAAAATGCATTACTCTTATATTAAAACATTATATTTACGAATATAAACATTATATCTAGAATGGTAGGAAATTTCATTTCCTCACATATGGTAGTTTTATTTGTATTAAGTATTTGAAGAACTTGGTGGTTTCATTTTCTATTACCTATTTTGATTCCAAAGATTTATGGGTGGAAATGTGGATGTAACCTATTGTGATCCAAATTATGAGTGCTTGCAGATGGTCCTCAAGGAGAATATGGGTGGTTGGACATGCAACCAACTCAACTCAGAAACAACAAACTTAGAAAAATGGAAAAAGGGTGTTATTTCTTGTTTGAATTACTGTATTTGAATATGTATAATTGTTGTTTAATAATATTATATTTTAAAACCATTTTTGTTTCCAAAAAATGACTAAATTTAGTAATTATATGATGAATTTCCCTACTATGTTCACTTCCAAAAAATTGAAATCTTGAGAATAGATAATAATGATATATTTTCTAGCAATCAAAAAACTAATAATCCACATTTTTTGTTAATTAAATGATCCAAGGATTGGACTGATACGTTAATCACAAAACATATTTCCATGCTTTCTTTGAAATCAAATAATCATATCACACTTCACACACAATTTTTAGATTCACAATTATGCCTTAAATCTCATTCGCTAAACTAGAATTGTACATACATATGCTCAAAGGAATTCATTTTCTCTATTCACTCTCTATGGTCTGATTTCACATTTATTTGTCCATTAGTTTCCCCTTAGGCTTACAATGTTTTAAATAACATATATAAACAAAATAAATTTTCCTAGATCCATAAATCAATCCACAAATCACTCATGATTTTCAAGGGAGACTTGCTTTTGTCTTATTGATAAAATATTTCCTATCCACAGATTTTCTAAATACTAAAAGCACTCCAATATTTTCTAATATTTCCAAACTTTTTCCTATCCTAACAACTTGCTAATTGCTACCGATATTTTTTCTCCTACAACCTCTCATGCCTTAAAAGGTATATTTTCTTCTTAAAAATATTATCTACTCAATATTACCTCTATCCATAGTTCATTAAGGAATAAAGAAATTAAAATTATTTGAAGTAAGGAAACAAATTATTTTTTCCATGATGAAACTGAGCTTTGTCTCCAAAAAGCTTGATGATTTGGTAGCTCTAATGCTCTTGCATCAGACTCCCAAGGTAGACAAAATTTCATGGTCTCCTGACCATGAGTTGTTGTTGCTAACGTACTCCTAGATCCCATACATATTTTTGATGTTGATCCTTTGTCATGTTGTTGTAATGTTGTTGTTGCAACATCTTCAATTCCACTATAATTCTGCTTTTACCTTCCTTGCTGCAAACCGATTGTTTTTTCCATGCTTCTGTTGACCATTTCAAGTGAAAATTTTCCCGCCAAAAAAAAAACAAAATATACAACCATCCAAGCATACCTTCAACCTCATTCCACACTTGTAAATTTTCTCTCTGAACTCTTTGTCTCACTTCAATCTATTTATTGAGCTCTGTCTCCTAGAAAATTCTTCCTCCTTTGACTTTATTGCATCCTCATTTACAACAACTTCTTAAAGTTTTTCACCCTCGTTTTTTATTCCACTTGCATCAGTTTCAAAAAAAAAAATCATTTTTTTCACACCTGGATGCCCAAAATAAGTGTGAAGACTAAAATTTATCTCTACCTTTGTCTCATCATTTGTTATGAGCATCCCATTCAAGTATTTCTCCTCCTCTATGTTGAGAATAAAATTTGAACCCTATTCTCCTCTATCTTCCTCTTTCTTCATGACATCTTCAAATGGTTTTTCATCATCAATAACATCTAACCACCATAAACAAACCATTAGGAAAAAATAAGGATTTTTAGCCTCATTTGATGTCTCAAACATCAAATCTCCACCAACATTGTTATCTTCTCCATGGATTTCTCCTTGTTCAGGTTCACCTTTGTGAATTTCCTCCTCACACTCAGTAGCTCTTAGTTCTTCCTTCAACCTCAGTCTCAGTATTTGTCTCTGTTTCTTAACCCATAATATTTCAACGAACCACTTAACCCATTTCCTTAGGCTCCACACACACCTCTGGTTCTCCTCATTCTATTGTAGCAACTCTGTAAGCACAATCAACAATGCTTTTATCTCAATGAATCCCCCCTCGTATTCTTCATCAATTATTTTCCTTATGCTAACTACGTTGGCATCTCTGTGGCTTCCCTCTGAATTCTTCAAATGACTTCTCGTAGTCATATTAATCTTCTCCTCTTCCTCTGTGAGCTTTCCGCTAGCCACTATGAACTACAAATAACCATTATAGTAAAAGGTCTCCTTCCCACTATATATGCCTCAGCAAGTTTCCCACTTGTACTTGGTATTTTGGCATTCCTTGTTCCCTCCACTAGAACCCTTTGAGCACACCTTGCTCTTCTAGGTTTATGTAGTCACACTTCCTCTTTCCATCACAAATATACAAGTTGTAAGGATTCTTGCCACAATTCACCTTCTCTGTTGCTATGTAATTTGCAAAGCACTTTACCAAAGTTTAGATACAAACATTAAAATTTTCATCTTTAAACATCACGGAGCAAGAACCAAAATCTCAAATTTGATTATGTAATCATCTAAAATAATTTACCAATTAGAACATAAACCTCTACGTTGACCATAAATTCATCTTTTGAATTCCAATTCCAAATATCTTTACGATCTCTTTCCTTGCTACTATTTATAAACACATTTGAGCATATTCTCCCTCTTTGATAGCACTTGACATAGAAAAATTTGTTTTTTCCTACTATGTTCACTTCCACTAACCTGCAATCTTAAGAATAATGAATAATGATATCTTTTCCAACAATCACAAAACTAATAATCCATCATTTTGTGTTAATTCAATGATATAAAGTTTATTGGATTGGATTTATATGTTAATCATAAAACAAATTGTCATGCTTTCTTTTAAATCAAATAACCAGATGATATTTCACATATAATACTTAGATTCACAATTATGCATGAACTCTCATTCATTAAAATAGCTTTGTACATACATATGCTCAGAGACATTCATTTTATCTATTCACTCTCTATGGCCTAATTTCGCATTCATTTGGCCATTAGTTTTCCTCTTAGACTTACAATGTTTTAAATAAAATATATAAACAATTTTCCTAGATCCATAAATCAATCCACAAATCACTCATGATTTTCAAGGTAGACTCACTTTTTCCTTTTTGGAAAAATCTTGTCTATCCATAGTTTTTCTAAATACTAAAAGAACTTCAATATTTTCTAAGATTTACAAACTTTTTCCTATCCTAACAACTTGTTAATTGCTACTGATACTTTTCTCCTACAGCCTTTCATGCCTTAAAAGGTAGTTTTTCTTCTTAAAAAACTTATCTACTCAATCTTATGTCTATTCATAGTTTTTTAAGAAATAAGAAAATAAAATTATTTAAAATAAGAAGATAAAATTATTGTTCCGTGTTGAAACCATTTTGGAGCTTTGCCTCCAAAAAAAACTCTTGATAATTTGGAAGCTTTAATACTCCTACATCACTATTATTTTAAGAGTTTTACAAAGAAACTAGGTGACTGAAAAACATTTTGTAATTGTCAATATTTTAATAAATATTTTAGTATTCTATAGTAATTTCCTCTCACATAATAGCATCAAATATATCTATACAAAATTTTGAAGGAAACTTTCAACTAAAGGAAGTGTTCTAACTAGTTTAGAACCCGTTTGTTGTAATGTGTGAACTAAATTATAAAGTGATAATTGAAAGCTATACTCAATAACTACATTGAAAACAAAATAACAACCTTTGTAATTGGCGGTAAAACATTAAGAAAAAAGTTTATATGAAATGGATAAGTAATCTATGTTATAAGAATTTTAATATATAGAAGTAGAGTTTAGTTGCTTTATTAAATCTTCTCATTTATTAGTAGAAACATCATCCAATCATGGTTTAAACTTTTAGTTAAGTTATTTAGTTTGAAGTCATTTAAATTATGAATATGCTAGGTTGAATTTTAGTTAAATTATTTAGTTTGAAGTCATGTTAAATTATGAATATGCTAGGTTTAATTCTAAAGGTAGAGTCACCCTATTACATTCATGTATGTATAAAAAAATTAATTGTAAGAAACACTTGGGTATGGAAAGGTATGTAATATGGTATAGCTATAATGTATGAAGAAAAATCCTATAATTTGATAGGAAAATTTTTTAATCTCTCTTTAGTATTATATTTAAGTTTTCATTTTTAAATAAAGGAGGATCGTTAATAAAAATATATCATGTGATAAAATCAAAATTATAATATACTTATTAAGATTTCTTTCAACTACTAAAGTTAGATTTATTTGATAAATTTTTTGAATTGTTTATGTTAATTTTTTCTATACTGTTGACATAACTTTAGAATAATACAAAGTATTTTTCTCCATTTTCCATTGCTAATTCAAATAATTTTAATGGAATTTTGAATTCTCAAAAAACATTATAGGATTAATGAAGTTTTCCTTCCCTAACTCATTTACTAATTTCATGTAATTCTCATTGCTTTTAATATTAAATTTATGGTAACTTAGAGTCCTTAGGATTCATCTTGTTCCTCCTCTTCCACTTCGTCACGTACTCTGTGCCGCTCATGGCTTACCTGGGCGCACTTATGAATTGTAGGTTTAAATATTGGAAGGCTGGGCGGACTCCCCAAGGGAGGTACTAGCCAAATTGGTTGAGATCCTTTGTTTGTGGGAGGTGGTCGAGTGGTCAAACCCCGCCCCCTCCGTATTAAGGCTGAGTTGTTTTTTATTTAACCGTCAAATGCCTTTTTAAAAACCCCACATATATTTAAATGTGGTACGTTGGGGGGTTTAGGCACGCATTGGGCGACCCGACCCATACTTCCGTCAGCTCTGTTACAATACGTGGAGTGATATGGGATGGTGGGTTGGGGCCACGAGGTCATGACCGTTGGCCCCAACCTTCAATACTTCGATGGTAATGTATATGGGGTCGGGTGGTTGGGCTGCGGGGTCATGACCACTGCCCACCCCCATTAATACTCATTCGTTATGTGGATCCAATGGGTAGGGTGTGGGTTATGGCCCGCCCTGCCTTTTTTTAATATTTTTTTTTCGATTTTATAAAACCAACCGCCATTTTTTATTTTTCTATAAATTGACCAAAGGAGTCAATTTAACCGTCCCACAATTTCTCCTGGAATATGACCAGAGTTGGCCAGAATCCAGTGGCCAAGTTTCTACAAAATTGTTGCCTCTTTAAGCTGCCACATCACCATGTCAACCCTCAAACTTTGACTGCTCCTAACTCCTTCATAGATACTCGTAATTGAGTGTCGTCTACATCGTTGGAATCAGAAAGACGAGATCTTCAACTTGACACTAAGTTTTCCACATTTATGACACTTTTATTTTTGAGCCTTTGTACTTAAGCCACTTGTACTTGGACTTGTATGATCCTCCTGGATCAATCCTCCCCACTGAAGAGCTTTTGCACCCCCAAAAGCCTTATTAATCAATAGGTAAGTGAGGGAATTTCTCCCTCACCTTCTCCTTTTCAAGTCATTTAGATTTACTTGGGTGCATCCCTTTGAAACCAACACAGAGATATTCCACATCTTCTCGTCGTGAAGTCCTAGTTCTTTGATCGAGAATGATGTTTTATGGAAATTCGTCGAGATACTCTGGTGCAAAGTCATCCACTGTAGGCACTGATCCTACCTCCTCGGTGTCCATAATCAATGGTGGTTCATAAAGTTTCAAATTTTCGACATTCACGATCGATTACATCTGCATGTATACAGGCAAATCGAGTCGAAAAGCATTGTTCCCAATATTCTTCAATATGGTAAAGGGACCATACCGAATTGGTCGCAATTTCTTGCCTTACCCCTTCATTCGATCCTTGCTGATATGGAACCATACCTTGTCACCAACTTGAACTTGATGGTCGACTTAGTGCTTATCATTCTGGGCCTTATATTGGGCCTGACTCTTTTCCAACTGCTTTTTCACTGCTTGGTGAATTTTCTATATCCGTTGGATGAACCGTTGTGCTTTGTCCCTATCATCACATCCACTGGCATCTTCATCCATTCCATAGATCATGTCAAAAGGGTCCTTTCGTAGGTAACCAAAAAATGTCTCAAATGGTGAGCGTTACGTAGAGGAATGCACTGCTCAGTTGTAGGTGTGTTGCACATATGGAAGATGCTCATCCCACAACTTGGGATGTTTGCTGCAATAACCCCGCAACAAGTGTACCATGTTATGGTTGATGACCTTTGTCTGTCTGTCAGTTTGTCGATGGAATTTCGTACTTCTCTTCAACTTGGTGTCCATAATTCACCACAAGCTGGTTTAAAACTCCCCAAGGAAGTGAGAGTCTCGATCTGACACAATCGATGTGGGAAACTCAAAGTGGACCCAAACAAAATGAAAGGAAATATAAGCAGTTTATTCAGTCGTAACCTTATTTTTACAAGGCATTAATATGCACATTTTGCTAAAGCGGTCTACGACAACAAACACATAGTTGCGACCCTTTCTATACATAGGAAAACCTCCTACAAAGTCCATCGAAACACTTTCCCATGGACGACGCAGAATAGGGAGTGGTGTGTAGAGCCCGAGTTCTACATTAGAGGGCTTTGAAACATAACACATCACACATCCCTTTACAAATCGGGTTACAATGTTTTTCATATGAAGCCAAAAGAAAAAAAATTTGCAAATGACATATGGTTTTTTCGACACCAAAGTGACCTAAGACAAGAGAGGTATGTGCCTCTCGAATTACATGTACCCTTTCTGTTGTGGGTATGCACAATTTGCCAAGGTGATATAACAACTTCCCCTGCAAATGATAGTTGTCCACATGTGATCCATGAGTTAGTTTTGCATATATTTCTTTAAAGTCATCATCGTTAGCGTATTGTTCAACATAAATTTCAAAAGACAATGAAGCATTATGCAAAATAATAGAAGCAACAATAGGAGGGCGAGAGAGAATATCTACTAGTTTGTTACTAGTGCCCTTCTTATACTTTATTACCAGATGAAAATATTGTAGAAAACCCATCCACCTGAAATGACGAGCCTGTTGTAGCTTGGTCTATGACTGAAGGTATTGCAAGGGATGGTGATCTGTATGGATAATGGTTTCCTTGTCGATCAGGTAGTGTTTCCACTTTTTCCCACTTTGGACCAAGGCATACAGTTCATTGTCATATGTGGGGTAATTGATGACATCCTGGGATAATTTATTCGAATGGTAACATATCAGCTTATTTTTTTGTAACAGTAAAACCCCCATGGCGTACCCATTGGCATCGTTTTCAATCTCAAAAGGCAACTGGAGATCAGGTAAAGCCAGGACTGGTGCGGTGCTAATTTTCTCTTTCAGTGCTTCGAAGGAATTTTGTTTCTTTCCTCCCCACTGAAATGACTGTTTTACACTTGTCAATGCGTGTAAGGGTGATGCAATAACAAATAATTTGGAAATGAATCTCCTCCAGTATTGTACTGCACCTAGAAAACTACGGGCCTCTGTTACATTGGTAGGCTTAGGCCATTTTACAATCACCTTAACTTTGGAGGGGTTTATTTTAATTGACCATTACTGACAATATGACCTAGGTAAAACAAAGAGGTCTTCCCAAACTCACACTTTGATAATTTTACATACAATTCTTCCCTTTTCAACACATCAAGCACTTTTTTTAGATAGCATACATGTTCATCCCAAGTTCTACTAAAGACAAGAATAACATCTAAATACACAAGGACAAATTCATCAATGACAGGCCTAAAAATATCATTCATGACCCTCATGAATGTGGTTGGAGAATTGCACTATCCAAATGGCATCACCATCCATTCAAACAACCACTGTTTGGTCTTGAAGGCAGTTTTCCACATGTCCTACTTTGCAATTCTAACCTGGTGATAACCACTACGCAAATCCAATTTGGTGAAATAGATAGCATTCTTTAATTGATCTAACAAATCATCAATGCAAGGGAGAGGGTATCAGTTTTTCATCGTGATTTTTTTTAGCACCCGATAATCTGCGCACATCCTCCATGTGCCATCTTTCTTAGGTACTAACATGATCAATGAGATGAATGGAGAAGTACTTGGATGGATGACCCCTTGGTTCAAAAATTCTTGTGCCTGCTTTTTGATCTCCTCCATCTCCATAGATGACATCCTGTACATACCAATGTTTGGCAATGGAGCATCATGCTACAAATGGATCTCATGTTGGATTTCTTGTTTCAGAGGAAATCTTCTGGGTTCCTAAAAAAAGTCATCATAGTTAGAAATAAATTCACATAATTCCTTTTCATGAGCTAGATCACATCCTCTGAAACCATCAAATTTTTCCGCATCATTTTCTCTCACAACCATGAGCAAACACCCCTTGCTAGAATTCACCAATATCTTCATTTGTCCTGCACTTACAAGACTAGCGCTAACCTTGGTTTAATGATCTCTTACCATATACTCTACCCAATATTTTGTGATTTGGTATTTATTTTCACGTCGAAAGAAAAATGCTTTCTTTTCATAAAGATAGGGACTCCCTAACATAATACAACATACATCCAATGGTATGATATCTAGTTCTACTTCATCCACTAGTTTAGAAGCAATTACAAATTTAACCTTACGTTGATTGGTTACATTTAATTTGACTATGTCATGTATCCATCCAAGTAGATAAGGGTTCAGATGAGGCTTAACTTCTAAGCCTAACTTTTTAACCAAGGATTCTGAGATTAAATTTTCTTGAGAGCTTGAATTAAATAGATTTTCTACTTTTGTATGATTTATGACAAATCTAAAATGAAACAACTCAATTCTCTTTCGTTCATTCTCATCTGTTGAACTAGTGCTTCCATGATTCAGAATTAACATGAAGAGAAAGAGTACCTTTTGTGCATGCTGTTGTGATCAATGCCTCATCGCTAGAGTCGGATCCAAGGTCTTGATGTGTGGTTGCTACCGTCTTTTGCTTACCCTTTCCACCACATCTCTTTGGCTTCTTTTCTGGATACAGCTTCCAACAATGATTGTCGTTATGACCTTCCTTTTTGCAGTGAGTGCAATAAGGCTTTTCTCTTTAATCTTTCTTTGTTGATGTCATCTTCTTTTCCTTTCCCCTCAAATTTTCCATTTGAAGGTTTGAAAGGTGGTTTCTTTGAATGATCATCTTTATCATTTATGCCCATGTTTTCAAGATGAATGGCCTTTACAATGGTCGAATCAACAGTAGTAGGTTCAAACATTAACAATGAATGTCTAATGTAACTATGTAATGACACAATATACTTAGTTACCACTTCAGGTGAATCTAACAAAATGCCCAAACTTAGTGCTTGTTTTCTAAATTCCTTGGTAAAGCTTTGCACGTTTTGTCCTTTGCCTTGCCTTAGGTACTGCCACTCCATTAAGGTTGTTTGCTTATAACCCAAGGGATAGAATTGATCTTTAAGTGAAACAATAAAATTTTACCATGAGGAAAGAAGGTTACCCAAATTACTGTTACCTTGAAGTTTACTCTCCCACCAGATGAGAGCGGTGTCATTCAGTCGAAGAGAAGCCAACTAGATCTCTGCCTCATCCTCCACAATATGCATAATTTTTTTAGTATAGTGCAATCTTCCTAATCCAGTTGTTAAGCTTCTTTGCATTACTTTCACCATTATACATGGGTAGATCAAATTTGACATCTAACTTAAAGAAAGGTTTATTAGATGCATTTTCTGAATTCTTATGATGATGGTGAGAAGAGGAGGAAGAAATTTCACTCGTTGGAGGAGAAGGAGGTGGATATCCTCCATTATCTCCATGCACTGAACCTTTTCCTACTAAATCATTCTCCCTTGATTTCTCTAGTTTCTCAAGTCTAGAGAAAAACTTCTCGACCCGATCTACCATAGGGTAGAAGGTCTTGCGGAACTTTAGCTCCTCCTCATTTCGAACATCATCATCCATGTTTCTTCTTCAATGTGCACGTCCCGCTTCAGGATCAAAAGACTTTAGTTTCCATTCACCTCTTCGTAGCTTGTTTCTAGTTAGCATACAAACATAAAATTCACATCTACAAAGATTTTCTCTGATACCGCTTGATCCAAAATCTTTTGCTTTGAGGTGTATTAAAGAATTACATGTAAAATTGCATTTTAACCATAAAACTTAAAAGGCATAAACATAAGAAGCGAGAATCACATAAAATCATGCAAGAAGACAAGGAATTGATATCGGAGTTCGTCTATGAGGGACTACATCTTCGGGCCCTCCTTAATCAGTGGGGAGGCCCTCTTTCATTAAGTGGAAAATAAAATGAAAGTATAAGCATAAATGCAAAATTACACCCTTATACCTCTATAGCTAAAGGTGTCTGAAAATCAAAGATCTCTGATGAAGAAATGGACAACATCGCTGGATTCGTGGCGCCGAGAGGTGCAGAATCCATATATAATTTTCCTGATTCTGACAAAGTTAAAATCCAGCCCCTCTGGAAATGGCTTAGTTAATGGTTCCGCCCCCTCGTGCAAAGTGCTCATGGTTCCACTTCATCTCATACTCCGTGCTACTCTTGGCCTTCCTGGGCGCACTTATGAATTGCAAGATTAAATATTGGAAGGCTTGGCAGATTGCCCAAGGGAGCCGCTAGCTAAATCAGTTGCGATCCTTTGTTTATGGGAGGGGGTCGGGTGGTCAAACCCCGACCCCTCTGTAACAAGGCTGAGTTGTTTTTTATTTAACCGCTACATGCCTTTTTAAAAACCCTGCATATATTTAAATGTGGTACGTTAGAGGGGTCGGGCCTGCATTGGGCGGCCTGTCCCATACTCCCACCTACTCTGTTACAATACATGGAGTGATATGGGAAGGTGGGTTGGGGCCACGGGGTCACGCCCATTGGCCCCACCCTTTAATAATTTGACGGTAATGTATATGGGGCCGGGTGGTTGAGTGACGGGGTCTTGACCGCTACCCACCCCCATTAATACTCATTTTTTATGCAGATCCAATGGGTAGGGCAGGGGTCATGGCCCGCCCTGCCTTTTTTTAATATTTTTTTCGATTTTATAAAACCAACCGCCATTTTTTATTTTTTCTTGAAATTGACCAAAGGAGTCAATTTAACTGTCCCACAATTTCGCCCAGAATCCAACCCGAGTTGGCTGGAATCTAGAGGTTGGGTTTCTGCAATTTTTTTGCCTCCTTAAGCTGCCACATCATCAAGTCACCCCTCAAACTTTGGCTTCTCCTAACTCCTTCATACGAACTCGAAAGTGAGTGCAGTCTACGCCGTTGGAATCATAAAGACAAGATTTCTCCTAACTCCATACAGACTCAGAATTGAGTGCAGTTTACGCCGTTGGAATCAGAAAGACGAGATCTTCAACTTGACACTATGTTTTCCACATTTCTGGCACTATTTTTAAGTCTTTATACTTAAAGCACATGTACTTGGATCCGTTTGATCCTCTTAAATCACCTTTAATATTCACTATATATTATTATGTCATCCAATGTAATATTTATCTTTCCAAATTGATAAGAAACCTTAAAGGTTTTTTTATTTATGGTTCACTTTTTTTTTTAAAGCACCACTTCAAAAAATGATGTTACTAATAACACACTTTTACTTTTTCAAGAAAACTCATAGGATTTTAAATTATTTTGATTATGAACTTCTTTTTAATATATATTTGTAAATTAAAATTTGACATTCAATTTTTATTTATTAAAATATTAATTTTAATGTTTATAAATAAATAACATTAATCTTAAATATTAGAAATAAATAAATACTAGATAAATGTTTTATTTTCACAACATACGTATTGTTAATCATAAGGTATCAAATAGTGAAATTCCAACGTTAACCTAATTAGAATATATCCAAAGTGTTTAAAATGACAACAAAGCATGTGAAATTTAAGATAAAATGAAATTCACTCATATCCAAACTGTTTAAAATAATAACAAAGGATGTGAAATTTAAAATAACAGGGAAGTCATTCTTTAAATATTAAAAATAGTGATATAATTTATGGTAAAGCAATTAAATAAAAATGAAAATTATCCCAAAATAAAATAAAAGTGAAAGTTACTCATCACATATATACTTTAGTGACATCATTATTTATATAAATTACAGATATTTTTTAAATATTATATAAAATAAAAATATTAAGCATATAAACCAATAAAGTGAAGAAGAGTGATCTAGAATACATTTGTTAAACACTTTGATATAGACATATATAATTAAGATAGAACGAATTTCATTCCAGCAATATTAAAGAGCATAACATTTAAGTTCTTTCCATATTAACTTAAAATTAATAAATATATGAATGAGAATATCCAACTAGTGCAATTACAAAGGGATTTAGAATAATGAAATACATAAAGATAGTGCTTCTTTCCAAAATAATTTTTTAACCGGAAAGCATTATATATATATATAACTTTAATAGATTTTTAAAAATTAAAATTATTAAGTTTATCAATGAGAATATGCCACTAGTGCAATTACAAAGGGACTTAGAATAATGAAAGAATTACAGATGGTGCCTTCTTTCCAAAATAATTTTTTAACCTTATAAACATAAAATATTATTAAAAAAATATATAATTTTAATAAATTTCTTAAAATTATGTATTTTATTATTTTACCATATTAAAATTGATTACTAATAAATAAAAATTTCAATTAAAATATATAATTATAATATTAAAAAATAAATACAGATATTTAAAATATTTTATTAATTTAAAATAATTTTATTTTATTTATTTTAAATTAAAATTTATTATAATTATATTTGTGATATTATATTTTATTATATATAGAAATATATAAAAATAAAATATAAAAATAATTTATATATATATATATATATATATATATTCAAAGTAATGAACTTAAATATATTATAGAATGGACATTTCCATAGTTAAAAATATAAAAATGTTGAAAGTTTTTGGAAAATTGTGTGTATTGCTTGTAAAGCCGTGCACAATCTAACTGTTTTAGAAGTTTTTGAGGGTGTTGAATCTATATGTAGAATCAAAAAACCAGTTTAAATAACACAAATCAAAATTTCATCTCAAATTTTTGTACGACATTCTCCCTAAAAAAACCTACCATACACTCCAAAATTTTTTATTAAAAACAACTCTCAATTTTTTCCACAAATTTACACTCAAATTTATTAATTTTATTAATTATAAACCATATATTACATTAAATAACATGGCATGATATTTACATGATATTATAACATATCCTTTTATAATAAATTGGAGAAAGCCATTACGAGATAAATTAAAATTTGTTTTGGATTTTCAATTATTATTCGTTATTTTGTAATATTTTATATTTTTTATCCTTCTTTATTATTTGGTTTATATTAAATATAATATTTTTTTTAATATAAAGAAATACAAAATAGAATATATATTTTTTAAAAAACTTTATTTTGATTTTAGGGGAGAAATCAATCTTGTAATTTTAGATTATATTGTGATGTTTCTTATTTAAAATGATTTTTAAATATATATAATGTTCTGAAAATCCTATTATAAATTTGTATTTTTTTATTATTTAAATTAAATTTGTATTTTATTATTATTTAAAATAATTTTTTTAAAATTTTATGTAAAGATTTAAAGTTATATATATTGATGGTTATGTGGATTTTTTATTATATGAATATATATATATATATATATATATATATATATATATATATATATGGGGTTAAGTGGATTAGTTAAAATCGTAAATTTAATTTATATAATTTGAAAATATATAACTTATTCAATTAAAACTTTTACAATTTTAACAAATTTATTTTAGGAAAAAAATAAATGAAGTTGTTTATAATGTGATTTTCTGGTTTGAATCTGGTTGAAAAATTTGAAGGGAAATCTGTTTTTTGACTGTATATATGGATTTAGAATTCTAAAAAACTCAAAAACACTTAAATTGTGGAGAGTTTACTTATCAAACCATCAAACTTATGATTTCAATCAATTTTTGAGAAATTTTATACAAATTATATCAAAAAAATCCAAACAAAAACTTTTCAAAAAATCACAAACTCTAAGCTAATTTTTTTTTAATACAACCAATTAATCGAAAATAGTATGTAAACCCTGACCCATAAAGTTCTGCATAATGTTATGCGCCTTTTCGACTGAAACACAGAAAGTCTTGCATAATTTTATGGGCCAAACGAAAATTTGGTTAAGAAAATTCAATACTACAGTGATTGATTTGAGAATTTGTAATTATTAAATTAAACCCATACGAGGTTATCAAATTGACAAATATCGCTCATTGAAAAAATGAGCCCTCTCTTAATTAATTACTTAATTAAGCATGCGCATGCACCAGCTCTGGTAGGAAATGTCATTTCACATTATAATGTTTCCCGAGAAGCGTGCTATATTTCAAATTAATGTTGTTCCTCAATAGAATTGGTTTTACAATGTTTGTCCACTTAGCACGCACGGTGTGATAATTAGTCCTCGGATTGGATCAATTTCACTATCCAGTTGGAATTCCACCCACCAATATCTGCAATAAATTTGCCTGCACGCTTTGTTATATATTGTGTTTGGAATTATAGCCTGCATTCCAAGAAAGTCAAAACAAAATCTCTGCAACACGATTTCAAATCCCAGCCTGTCGTCTCTGCTCACCCTGCAATGAACAGATTGAACGTTTTCTTATAATGGCTGTCTGAAAAAAAAAAAAGCAACGGAGTTGTTTTTAGTGTGACTTCTTGAAGTTTTAGGTGTCGAAATTGGTGAAAATTTTTGAGGTAAAATCTTGGTTTTTGTTATTTAAATTGGTTTTTTAACTTTATATATGGATTCAGCACCCTCAAAAACCTCATAGGCACTTAGATTGTGCAAAGTTAACAATCAAACTTCTCTTTTCAATAAATTTCTGCTGAAATGTAGAGAAATTACACCGTAAAAAAATCACCATAAAAACCTTCAAAAAATCGCACTAAATACCATTCGAAAAAAAACATGAAAGCGGCAGCTGCTGCAACAACCGATGCATGTGATTGTGTGATTCGAGATTGTAAAACAAATTGGGATATGTAATTTTGGAGTTATTTGTCTTCATGATTTTCTTTATGTGGGAAAACATAAAATCATATCTTGGTGACAGCTTTACAGCGTGCATGTTCAGTGAATGAACAAATAGGGTTTATACGTTTTCTCTATATCGATCCAGGTGTTAAAATATAGCAGGTTATTAGGGTTTCAAACATTCAGCGAAACACAACTCATTTTGATTTACATCGATCTTCTCATTTCATTTTGTTTCTTTCCCATTCACATCTTAGAATAATATTTCAATATATTCCTGCAGTAAACTGATTGTCGGTGGATGTCAGTGTTTGTGTCTCTACCGGACATGACACATTTTCTAAGCTGTCACACATTTCTGGACTTTTTCATCAATATTTGATTTGGAAGTGTGTTGAAGATCTTGCCATTATTTTCCTCATGTGTATTGATTAAAGTATTTTTTATAGGGATGATATGGACAATAACATTTGATTCTGATATATGTTGATAATTTTTTTTATTAAGAATTAGGGTTATAAAATATAAATTTGATGAAATAATAAATTAGTTGTATTTAGTGTGAGTTTTTGGAAAAAAAATTATGAATTTTTCTAGTCTAATTTTTCTAAAATTCAACAGGAATTTATTGAAATCACAAGTTTGATAGATAACTTATACACAATAGAAACACTTTAGAATTGTTTCAGGGTGCTGAATTTATATATAAAATCTAAAAAACCAATTTAAATAACACATTTAAATTTCACCTTAAATTTTCATGTAAACTCCAAAACATAACATTAAAAAAAACACAAATATTAAATAGATATAATTTAAAATTCACTTATTATTATTATTGTTATTATTATTATTTTTAATAATTTTTCTATTTTCCAAAGTGTTTGAAATGTTTTCATATGTTGATGGGATGAATCCCTGGAATGTTTTTATTTTAGGTACAAATTAAGCTTTAATCAGCTGAATGGAAGTACGAGATTCAAACTGTTCTTAAGTATTTATTTGATCTATATTTTCATTTGGTGTAATATGTGGGTATTGGAGTTAGTAGTTTTTTTGGTTGAATGTTATTTTTTTCAATTCACATTCTTCACTCTTTTTGTTGTTTAGATTTTTAATATGTTTTGTCATTAATAATGGATATGTAATGGATATGTAATTTACAAATTATTGATAAAAATGTTTAAATGAATATTAAATAATTTAAATTTGGTTTTGAATTTTTTTTAAGCATTTATAATAATGCTAAATTGTTTTAGAAGAGAGTTCAATTAAACTGTCTAAAACGAGAAAAAGAATTAAAATATCATGATGTATTTATAATGAATTAATTTCAAATTTTTAGCTTTACTTCATATTTATAATAATTTTAAATTACTTCACATAAGAGTATGACCTCATTACTTAATATTCTTTTAAATTTGAGATATTTAAGTTATATTTTATACATTAATTACTTTTAATATTAAATATATGCATTAATTACTTTTAATATTATATATATTTAATATAATTGTATTAATTTTAAGTTCATAAAATATTCACTAAAAAATAATGTTATTAAAAATAAAAATAAAAAATATTATTTTAAAAATAATGTTATAATTGTGTTAATGTTATTTTTTTTTGGCAAGATGGAAAAGCAGCTGTAAATGACACAACTCAGTGAACAGGTGCTGGGCACGACTGTTAAGGATCTAGCACCTGTAGATTCCTCTGAGGATCTTTCTAGTTAAATGTTTAGATTTCTTTATAATTTTGGAGTTTATCAGTTTAACTACTTGTTTTATTTGTAAATATTATGGATATACTGAAGTCATTCAGGCTGTAAGTAGAAGGATAAGACAATTTCTTTTTTGGTCTGCCTTTAACTTGTTACGGTGGCCAACAGACTTGGTTTCCTCCAAGTAGGTTGAGGTCATTGTAGTCATTTTATTTTGTATGACAATTTGCCCTATATAAATATGAAAATAGAAAGGTACTACTAAGCTTACAAAAAAAAAAAAAAAACTATTGAGATTTGAACTTTGATTTTCCTAATTTATATACTATTTCATTTACATACCATTTCATAAGATGATTATCCCAATTAAACTTTTGTGTAGGAAAAATAAAAAAAAAATATAATTTATTATTATTTTTTGGTAAGTGAGTCTAAATTATATTAATTTGAAAATAGAACCGTACATATGCTATAGGTTGGGTTAGTAAGCTGCGCTTAGCCAATCCTAACCTTTGTCGCGTAAGTATAGGGCTGCCTCCGTGGAGGAAACGACCCGAAAATGACATCAAGCCATAAATTACGAAATGTGTCGTAGCACCAGTGAAGCTATAAGTTCTGTGATAATAACAAGCATGACAAAAAACTAAGAAGAGCTGAGCAGCTGCACAGTCATGAGTCTGTTGCATCATCACTGCTATCTAAATCTTCCTCCATAATGGTACAGGCCTACTCTTGTGCAACGACATCCTCTTCTGCAGTAGGTTGACATAGAGGCTTGGTAGCGGATGCGTAGAGGATGGGAGCTACTGGGTACTCGGTATCTGGGACTCGCGTCCAGGTACCTTTTGAGTCCATTATCCAGACATCTGTGTCATCCCCTTCATCCTCCTGAGCTAGGAGTGGCTCTGTCTTACGAGGCAAGGGGTGCTCCTGGTGCGTAATGGTTGATTTTCAAGGTCCGCGGCTTCCTCTCTGAGTTACATGGGTGGGGGCCTCCTCCTCTTGGTCGAGTTCAGGACTCTGGGGGTCCTCTCTGACGTGACTGCTTGAGGAGGAGCCTTCAACTGATTCCACGCAATTATGTGACCCCTGGTGGTAGCGACTAGGGAACACACCTCTCTATCCCCCTCTGATGGTGTGTTAGCGTAGCCTAGGGGCCATGGTCAGATAAGGCAGGGAGAAGATGAGGGTCTGAGGTGTGGTGAGGAGCAACTCTTACCAGAGGCGGGAGGTGTGAAGCGAGGATTTCTTGGAAAAGGAGGTGTGTAGAAGGAGGATGCGCAGAAAGAGGCGCAGGATAGTGGGGGCACACAAGCTGGTTAAACAAGCAAGACATGTGGAGTCGAGGAGAGGCGCACAATCAGGGGAGTACGCAACCCGGTGGATTATGTGTAGTGCAGCACTGCGAGGAGGTTGCGCGGCTGATTGGGCACGCAGGAGGGAAGGGGCTGAATCAAAATTATTGAAAGGAGAAGACTGTGAATGGCTTTGAGCTACAGGTCCTCTCCTTTTGTAGGGCTATTACACATGCAAAGATGTTGAGCATTATTATGTTTCACTTGCAACAACATTATGTAATTGATTTCATGAGTAGGCATGTGTGTAGAGTTATGGCCGCATGTCATATCCGTCCAGTTGATCATTCAAGAGATTACGGCAGCGTGGTACCCCTAAGGGGATGATGTTATCTTTGCATGTTTTCATGGCGGTCTTTGTCATCTCATGCGAATGATTGTAGGAGTGAGGATCCACGTAGATCTTTGTCCTCTCTAGTGTGGGAGAGACTATATTCAAGTGTGTTACTTCTGTCACCCGCATATGAGGGAACACAATTTATTATCACAAAATATAACATATATAATATTTTAAATAATAATGTGATATTCTAAATCACTAATTATTTTCAAAAAACAAGTTACATCCATGAAAGACTTTCCTCAACCTACTTATTTGGAAACCAAGTTGTTGACCACAAAATATCATTATATGCCATCCAAAATCTGAATAACTTAAATATGTCAAAAAAAATTACCTTATACTACTAAATGTATAGTATATACTACTATAAGACTTATAAATCATGAAAAATTAAACAAAATTAAGAACTACCTTATCTAAACTCACAAAAGTAAGAAATGTGCTTCATCATGCCACCAAGATTAACATTCTGCTCTAAGATCTAGAATTAGATAAGTTGAAATTCTTTCTAAATTTTATGAAAATCTAGATCAAATTTGACAAAACCTCTTGAAAAGCTCTAGCCACAATACATTTTTATCAGCTAATAGAGATGGACAATTTGTTTATATTGGGTGATGTGGTCGCAGATTGAGAACTAAAACTGTTTATATTCGGTGATGTGGTCGCAGATTGAGTACTAAAACTTCTATTTGCCCTTAACTTATGCCCACTGATTTAATTTATTTGTTTAACCTGAATTGGGGTACCTGTATTATAAGCGTGGGCCGCCTGACTGATAATTTGAACATCAAATTTGCGGCCCCTTCTCTTCGGTTCCCGAGCTTTCTTATCTTGGTGTTAACTTTACAGCATGCATGTTCAGGGAATGAACAAATAAGCTTTATACACTTCTCTTTATCGATCCCGGTGTTAAAATATAGCAAGTTATTAGTGTTTTAAACATTCACGGAAACACAACTCATTTTGATTTGCATATATCTTCTCATTTCATTTTGTGTCTTTCCCATTCACATCATAGAATAATATTGCAATATATTCCTGCAGTAAACTTATTATTGGTGGATATCAGTGTTTGTGTCTCTACCGTACATGACACATTTTCTAAGCTGTCGCACATTTCTCGACCTCTCCAATATTTGATTTCGAAGTATGTTGAAGATCTTGACGATATTTTCCTCATATGTATTGATTAAAGTTTTCTTTTAATATAGGGATTACATGGACAAATTATTCTTAAATGTTCTGTATTTGATACTACAGAACATTTGATTATGATAATGTCTTTTTTGATACCTCTCTTTATTTAGGAATTAGGATTATAAAATATAAGTTGGTTCAATAATAAATCATAAGGCATGATTATTAAATAGCAAATCTTCTCTCGGTATGATATAAAATTCAAAAGTTATTATTATTATTAATTTTTTTAAATTGTTTTTATTTTTTCTATTTTTAAAAAAATTGTTTTTATTTTTTCATTTTCTAAGTGTTCGAAATGGTTTCATGATGGAATTTGTTTTTGGTACAAATTAAATTTTAATGAGCTGAATGGAAGTACCAGGGAAAGAATCAAATTGTTTTTAATATTTTTTTGATTTGGAAGTACAAGGTAGAGAATCAAATTGTTTTTACTATTTCGATTTATATTTGCATTTGGTGCAACCTTTGGTTATTATGGTAGCCATTCAATTTGTTATTTTTTTGGTTGAATGTTTTTTTTTTCAATGATTTGTTTTCTTTGATTTTTTTTAGATGTTTTGTTATTAATTAGGGATATGTAATATGCAAATTGTTTATTGCTCATAAGAATGTTTAAATGAATATTAAATAATTTCTTAGTTTTGAGTGTGTTTTAGCTTTTGTAACAGTGCTAGATTGTTTTTAGTATTTCTTTGATTTATATTTTTATTTGGTGTAATTTGTAGTAGCTAGTCAATTTAGTAGGTTTTTTTTGGTTGAATGTCATTTTTTTTTCAATTCACATTCTTCACTTTTTTTTTTTTTTTTGCCTTCGATTTTGTTTAGATGTTTTGTTATTAATTATGAATATGTAATATACAGATTATTTATTTCTGATAAGAATGTTTAAATGAATATTAAATAATACCTTAGTTTTGAGTTTTTTTTTTTTAAGCTTTTATAACCGTGCTAAATTGTTTTATAAGAGAGTTCAATTTCTCAATATACTAAATGTGGAAAAGAATTGAAGTATCATGATGTATTTGTAATGAATTAATTTCAAAAATTTAGTCTTTATTCCATATTTATAATAACATTAAATTACTTCACATGAGCGTATGGGCTCATTATTTAATATTTTTTTGAATATGTGATATTTAAATTAAATTATGATATATATTAATTAGGTACTATAGGGCATGTAAAAGAATATAAATACTATATTTTATTACTTTTAATATGATTGTATTAATTTTAAGTTCACTAAATATCCACAACAAAAATACTATTATTAAAAATAAAAATAAAAATAAACAATTTTTTTTGTCCAAGTAAATAACTATTGGGATTTAAACCTTGAATTTTCCAATTTACATACTATATAACATGATTACCCCAAATCAAACTTTCTTTTAGGAAAAATTAAAAAACAACATAATCTATTATTACAAAATATAACAAATATAATATTTTAAATAATAATATGATATTCTCAATTACTAAAACATATATGTATATATATATATATACATATACATATACATATACATATATATGTATATATATATATATACATATACATATACATATACATATAAAAGTTTGGCACAATTTTTTCATTCATTCATTTTCAAAAAGCACCTTACGTCCATGAAAGACGTTCAGTGACCTCAACCTGCCCATCACCGAACCACATTATATGCCAGCCAAAATCTCAATAAATTAAGTGTGTCAAAAAAATTCTTATATTACTGAATGTATACTACTAACCACATCATGAAATTAAACAAAATTAGGAGATGCCATATCTAAACTAACAACTACTCATGAGAGGACTCCACCGAAGTTGGGTTCTTAGCACTGGAACTTGATAATTCCGATTGAGGGATGCACGAAACGTGCTTCTCGATGCGACTAAGATGAGAATTCTATTGATGCATTTGAAATTGGATAAGTTGAAATTCTTTCTGAATTTCCTTAAAACCTAGATCAGAATTGACAGAGCCTACAGGAGAGGTCATGATAACTCTAGCCACAATACTTATTATCAGCTAGTAAGGATGGAAAAATTCTTTATATTGGTTGGTACCGCTGCGAGTGTGTCTCGGGTCAGGAAATAAAACTCGCCAGTCTTCTATCTGCACTTTAGCTACTTCTCGTTGTTTTAATTATGCTTCCCATGTTGAGATCATTTGTTTAACCTCGGATAAGGTACCTGTATTATAAGCCTAGATCGCCTCAATTATAGTTTGAGCATAAAATTTGCGGTTGCTTCTCTTTGGTTGTCGAGCGGACTAAGAACCCTGACCACTACGATTCCCTGACTGTCGACGACGACCCCGGCCCCCATTACCAAACGAAATAGAAATAGGGGATGGTCGAGACATTTTAATTATCAACCAATCAAATGAACTACAAACAATCAACCGAACTATAAACTGTCAACCAAACAAGACTAGCCATAGTCCAAGACAAGACTGTCTGCTCACGAGCAGGGAGATTACACAAGTTTTGAGAACCTGACATGGTTACATAAAATAAAAGCAAGAGGAAAACTTTGTTAGTCCTGAGCCCTACATATAAACTAAGGGTCAAAGAGGACGGCCACCTTAGCCATTCAATGATGTTTACCAACAATCTGTGCTCAATTAAGTCAATAACTAGAAAGAATCCAAAGACAGTTTGTTGCTTTAGGAGGGCGGTGCGAGAGACCGGATCCTCGAGCCCAATACCAGTGAGGACCACACCATAAACATAATAACTCAGATGCAAGGAATTAAAAGTCATTCCTTTTCTCAGGGCCAACAAATCATGGATACAAACAACACCAATGAGCCTACATTCCTTCGAGAGAAGACGACTAACCAGAAACATGCCATACATTCCCATTCGAGACAACAGAATGCTAAAGAAAACGGAAAACCGCATAGAAACAACATACATAACATATGACGAAACCACATAAACTTTCCCATTTTTCGGGCAACGATACCATTTGTCACAAAATTCGAGCTACAGAGATTGACAAGAAAATTTCGAGAGACATTAGTATGCTGAGCATGTCGTGGTCAAATAGGGAAGGAAATGAAAATAACATATGCTACTACACATGCCATGAGAGTGCCAATCGCATCCTGAGAGCAAAACCACCCGACCTTCCTTGCATACAGAAGGTTGATAGCAAAGAACCTGTGTTTACCACTAGGAACCAACCCCAACAAAATTCGATTGCATGAATAAGACTATATGCCCTACCCACCTAGAGTTTAAAAACACATAGCTCATCTCATCTACATTATCATCACACATGAAAAAGCAAAGATTGAACTACCCTCCAACCAACAATAACTTATCTCCACTATTAAAAATATATATATATAATTAATATATTTAAAATCATCATATATATATATATAATTAATATACTTTAACTAAAGTATAAATTTTCAAAAAAAATGACTTTCCCATCTTCATTGCTGTTAGAAACTCTACATAATTTGGACTCTTTATAAAAGAATAAATATTTAAATACAAGATTTCATCTTCAATTTGTTAACTACAACTCATTCTCATGTATACTTTTCATATCACTCCTCACTCTAGTTTATTTTTATTGAGAATGATACCAATACTACTTAAAAATGTTCACTCCACCCAAAGTCACTATCGTTCTTCACTGTTTGTTTCATTTTAGTTCATTAATATTGAAGAACTCACTCCACTGAAAGGCTCTGTAACTTGATATTGGAGTTGTTCCTTTTGAGTGGACATGTAAGCATGTTCCAGAATATTAAAAAATACATATAAATAAATAAATATACGGTGAATCGCAGCTCATTTTAAGTAACAGTTGTCTGTGATTCTATTATCAGGGTTTATATATTTAAAATGAAAGATGCCAGAGACACAAAATAATAAATAAATATTTGCTAGAGACATCACCAAACATTAACCGTAAGCAAAAATCTGCAATCCACATAAAGAACCGATAACATAGCAATCAAACACAGTACTCAAATAAAAGTTATCATGTATGAATTTTAAAGTTTATCTCCAACAATAAACATTCGAACATAAATTTTAAAGTTTTATCTCCAACATTAAACATTTACACAGGTCTCTAATTACTTCAACGAGTCTTTGTAAGCGTAAACGGCTGGCCAGGACCGTTGTGCAGCTGTGTGGAAGTAAAAAAAGTACATATAAATAAATAAATCAATTCCAACCAGTGTTACCGGGGGAGCTCAACGAGTGTTACCTGGAGCTTGGTGTAGGTAGTGTGGTGGGGATGGTTTGTGGTTGTTTTTAAGGGTTTTATTACATATGTGTTTGTATTGTTATTTATGGCCATAATATGTTTGTTTGTATTGTTATTTATCTATTTTAATTTTCGAAGCTTAAGTTATGATATGTTTGTGTGTATTATTATTTAGGGCTATGATAGGTTTGTTTTGTTATTTATAACTATGACACGTTTGCTTGTATTGTTATTTATCTTTAATTGTAGATGTTGTTAGTAAACCTAGCCAGCCAATATTATTTGTAGGCCTAAGTAGAACCAGATTAGTATAATAAACAGCCATTATTAGTAAACCTAGCTACTGCCAAATTAGTATAATAAACCAAAAAGACAAAACAAAACAATCCGACATCAAAAATCACATTAATATTCCTCTCATTCCCACTTTTTCATTAATCCAATACAATAACAAAGCTGATTAGTATCCTCACATCGGAACAATTCAACTTATCACATCAACACAACTGTACACTGTGAATCTCTACAATTTATTTTCCCGTTCTCCCGGTATAGGCTTATTCGAAGCGGGGTATGGTCAGGCTAGCTAATGATACCCGTTGGGCTGTTCAGAATTTACAATGTTGTGCTGAGCATTGCCATTGCCATTGCCATTGCCATTGCCATTGCCATTATTATTGTTAACCTCACATCTATCAACTGGGTACTTCTGAGCATTCTTGACGATCTTTCTGAGGGCCTCTTGGCCAAGATCCAAGCCACAGATGTCAGCCAGACGGACTAAGTATAGCAGGACGTCCGAGAGTTCTTCTCCCAGATGCTCTTTATCAGAGTTGTTCCAGTTAGGAAGTCCTCTGGCAACTTCTCCTTTCCACTGGAATATTTCAGAAAGTTCCCCTACTTCTCCCACCTGCAGTTACACACCAACTTTCCATCAACTTAAATTCTAATTATAAACAAGGTTATAGTTAATATTTATGGATTCTGCAAATGGACATAAGAAAGATTTACTTAATATTTCTGGAATTTGCAATAGAAATAAAGAGATTTGATATATTAATGATTTAGTTAATATTTCTAAAATCTACAATCCACATAAAAATAACTTAGCTAAACATCTACTCTCTCTCTCTATATATCCATACAAGTGCGAGAAGAAGGTTGCGAGGACTGTGAAACTGATCCCAATCCCTGACTCTTGCAAATTCTGCAAGTCTGTACTGCAATTCTTTCAGGGACACATCCGCCTTATTTGAATTCTGTGTGACAGAATCCTCCATCTCCAACTTCATTTCCATGGCAGCGCAAGAATTTACGTTCTACTATTCCTACACAACTACAGAAACCTTACCCACTCGCAGGGAAGGGAAGAACAATAGAACGTGGAATAATGAAACCAGCCAGGGTACTTTTATAGCCACCAAAATCTGGAAAGAGGGAACACACAAGATAAAACGTGCCATTATTTTAATTATGATAATCATCACTCTCTGACCTTTTTTTTTTTTTTTTTCAAATGAAAACTCAGTTATGTGTTCAATTTAAAATTTGTATTTTTATATTTCTAGCAAAGAAAAAACAAACAACTTTTAATTAATTAAAAAGATGTTTATATATAACATGCATATAATATAATCTTTATATTACATATAATTATTTTTTATTAAATAAAAATATGTTTACATATAATTTTTATATAACAATTTTTTATTAAATATAAATAGATTTACATATATATTTTTACTTACTTTACATCATTTAGTTGTTGGATCGTTGGATCTGATTTCCTTATTCATGAATTACTTTATGAATTTATTAGATTATTAGATGTGGTGAGGTTATACATGTTTATTTTCTTTATTGTTCAGGTCATGTTCATCCATGATCAACCATGGTAGGCCATATTCCAATGGTGCATTGTGACAAATATTGTTTTAATATGAAAATCAATTATGGTCAATCATGGTCTAACATCGCATTGTGACAAAGATTGTGTCAATATGAAAATTAATCATGGTCAATATGAAAATCAACGATGTTCAATCATGGCCAACCATGGTCCAATGCCATATTGTGACAAATATTGGATTCGGTGCCAATTTTTTAGTGCTATGATTGAGGCCAATGCCCAGAACTCCATGAAACTTCCATAAATAAAAAGTAAAATCAAAACAATGATACATATGGAGTTACTTGAACAAGGACTTCACTATACCTCTATTAGCCATGACATACATTTCACCAAACATGTCACAAATAGATATTCTACATGTGTAAACAACATATCTGACATCTCATACTTATCTAAGAATCACTAAGAAACATTAATGCCTTATTACATTAACTACATTAACATTTATTAGGTCATATATTCATTGCTTATTCATTTACAAATATAAATTAAAAAACACCACTTACTTAGTCCTAAAAACAAGGGGTTGCCATTTATACTTATGGATTTTAATTTCTTTTTAAACTATGGATTTGTCAAATTCGAAACCAAAGATATCTTGAATTTAAATTTAAATTTATCTCTCGTCATTAATGTGTCTACATAATGAAAAAATTAATTGAACCAATTGTCGAATTAAATCGTTTATGATGCTCACAATCTCGGATTATTCTGATAAATTTTAAAGAAATTTTCATGTTTATTAAGTGGCATCCATATCCAAAGTAAACCTAATTCCATTTGGTATTTCCATCTAATTCGATTTACTGGTTTCTGCTTTTCATAAACATTAAACTGTGACTGTGCATCCATTACGATTCCATCGAGAGTGAAAAGCGTTATAAAATTCGTGACACAGAGGACTACGAAGTTGGAACAAAACCATAGAGTGAGCAATATATTAAAAGCAATATCGACATGACAACCCAATAATGGACAACAACACGCTAGATGGTACAGATTGGACATTACAGACGTAAGTAATTCGGTGGTTAATGTTATTTATTTAAAGGTGACACACATATTCCATATTGTTGGCTTTGATTTAAAGTAGTGACCTCTAATATCCAGGTCGGAGGTATAGTGCTCACTTTGGTTCAAAGTATAGTGCTTTTATACAGAAACATGAGGTATAGTGCTCACTTTCCATGGTGGTTGTACTTTATATTGAACTTCCCCACTTATTTTTATGCTATCCCACCAAATCTTAATTTAAAAGAATTCAATCTCATTCAATAATTTTCAGGGTCACATCAATAAATTAAATGACACATCCCATTATTGCACTACATTGCTGTTAAGTTGTAAGAGGTTTTTTTAAAAGGAAAAGACAAAGGAGTGCTGTGACGAAAGCTGTGATGTTAGGAATGGTTGGTTATGATGTTATGATAGATATATCTTATTTTATGGGGAAGTGGGGAAGAGGATATGATGATGTCAAGTTCAATGTTCCTTTGGAATGAGACAATTAGCAAAAAGGTCTATATTCTGGCAGATTTGAGCTTATATGATATTCAGAAACTTATGATTTATATATTGTATTTATATAAATATATATTTTTCAATTAAATTTTTAGAAATTACAATAAATGTTATGAATTAGTTAAAGTAATTAATAATTATTATTTTAATTTTTAATGGAATAAAATTTATTTTATATATATAAATTGGATTATTATATATATTTTTTATTAATTTAGATTTTTTAAGTGAAAAAATATGACAATTTATAAGATTTCTGTCACAACAGGGAAAAATTTCAAGAATTGGATTTTGAAATCTTGCTAAGTTATTTTGAGGCATTGTAGGATATTTGTTTGGGATCAAAACTTTGTCATTTTAGCACATAACCATAGGATATAGAGGATTGATTTACGATTAGAGATGTTTTTAACTCTGCAAGAATTAGAGCTAGCATGTGGACCACTATGGTATGAGAGGATCCCATGTGATTCCTCATTACTCATGCAAATGAGACTATCCATGTAGACATTAAAGAAGACTCTAGGAAGTCCAAAACAATAACTTGGTTGGGTGTGGAAGGAGTTAAACCGTACCCTTATTTTGCTATTGGGCCGAAAGCTATAAATAAACTCAACCGAAACATTATTTTCGCACTCACATTCCTCATTTGGATGGAATTTTTAAAGTAAATCTTTTGGGTTGAATTTTCAAAGTGAATTTTTTGGGCTGGATTTTTAAAGTGAGTCTTTTGGGCTGAATTTTTTAAGTGAATTTTTTTAAAGTAAGTTTTTTGGGCTGAATTTTAAAAGTGAGTTTTTTGGGCTGAATTTTGAAAGTAAGTCTTTTGGGCTGAATTTTGAAAGTGAGTTTTTTTGGCTCAATTTTGAAAATGAACGTTTTTTGCTAGATTTTGAAATTGATTTTTTTGGGTTTGATTTTAAAAATCCACATACATTGAATTATCACGGTAAATCAAAGAAATTTCAAGATAAAATATGACCGAATAAGCGACATTGAGGCTCATAGATAATATTCGAGAAACTATTACAAAATAAAGAACGAAGAACGCATAAATATTGAAAGGGAAAATAAATTTTAGCTAGAAGCTGAAGGAGGTATGTAAATGTAAATATTATAAATGATATTTAAAATTTAATCGTGTTTGTGAAATTTATTTTTTATTTGATGAACTAATTTGAAAAATATTTTGCAATGTAAACAGAGAGATATTTTCCTCATAACAGTGATGATGAGATTGAAAATGTTGAAAGACAAAGTGAAAAATATAATGAACCAATAATTGATGATGTTATTGAAGATGTTGAAAGAGATTCAAGTGAAGAAGTTGAATCACCATTAGGTATGTATATATATGTCATGTGTATTGAAATTATACATATTTATTAGTTTCAATTTCATTCAAACTCTATTTTTTAATTTAATTATTTAATGTATATTTATACCCATTTACATTTAATTGCTATATGTACATATGAAATCAATATTGATGATGATATGTTAGAAAATGTTGAGATAAAAAAACTGACCATGTTATACGATATCGTGTTAAGCTCATTATTGATAAGTTCTTAAAGATGAAAATGTGATAACTCAAGCTCAAATTTTGAGAAGTCTCTTAACATCAAAGAAATTAAGAGAAGCTACAACACTATTGGGTATTCAAAAATCAACGCAAGATAAAAAGGTGAAGGAAAATGTGATTCAAAATATAATTAGAGCACTAAAATCAATTAGAAGATCTAGAAAGAAAAGTGATATAGATGCACATAGAGAAATACAAATGGTAGTGGTTTCATCAAGTATTAAAGAAAATATTTTGGTAAAATCTATGACAAAAGCATTAGGGACCTCATGAAACACATCAAACAAACATAGGAAATTTTGATTGAAAATATATGTAAATGATGAACTTGCTTGTTGGATAGTTATTTGTAGGAAACCATACAAATATAGATTTGGAGAAGATGTTAAAAAAATAATATATGAATATTGGATGAAAAATTCATGTGTTTCACCAAAAGTAAGGGATGTGATGCGATGAAGAATAACATAAAATCAATATAAAGAACATGCAAAAGATATCTTGGACACCACTTAGATAGAATTGTTCAATAAGTTCATACAAGAGAATCGTGGAATGAATGTCTCAATTAGTACTTTTGTGCAACAAAAACTATGGTATATTAAACCTATGATTGTATGTGACATTTGTCGTTGTCGTCACCATGTGGAATTTCAATTATATTATGACCCCTTAATTTTAATAATTTTTTTTGGAAAAAATGACCTTCTCCTTCTACTATCCATGATTTCATATCCCAAATTCTATGTGCAAGAGAAAATCATGAACTATTTTACCAAAATAAATGTTGGTGGTAAAAAATGTGATCATTGTGGAAATTTGCCTTTATTTCACAACAAATATACTATTGATATAAACTATCAATCTTTGTCTAACAAAAAATTAAATGAAAGAGATATGAATATATCTATAGATCCATTGGTTCAAGTAGTAGTACAAGTGCTAGAAGGATTGATTCACAAAAAGAAGAAATTTTTGTGATAGAGTTTTTGAAAAAATTTGGGACATAAATTTATAAATACACTAATCATTCTCATAGAGATCGATGGCAGGACCTATAATTCAAAAAATCCCGTGAAATTTTTCCACCAAGGACAAGTTTTTTAATAGTTGATTTTGCAGAAAATTACACATTTTTGCACAAAATAAAATACAAAGTGAATATTATAATTCTCACCAAGTCTCTATGCTTGTCCATGTTCTATATAGACATGCTGAACAAAATGTTGATCATATAGAAAACACCAATGAAAATCGACATATTATTCAAGAATATCATTTTTATATCGACGATGATCATACACATGATACACATTTTGTATAACATTGCTTTGATAAGATTTATGACTCATTGAAAGGTTATGGAATAAAATTCAATTAACATTGGATATGGTTAAATGGATGCACAAGTTAATTCAAATCTTCACGATCATTCTTTTGGTTGTGTCATCTTCATATGAAAACCAACATTAAACATTGTTTGAATTTATTTGAGACTGGTCATGGAAAATGAGAGCATGATGGTGCAGGGGCATGTATAAAGTGATTACTTCGAATATATCAAATGTATCACTCTGCAAACCTACTAGTCTCAAACGAACACGTTGTTCAATAGTGCATTGCTGTAATAATCCATGAGACTAACCCATCAAGGGAGGTATGAAGGTATGTACATATATACATTAACTTCTATATATTTTTAATAAATGATAATTTTTATTAATTTCTAATTTTAAACATTTATAAATTATATAGTTTAAATAATTGATTGATTATTATCTTTGATATATACATGGCATTTTAAATAACATATTTAAATTATTGTTTGAATTTACTATAGGTTTTTTTGGCATATTGGAGTCCAAGATGTAGATATATCGAATAGATATGAAGAACATAGTTATCGATCAAACGAGAAAATTACTAATTACCTGTTTTTTTAAGGTAGCAAAAAAATCACCTGATTTAAAAAAATGATTATTTAGAATACACTTTAAATTTTCTTATGTATCAAGTATGAACATATTTTTTTTAAATGTTAGTGATTTTCATGTTGATTTTGAAAAGTGTTGTTGCAGCATCAACCCCTTTTTTAGAGGGCTCATTTTTAACACTTTAAATTTTCTAATGTATTAAGTGTGAATAAATTTTTTAAATGTTGATTATTTTACCATTTTTGTCTTATTCATCTTCTTCTTTTTTACGTCTTAAGACTATTTTTTAAGGGTTTTCCAAACATGTGTATTTTGTTTTTCTTTGCAATGTTTGTTTGTAATGAAAATTTTAATTTGTTGTGTAAAGTTTGAAAAAAAATAATAACATGAAGATTTTGAGGTTATGACTTTTTATATATTTATATATCGTTAATTAATTCTAGGAATATACATAAAATAATTGTTAGTAAAAAATAAAAATTTTAAACACTCAATAAAAAATACAGATTTTTCATATAAATATAAGTAAACAAATATATATTTTACGTCTTTTTGGCTAAACAATGACATGTTAAATAAAAAACAATTATGAAGAAATTGAATAAAATTTTTTCAAAAAATAACAAGCTTTATGAATTTTATGTTCCAATTTGATGACACTTTAAGTATTTTTTCCAAAAAAATTAATTCAAATAAGATTTAAAGTAAAAATAATAATAAAAAATTATTAAAAAAAATAGAATATAGAATTTATAAAAACCAACACCCCACACATATATACCTTAAAAATAAAAATTGGAAACACAAAAATTTAAAATATTAAAAAAAATACAATTAAGTTATAAATTTTGGAAAAAAAGGGAACATAACAAAAACTAAAGGAAAAGAATATATCAAAACAATTTAAAGAAATTAAAAAAAAAAACCACAAATAAATAAGTAAATATATATATATATATATATATATATATATATATATATATATATATATATATAATAAAAAACATAAAAAATAATTAAAAATAATAATTAAAGGCAAACATAAAAAATAAAAATAATAATAATAATAAAATATTTTCAAACAAATTAAAAAAAAAAAAATGAAACTTGGCCCCGCGACTACTTGGCTGAGGTGGTCGACTGCCGAAGGAGGATGGCCCCATAGTTTGTTGGGCGGTGAGGGTGATTTCCATAATTGACATCCCCGCCTAGGTGGTTACGAACCCTAGGCAAGCAACCCGATTTCATTTTTATTTTTTATATAAATTTTGATTTTTATTTTTTTTAAATAGTATTATTTTTTCTAAATTATTTTATTTTTTCTTTTTAAATATATTTGTTTTTTTATTTTTGTTTTCTTTTTTTTATTATTTTTCATAGATTTAAATTTTATTTTATTTTTTAAATGTTTTTTTTTTCAAATATTATTTTCTAATGTTTTTTTTGGTTATTTAAAAATTAAAAAATTCATTTTAATATATTTTGTTTTTTGTTTTGTTTTATTATTATTATTTTTTAATATTTTTATTTTTATTATTATTATTTTTATATTTTTATGTTTTTATATTTATATTTATATTCATATTTTTAATTTTATTTTTATCTTTTATTTTTATTTTATATTATATTTTATTTTTATTTTTATTTTGTTTTGTTTAATTTTATTTATTTATTCATTTCATTTTTATTTATTTATTTATTTTTAATTTTTTTAGTCAAACTAGTCGTTATTCTACAATGGCTAATTGGAGCTTCATTATCTATTTAAACTGAGTCCCAGATCAGATTTCTCATCTTGTCCTGATGATGAACCACACTGGCTGGTTCGAAACGCGTCGACACAAATTTCTCCAATTTGATTTTCATCGAAAGATTTGATACATAATTTATGGATCACAGAAGTCAAATTCCTAATGTATTTTTCTTTTTTCTTTTTTAACTTTTAAAGTTTCTAATTTTTATTTTTAGGAAACTTTTTTTTTAATTATATGTTCTATTTTTAAATTTTTTATTTTTATTTTTTAAATTTTTTTATTTTTACTTTTAATTTTTTTGTTTTGTTTTGTTTTTTTTTTTACTTTTAATTTTATTTGAATCATTTTATTTCGAAAAAAAAATTAAAATGTCATCTTTTTTTTAATATAAATTCATAATTTTCTTATAAAATTTGTTATTTTTTCAATTTATTTATTATTTTTTTCATAAAAATATTTTAACTAATATGTTATTTTTAGCTCTCCACCTACACTCATTTTGATTTTTTATTTTTATTTGTTATAAAAAAAAAATTATTATCTTTTTATTTTAATGGTTTTATTTTTATTTATTTTTTATTTTTTTTAATTGTTTTTCTTAATTTTTTTTAATAATTTTTAGTTTATTTTTCGTTTCTTTATTTTTATTTTATAGTTTTTTTTTCAATATATATATTTTTTAATGTTTTTGTTATAAGTTCAATTTTTAATTTATCATTTCTTTTAAAGTTCTTTATTTGATTATTTTTCCTATGTTTTTTTAAATGTTATTTAATTTTATTTTAAGTTTTTTTGTTTGTTTATTTATCTCATCCATATTATATATTATTTATTCATTTGTTCTGTATCTTTTTTTTTCAATTTTTTTGAGTTTTTTTCTTAAATTATGTTTTTTAAATGTTTATTATTATTATTATTATTATTATTATTATTATTATTATTATAATAAGTTAATTTAGATTTTTTCTTTTTTCTTTTTTTTAATATATATTTTTTATATTGTATTTTTTCTGGCTTGTGTTTTTTTAGTTTTTTACTGTTAAAATATATATTTTTATTTCAAAAAAAATTGTATTTTTTTTTAGCTTTTATTTTTTCAATGTTTTCATATTCTCAATATATTTGATTAGATAGATATGACAAAATAGAAATTTTGTAGAAGAAATAAGTCTAGGAGAACAATTTTTTGTTGATGGTGTACTTCCTTAATGGTCAATAGGTTTCTAGAAAGGACATTTTTTTTCTTTTTTCTTTTTGCATAATCTTTAATATGTTTATTAATTTTGATTTATTAAATTCAAAATAAATACAATTTTAATATTAAATTATTACTATTATTATTATTATTATCAAACTAAAATATATATATTTCTCAATAATGAAATATAGTTTAAAAAAAAATTTGCAAATTTCAAAATCTTAAATTTTTTTAAAAATAAAATATTTAGGCAAATTTCCAAAAAAACAAATGTTTGAAGGAGAGAGTATCAAAAACTTCTAAATCACATATAAATTCATTTGTTTTGTAAAGTTTCCCGTTCATCATAACTAAAGTGTTTCCTATCGAGTGACTTCAATACATTATATTTAATAAATTGTTATTAATATGATCAACTTAAAATAAAAATAAATTAATATAAATTAAATAGTAATAATTTTTTAAAATAATATTAACACCATGGCTAATAATTGTTGAAATTTTAAGGATTTTTATAAAGGTGATATTTTATCTTTAATGTTATGCTTGGAATTTTAAGGCATTTCAGAGACATGATATTTTATCTTTGATACCATGCCTAAAAATGTTTGGAATTTTAAGAATTTGTTCAGAAACGTGATATTTTATCTTTAATGGCATGGTTATCGTTGGAATTTTACATTTTTTCAGAGTCATGACCTTTATATTAAATTAAAAGATGTTGACAATTTACCCCGAAAAAAAAGACATTATTCAAGCATTGACACTTTTCGTTTTCAGGGTGTTTTTTGCACAAAAAATTCGCTTTTACTTCAATTTTTAAAAAGTGTTGAAAATTTACCCCGGAAAAAAAAATAGTTATTCCAGCATCAAAACTTTTTGTTTTCAGGTAGTTTTTTTCATTTTTGGGGGGGTTTTGTGGTTAGAGTTCTCATTTTGAGGTAATAGTTCTCGTTTGATCGATAACTTTGCTAAAGTTGAAACAATAAAAGGGAATCCGAAATTTCATTCAATTCAAACAAAGGAGTATTGAAATGCATTTGCATTTGATAAAATAAAATAATCTTGTTTTTTTCCCGTTATCATAGAGGACACACAATTCAATGATGTTTGTGAAAAAAATATGTATGTAAAAGCTTGACAACATAAGAAACTTAATACAAAGGGGGAAATGTCGGTTGCAAACATCAAAAAGATGGAATCAGAGGATATTATAATGTCATTTGAAGGTAATCAAGTTTCTAATCTTGTTATAGAATGTAACATTTCAATTCTTTCAAAGGATATATATATGTTTTATGCTTTTAAAATCATTGTGTATAAGTATCTAGATAATAGTTAAAATATAGATCTAAATAGATAATAAAATCAAGTCCATGTTGATAACTGATTTCTTGTTAATTGTGATTTGAATTTAAACTTGTTTAATTGTGCAAGAGATGTTTTGCTGTAGTTGCAGCCATTAACAACATATAGAATGTCAAGTAATATTTGATGTAGTGCAATGAACAAAAGATGAAGTTATTGGAACACTGTGATGATAAAAATTTTATATATAAAAGAGGGTCTATTAAACTAAAAAATTATTTTTTACAAAAAACTCATCAAACTGAGAGTATTGTTTACTTTCAAGACTATCAACCTGATGTCATGTAACTTGTCAATATAGTTACTCGGTGTGTGTAGTGTGCATAAAGTTGATAAAAGTTCAATAAAAAAAAATTGAAAGTTAAAAAATGGAGAATGTCAAAAGTTGAACATGAACAAATCATTGAGGATGGAATTCTGTTAGATTTTTTTTCTCCATGTATTCATATTTGAGAACTTAGAGTTCAAATACATTGTTAGCCTTTGTTTTTTTGCACTCTTAAGTTGTCCATTCTAACTAGTACTAAGTATTACAATTTTTTTTTCATTAATATGGCATAGATTTTTTCTTTTTTATGAACCATCATTTTATCTTTTCTAATATTTGTATTGCTATCTTAGCACCAAGTTTTATAATGCAAATTTATAGTATTTTTTCATGAACAACTTTATATTTAAAGTTAATTATAAACCAACATCTTTATATTAAAAGTTAATTATCAACTGGCAACTTCATACATGAATGAAAAATGTATACCATATTTTATAATGAAATTTTAAGTTATGATTGTTTTAGACATCTACACCATTATAAGATTCATTCAAATGAAAAATATACATGTTTTGTAATTTGAAATTTTACTATTCATTTTAAATAACGTGGCAAAACAAATTTAAACAAAATCTAAGAATTATCTACCAACATTATAAGAATGATCATGCAATATGTACCAACTAAATGAAAATTTACTTTCATTGCTACATATTCATGAACCTCATTATGTAAAACCTTTAAGCATCAAACCATCCATCATGAAAATTGTACCATGTTTTATAATGCAATTTTTATAGTATGTTTGCATAAACAAATTTATATTAAAAGTTAACTATCAACCAAAATCCATAGTAGCCTTTCTATACATGAATGCAAAATGTATACCATATTTATAATGCAATTTTAAGTTATGATTTTTTAGAAATATACTGTAGAAATTTGAATAACTGTCAAATTATTCACCGAGATTATCCTGATCACCACTATTTGAGCTTCATGCATAATACATAATCTCTTCTACCATTGATCATTAATTGTGGAAATATAAACAATTGCATGCGCACATTAAAACCATAAACAATCACACATATAAACACAGTATTTAATGGGAAAGCTTAAAGCTGAAAACCCCCAACTATCTGTATATTATAATGATAGAGATCATGTAACAATCATTGTACAAACTCCTCACAAGCTCTCAGTACAATCTCCAATTGCTACACACTACACAAGCTCAGATCTAGCAAAACACATGCTCCAATCTGCTCCACCTGTTAGCCTGCCTCTACTGCGCAATCCAAGATGAATAATGGCCCAATATGAGTTCGAATCCACCTGGTGTGTACTGCGCAATCCTCATTGGCATCTCCATCAATGTGTGGTGCAAACTCATGCACCAGTATAGTCACAACTCATAGTCACACTGCTCTTTCACCTACCTCTTCACTGGTCTCCACTGAAACTGTCCATGCACTGAAGTTAACTGATGTATTCTTTAGTTGATTAATGAGTTTATAATTAGTGAATTAATTAATAATTAATTCACACCACTCTCACTAGTGTATCAATCGGTTAGACTAGATACAACTAGCTCAACTATGTTTAACTCAGTTAAACTGAACACAACTCCATCAACTAGCTCAATAACTCCACCAAACTCTGTCACATGAGTTCTAAATGAAGTATCCATGCAATAGCTCCACTTAACCCTCAGGAATAGCGTAATTCCTTCTGTCAGCTCCTGTGCCACATCTGTGCACTTAACTGAAGTGCTCCAAGAGAATAAGATAATGTTTAGAGTCCAAATATTATTAAGAGCTAATAATATTCGACATATCTATTTTTAGAATGGCAATCTAAAAATAGATTCCGCCCAGTATGTCTAAAAATAGAAGTCCATCTATTTTTTCCGACTTGACCAACCATCCACAAATAACATCCTGCAACTCAGAGAACATGATCCATATGTCTAAAAATAGACTTTGCGCCAAAAATAGCCTGCGGGCCCACTTAGTGAAGGCGACTCCTTTCCACTAAGCTCATCATCTTGTTGCAATCTCAACACTCCCTCTCAACAAGATATGGATTATCTGAAATCCCTATCCTACCTCTGTGGTATTCAAATTTTCTTCTGGTGAGCGCCTTCGTCAAGATATCAGCATCTTGATCCTCCGTAGGAATGTATGAAAGTAACATGATCTTCCGCTGCACACAATCTCTGATATGATGATACCGGATGTCAATTTGTTTAGATCTATCATGAAATACTAGATTAACCGAGATTTTTATGCAACTCTGACTATCACAATAAATCACAGTAGGATCCAAGTGTGAATCGAACAACCCGACCAGGATCTTCCTCATCCATATAGCCTCGCATGTAGCCAAAATTTCTGCCATATACTCGGCCTCTGCTGAACTGAGTGCCACGGATCTCTGCTTCCTGTTGTACCAAGAAACTGTTGTCGACCTGATATTGAAAATCCCTCCAGATGTGCTCTTTATGTCCGTTGGGCTCCCTGCCCAATCTGCATCCGTGAAGCCACACAACTTCACCTCATCATTTGTACGTACCATAATCCATATCCGCGATGTGCCTGCGAGGTCATCTCAAAACATGCTTCCTCGCCTTCCAAAAGAGCTTGGTAAGGAAACAACATAGCTTGTGAAAGCTGATTAAGCACATAGCATATGTCGGGTCGTGTATTGACCAGATACATAAGCGACCCCACCAACTGTCGATAAACAGTGGCATCCACTACCTCCGTTGAAGTAGCATCCTCCTTCCTCCATCCACCAGGAAGAGGAGTATCAACAGGCTTGCAGCCATGCATGTTGAACTTCTCTAGTATCTCCTGAGCATACTTACCCTGAGAAACAAACAGTCCATCACTGTACTTCCAAATTTCCAATCCCAGGAAATAATGAAGGAGGCCCAAGTCCTTCATCTCAAACTCTTTTGCAAGATCCTCCTTGCATGAGAGTGTCAATAGCTCATCACCTATCAAAATCAAATTATCTACATAAAGTACAATGATCGGCAACTTACCCTCCACCAAAATCTGGTATAGGTTAGGATCCGCCTCACTCTTGGAGAATCCAAGTTCGATGAAATAACTGTCTATCCGTGTGTACCAAGCAAGAGGTTCTTGTTTCAACCCATATAACGCTCTCTTGAGCCTGCACACATGCGACTCGCTGCTAAAGATCTTGAAACCTTCGGGATGCTCTATGTACACCTCCTCCTCAATCACCCCATTGAGGAACGCAGTCTTCACATCCATCTGATGAATGTGCCACCCCATCTGCGCTGAGAGAGCAAGAATCGTTCGTATGGAAGAATACCTTGTGACAGGTGCAAAGGTCTCCTCATAATCGATCCCCTCAATCTGTGAAAAGCCTCGGGCAACAAATCGTGCCTTGTACTTCTCCACACTCCCGTCAGCTGCTTGCTTCACTTTGTAGATCCATCTCGAACCCACCATTGATTTCCCTTCCGGTCTCGGGACAATCTCCCATGCACTGTTTCTGACAATCGAATCATACTCTTCCACCATGGCATCTACCCATGCGGGGTCCTCCATAGCTTCCTCGAAAGAGGATGGATCTGTCACGATGCACTTGCTCATAAGAGCCATGTATCCAGTGTACCGGTCAGGTGACTATCTCTGTCTGCGCTGTGATGTAGGTGCTCCTACAACCTTCTTTGCATCTTGAGCCAGTCGCTCAGCTTCTGTAGTGCGCTTCCGCCCTCTGATGGTTGGTGCTGCCTGAGTGGTCTCTTCCACTCCATGAACCTCCTCTTGTGGCTGATCCACATCCTGAGGCTCATCCTTAGGAACTAATAGCTCCTCATCTGCATGCAAGTGTGGCTTCCTCTCAAGCGAACACTTCATGGCTTTCTCCTCCTGAAATTTGATATCCCGTCGCACAACAGTCTTGCGACTGTCTAGAAAATACACACGATAGTTGTGGGGTGTATCAGTTTACCCCACAAATATCCTAACCTCTATGGTTGGCTCTAGCTTCTTCTTGGCATCCTTCGTCACATGAATGTAAACAGGTGAACCAAAAATCTTCAAATGGGAAATATCAGGCTTCTTACCAGAAAACGCCTCCTCGGGTGTACTCATGCCAAGTATCTTGTGAGGACAACGGTTCTGCACATATCTTTGCGGTATTTCATGCCTCGCCCCACAAGTGAAGGGGTAGGCCCTGATCATGCAACATCGCAAGTGCGGCACCCACGATCGTTCTGTTCTTCGCTCGGCAACCCGGGTGCTTTGTGGGTTATGAGGTCTTATGAGCTCTCTTCTATGAGCTCTCTTGAATTCCTTATGTTGCCAAAGTCCTTGGGTCGCCGGAGATGGTCCCTACCATTTTCGCTCTAAGAGCCTTCACACCTTTAGATTCTTTCTCAACCAGTGCCTTGAACTCACAGAACTTTGAGTATGTCTCGCTCTTCTTCTGCATGAAGAAGATCCAACACTTCGGAGAAAAATCATCAACAAATATCACATAGTACCTTTTCTTTGCTGTTGAAGCTGCTGAGAAAGGTCCACACACGTCTGTGTGAGTTCTCTCAAGGATCATCGTGGCGCAACTATCCTTCTCGTGGAAGGTGGCTTTCACAAATTTTCCCAAAGTACATCCCTTGCACTAATCTAAATACACAAGTGTACCCTTAGGAAGGCCAGTAGAAATCTGCTGCAGTATCTTCAAAGCTCCATGGTGAAGGTGGCCCAATATCCGGTGCCACAACTAGCCATCATCTCGGCTCACCACTCCTTTTTCCTTGCCTGCCATTGCTGCGCAGCCATCTACCTGCAATTGATAAAGGTTCTTAACTCGAACCCATATCCTCCGGGTCTCACCAGTTGCCTTACTGCGTAGGAAAGCCTTTCCCTCGCTAAAGACAACATCATATCCCTTGTCTTCTAACATCGTCACAGAGATCTGATTCTTCTTCAATCTTGGAACATGCATCACTTCCTTCAATACGAAGGGTTTACCAGACTCCCTCTCAAAGGAAATGGTACCGATATCGGTCGCACTGTATCTTCCATCATCGCCCATCTCGATGGGCACTCCAAGATCTTTCTCATCCGGATCAGTAAACAAATCTCGATCTCTTGTCATGTGAAAAAACGCACCACTGTCCAGAAACCACACTAAAACCATCACACTTGAGACCAAGCATGCGATCAGTGAAAAATCCAGCTCAAACTATGGGGCTAAAGCCTCTCTAGCTGCAAATCCAACAGCCTGCTTATTTTTCTTCTTCTGCGGACAATTTGTGGCATAATGTCCGTGTTGGTGACAGTGAAAGCACTTCACCTTGGACATGTCCTGCTTCTTGCCTTTCGCACCGGAATGAGAAGCTTTCTTGCTCTTCCCCTTCTTTGCTTTGGAAGCCAAAGCACAATTCTCTTCATCAGAGTTCCTTGATGAAGATCCAACCCTGGTACTTCACCTTATCTCCTCTTGCACAAGATCTGACCAAAGTCACTCCCATCCTGGCAATTTCTCCCGACCATTGACAGAGTCCTGATAGGAGTGCCAACTCTTTGGAAGCCCAAGGAGAGCCAAGCTCACCAAGTCCTCGTCATCTATAATCACCCCCACACTTCCCAGCTCATCCCTGCATTGGGTGAACTTCGTGAGGTACTTGGGCATACTGTCGCCTTTCTCCATCTTTATGTTTCTGAGTTTATCCTTGAGCGCCAACTTCCTCTGGTCGCTCTTACTTTGGAATAAATCTGTCAAGGCTTTCCACATCAAGAATGGAGAAGCCTTACCATGAAGGCTGGACACTATGTGATCCTTCACGCCCTCCAACAGAATCCTTCAACACTTTGCTGTCTTCTTTTGCCATGCGTCAAGTACGGCAGCATCAGTGGAAGTAGGCTTTGGAACTTCTGCATCTATGAACTCCTTCAACCCATTGTCATCTAGCACTGCCTCCATCCTGTCCTTCCATGCAATATAATTTGAGCTTCCCTCAAGGGCATACTCCAATCGCAATCCGTTGAAAGACATCTCAACTTCGACACCAAGAAAACACTGCTGCAAATTCGAATTCCACCAGCACAAAACTCAACCACTTCAATGCTTTGCAATTGCTCCAATGATCAATATCGCTCTGATACCATGTATAAATTTGAATAATTGTTAAATTATTCACCGAGATTATCCTGATCACACACTATTTGAGCTTCATGCATAATACATAATCTCTTCTACCATTGATCATTAATTGCGGAAATATAAACAATCGCATGTGCACATTAAAACCATAAACAATCACACATAAACACAGTATTTAATGGGAAAGCTTAAATTTGAAAACCCCCAAATATCTAAATATTATAATGATAGATATCATGTAACAATAATTGTACAAACTCCTCACAATCTCTCAGTACAATCTCCAATTGCTACACACTACACAAGCTCAGATCTAGCAAAACACATTCTCCAATCTGCTCCACCTATTAGCCTGCCTCTACTACGCAATCCAAGATGAATAATGGCCCTGACTGAGTTCGAATCCACCTGGTGTGTACTGCGCAATCCTCATTGACATCTCCATCAATGTGTGGTGCAAACTCATGCACAACTATGGTCACAACTGATAGTCACACTTGCTCTTTCGCCTACCTCTCCACTGGTCTCCACTGAAACTGTCCATGCACTGAAGTTAACTGATGTATTCTTTAGTTGATTTATGAGTTAATAATTAGTGAATTAATTAATAATTAATTCACACCACTCTCACTAGTGTATCAATCAGTTAGACTAGATACAACTAGCTCAACTATGTTTAACTCAGTTAAAGTGAATACAACTCCACTAACTTCCTCAATCAACTCCACCAAACTCTGTCACATGAGTTCTAACTAAAGTCTCCATGCAATAGCTCCACTTAACCCTCAGGAATAGCGTAATTCATACATCGGCTGCATGTGCCACATCAATGCATAAGCCGAAGTGCTCAAGAGGATAAGATAATGTTTAGAGTCAAATATTATTAAGAGCTAATAATATTTGACATATCTATTGCAAATACAGCGATCTAAAAATAGATTCCACTTGATTGTCTAAAAATAGAGAATCCATCTATTTTTTTCACGACTTGACCAACCATCCACAAAATAGCATCCTGCAACTCATAGAACATGATCCATATGTCTAAAAATAGACTTTGCGCCAAAAATAGCCTGCGGGCCCACTTAGTGAAGGTGACTCCTTTCCACTAAGCTCATCATCTTGTTGCAATCTCAACATATACACCATTATAAGATTCATTCAAATGCAAAATGTACCATGTTTTATAATTTGAAATTTTACTATTCGTTTTAAATAACTTGACAAAACAACTTTAAACAAACCTAAGAATCATCTATTAACATTATAAGAATGATCATGAAAAATGTACCAAATGAATGAAAATTTACTTTAATTTCTATGTATATTCATGAACTTAAATATGTAATACCTTTAAGCATCAAACCATGCATCGTGCAAATTGTACCATGTTTTATAATGCAATTTTATAGTATGTTTGCATGAACAACTTTATATTAAAAGTTAACTATCAGCCGACATCCATAGTATCCTTTCTATAAATGAATGAAAAATGTATACCATATTTTATAACGCATTTTTAAGTTATTATTGTTTTATACATCTACACTATTATAAGATTCATTCAAATGCAAACTGCACGATTTTTTGTCGTTTGCAATTTTCCTGTTCATTTTAAATAAATTTACAAAACAACTTTAAACAAAACCTAAGAATCATCTACTAACATTATAAGAATGATCATGCAAAATGTACCAACTAAATGAAAATTTACTTTCATTGTTACATATTCATGAACTTAAATATGTAAAGCCTTTAAGCATCAAACCATGCATCATGCAAATTGTACCATGTTTTATAATGCAATTTTATAAAATGTTTGCATAAACAACATTATATTAAAAGTTAACTATCAAATGACATGCATAGTAGCATTTCTACACATGAATGAAAAATGTATACCCTATTTTATAATCCAATTTAAGTTATGATTTTTTAGACATCTACACCAAATTATAAGATTCATTCAAATGAAAAATATACCATGTTTTGTAATTTGCAATTTTACTAGATTCATTTTAAGTAAATTGACAAAAAAAATTTAAACAAAACCTAAGAATCATCTATTAACATTATAAGAATGATCATGCAAAATGTTCCAACTAAATGCAAATTTACTTTCATTGCTACATATTCATGAAGTTAAATATGTAAAACCTTTAAGCATCAAACCAGGCATCATGCACATTGTACCATGTTTTATAATGCACACATATAGGAATCATCATGCAAAATGTACATAAACTCCAAAATTAACATGTATTAAATCATAATAAAGAGTTCTATATAAAATATGTCCAAAATTTATATTAGTATAAAAGTAAATATATAATAAAAAAATTTCAAATAAAAATATGCATCAAAGAGATCAATTCATAATAAAAACTTTTACTTTAAATATGTCCAAATTTATATCATGATAAAAGTAAATATAATATAAAAATATTGTCAAATAAAAAGTCGCATCAAAGATAATCTCGTTGAAACATATGATCTATCAACATCCTCTTCTCTCATCAGAATCATGGTTGCCTTGCACAACGTGTAATTGCATATATACATAAGATTTTGTACTTTAAAATTAAATTTTAATTTTTTAAAATTAAATGAGAATGTAATCATCAAAACAAAATTTTAAAAAGTTTTAAATTCCATGCAATACGTCATGTTGTTCCCCCTCCATTTCACCCCCATGGTGTTCGCCATGCATTGCGCCCTCATGGATAACCTCTACAATACATGTACATGTATATATATTAAAAATTTAAAATTTCACATGAAAATGCATGAACTCGCAATATTAACAATATCAAGTATCAACTTCTTCAAATTTTCTAGACAATTCAATCCATGTAACCGACTCAAGTTTTAAATTCTATACAATACCTCATGGTGTTCCCCCTGTATTCCTCCCTCGTGGATGCCTTTTACAATACATGTACATGTATATATTAAAGTTTTAAAATTTCACATGAAAATGCATAAACTCGCAATATTAAAAAAAAAATTAAACAAAATTTTCAAATTGTTTATATGATCCTATTCCCATTTTTGACTCAATCGCTAAAGTCCCCGGAGAACGAAAACCATCTCCACAAACCTAAAATTTTAAAATTTTAAAACTGTAAGATAGAGATCTCATTTTTTAATGAAACTTGCTTCAATTTATAACAAAAAAAAAGTGAAGAATAGTTAACAATATCTGCAAAACGGTGTAGTTGCTTCTGGGGCGCTCTGGTAGGGTTTTCAGTCTTCCCCTGCTTCTGCACTGACTGATACTGTAAGATTTCTGCATATCCTTTACCATTCTGCACTGTATATGCAAGGACTAGCAAAGGGCTTCTGGCCATGACAGGCCCCACGGGGTGGGGGGCGCACAGTCCTCCCCCTCAGGTAACGACAAAAACATTTTTGTGGAACCTTCCATGAACACCGCTTCAGATCAGTCGATTCTTGAAGCACAGGACAATAGGACGCACGAGATGCAAAAAGATACGAATGCAAAGAATAAAGAAGCACAGGATGAAAGAGCGGGACAAAAAGAAACCCCCACAGTGAATTCAGCTACCTGCAAACCAATCGCGACATAAAGACCTAAAATCGAGCTTCCAAGCCACAGGATAAATGGACGAATCCAGTTCATGAAGGATCATGCGCTCATTGGTAAATTTATTGGCATTTGGCCCACTGAAAAAGCTCTGCAAGGATGGATAACAGCAAAATGGAAGCCCAAAGGAGACATTACCCTTCAACTTGGACCCAAGGGATTCTTTACTGTTGTTTTCATCTGTATCGAGGATCGCAATAGGGTTCTAGATGGAGGACCTTATTTCTTTAACTCTGCTGGTCTGTATCTGAGAGACTGGGTGGAGAGGTTCAATCCAGACAACGAAGACTTCAGCTGGGCTCCTGTTTGGATCAGAATGTACTCGCTCCCTTTGCAGTACTAGGATGAAGAGTCCCTTCAAGACATTGGCAAGGGATTGGGGGAGTTCGTTAAAATAGCGGAGGAAACAAAGATGCGCCGCTATACCTCGTATGCACGTATATGTGTTTATATGCGCCTGGACCAAGCTCTCCCTGACTCGATAAGCCTCTACCACGATGATTATGAATGGATTCAACCCTTAGACTTTGAACATGTTCCCTTCTGCTGTCGTAGATGTCACATTCATGGACACCTCTTCAGGGATTGCCCGCTCAATGCTAAGCCCTCGACTACAGCCAACCCAGAATCCTCTACTCCTTATGGGTTTACCAAGGTCACCAGCCGAAGAAGGTCCCATAAGAAACCCTCTAATGGGAAAAATCCCATCTCCTTTGTCATCTCAAGGCCCTCTACAAGTAACAGCTTCGAAGCCTTAGATACTGTCACGGAACTCTCCCCACAAGCCGAACCCAACTCTACCCAAGCAGCCACAAAGACCTCGCTTAGCCCTCCGCCGGATGCCCCTCCCAATCCTTCTTCCAAGGGAATCCAGTTTGGTCAAATGGAAGCTCCCTTTAAAGACCCAGATTGGAAACCTAATGGAATGGATGTGGACTGCATACCCGGCCTACCAGAAGCAGGAAGCAGTCAAGTTCAACTCATGGATGAAGAACCAGAGAGCATTGATCTGAGAGGGCTTGACATCCTTGAGCTCGAACAAGCATGCCGGAGAAAATATTTTGACAAGATTCAAGCACATCAAATAGACACGCTGGAAGTCATTATATCCAGAGATTTCCGACAGAAAGAACTGGGAATCCAACCACGCAGTAGGTGGGATGGAAATATAACCCCAAAAGACTCCAAGAAGAGGGGAAGGAAATCAGATCTGGAAAGAACAATTACAGTGGGAAAAATCCTGGTTGACTCCGGTAGATATGCTAAACTGACAAAGTATTACAAGCCTCTCCCGAATAGTGAATCATGAAGCTCACTTCATGGAACCTTAGAGGACTTAACAGTCCCGGGAAACACAGAATGGTAAAAAACATGGTTAAGCAGGAGCGACCTCAGATTTTTTTCATGCAAGAAACTAAATGTAATAGCAGCACGCTAGGCAAAATTCTCTCAAAAGCGTGGCCTGGTTGTCATTCAGTAGCGGTAGATGCATCGGGTGCCTCTGGAGGGCTGGCCATCGCCTGGAATACTCAGGCTATTTCTCTCTCAGACTTCCATGCTTCCCACCACATCATTCAAGCAACTTTTCACATCATCGGCACCAACATACACGGTCATCTCACAAACATCTACTTTCCACAGGACGCAGTGAGAAAATCCGCTCTCCTAGAAACTATAGGAGCGCTCAATCATGACATAATCCATCCCCTCTGGATTATAGGTGGTGACTTTAACATGATAACAAAGTTGGAGGAAAAACTGGGACGCAGATCCAAGCTGGAGCCAGAAAGCGGCCTTTTCAAAGATTTCATACAAGACCACCAGTTGATTGACATGCAATTCTGCAATGGTACGTTCACATGGAGTAATCGCAGAACAGGTCAGCAGCACATAACATCTAAGTTGGACAGATTTCTACTTTCAGACAATGCAGTCCATTTGGGAGGCGACATTTCATCCTCCATCCTCCCTCTCCATGGCTCTGATCACTGGCCGATCTCACTTCAATGGCAGCGGTCGGGTCAATCAGTGAGACGCCCTTTTCGCTTTGAAGCCTTCTGGTTCAATCACCACGCTTTCAACGACCTCATCAACTCGCTATGGAGAAGCTTCAATCCGCCGGAAGGGTCCAAAATGTTCCAGCTCCAACAAAAGCTCAAATTCCTAAAAGGCCATATCAAGAGCTAGAATCATTCCACTTTTGGCAACATCTTTCAGGCTCAGCAACAAATACATAAAGAAATGGAGTCTCTCCAGCAACAAATCATCACGGAAGGCTGCACAGATCAAGCTTTGGAAAAATAACAACAACTTCAATCTTAGATGGAGGAAAGATCAAAGCAGGAGGAAATTCTATGGAGGCAGAAATCTCGCATACGATGGCTGAAGGAGGGTGAACGAAATACCAAATTCTTCCACAGATCTACGATTCAAAGACGCATGCATAACACCATCTCATTTATCAAGAATCAAGAAGGGGAGAAAGTGGAAGTTCATGCAGAGATAGAGAAGGTACTCATTAATCATTTCCAAACTGTACACCAAGAACCTCTCCAGGACAGATTACCAGCCATTGACAAAATCACTCAGAACATTCCAAAGCTAGTCACCGAAGAGCACAATCAACTCCTACTTCGCCCAGTCTCGCGCCTAGAGGTGGACACTGCCATGAAGCAGCTCAAAGATGGGAAGGCTCCGGGGCCGGATGGCTTTTCGACCACCTTCTTTCACAAATTCTGGGATCTGATCAAAGAAGAGGTATGGATGGTGGTGGAGGAATCACGCACAATGCATAGGCTCCTCCCCTCCTTGAACGCGACCTTCATAGCTTTAATCCCTAAAGAAGAAGCTTCCTGCACGCCGGACAAATTCCGCCCAATTGCCTTATGCAATGTCATCTACAAGGTTATTTCTAAAGTCATTACCAACAGACTGAAACTGTTTCTGCCTCTTCTCATCTCGCCCGAGCAAGCTGGTTATGTTGAAGGAAGGCAAATTTTGGATGGCATCATCCTCACTCATGAAATCATACATTCCCTCAAGGACACCAAACAAGTAGATATGATTCTCAAGATTGACCTTTCAAAAGCTTTTGATAGATTAAGCTGGACGTACATTCAGAAAGTATTATCTGCTTTTGGCTTTTCTCCTACTTGGATTCGATGGGTTCATAATCTTATTTCCTCCTCCTTCTTCTCCATCCTCATCAATGGCATTCCCTCGCGTCCTTTTTCTCCCTCTAGAGGCATCAGACAAGGGGACCCCCTGTCCCCTTTCCTCTTTGTCTTAATGGCGGAAGGCTTGGGGCATCACCTCAAAAATGCCCTTCGATCCCAGCAGATTCGAGGCCTCTCAGTTCACAACTCCCCGGCCTTAACTCACCAGCAATTTGTGGATGACAATATGGTGTTTGGTTACCCTTCAGTGCATGAAGCCTCCCGACTTAAATCCCTATTGAATGACTTTTTGAAAGCCTCGGGAGCTTGTATCAATACTGCAAAATCCCAGCTCTTTTTCTTTCATACCCCTCCCTTCACCCAAAGATCAATCACTCGTATCCTTGGTTTCTCCATTGCCACCCTCCCCTCGAAATACTTGGGAGCCCCTCTAATTGCTTCTGCCTTAAAGCATGCCTCATGGCGTGAGCTCCTTGATAAACTTGAAGCTCGCCTCTCTTCTTGGACTCATAGGACTTTGAATATTGCAAGTAGAGTGGTACTAATCAAAGCGGTGTTACAGGCCATGCCACTTTACCTTTTCTCTATCTTGGCAGCGCCCAAATGCATTCTAAAAAGAATTAAGGCCCTGCAGCGGAATTTCTTATGGGGATCCAAAGGAACACATCACAAATGGGCTTTGACCAAATGGTCTCTGGTCTGCACGCCGAAGGAACAAGGAGGATTAGGATTACGGGATCCTTCTCATAGCAACGCAGTAATGGGAGCCAAAATTTGGTGGAGTTGGCTCACTGCCCCTAACAAACCATGGGCAATTATCTGGGCAGCCAAGTACGCCAACCAAAGACCTCAGGAAGAACTAATCAGACTCACCCCTAAGGAGAAAGGTTCACTCATGTGGAATGCCGCCAAACAACACTACTTGTTGATTCAACAACACAGTTTCTGGGAACTGAGGAATGGAAGTACTGCCAGATTATGGACAGATGCCTGGGATCAATTTCCAAAAATAACTAACACCTACAGACCACCTCCTGGACCGGACTGGGATAGACAGCAATTGGACACGGTGCAGCAATATTGGGAAGACAATGCAATGCAAGGGTACAGACAGTGGAAATAGGCTGAAAGGATCACAGGGAACATAGATGAACAGAGTAAGGAAGCATTAAAATCTGAGCTCAAAAGAAGGTGCATTAGACTTTCGCACAGCCAGGACATTCTCAGATGGGGATACACGCCAAAAGGTTCCTTCTCCACCCAGGAAGCCTACAAAATTCTAAGTAATGATCCGAGGCCTAAAGATCCCCTATGGAACAAAATCTGGAGCCTGGGGGTTTGGCCCAAAGTCTCTATTTTCCTCTGGCTCTTCGGGCATCAAAAAATCCTCACTTGGGACAACTTAAGGAAATGAAGCTTTCATGGTCCCTCAATATGCCCCAACTGCTGTACTCATGAGGAAACGCAGAAGCACCTTCTAAACAATTGCTCTCTAGCCAATCAATTGTGGGAAAAGGTAAGCTTTCGATGCCAACGAAAATGCCGACCCTCAGAAGATATTGTTAACTCCATCAGGAACTGGCATCAGAACCCCTATACAAGAGAAATCCTTAACCAACTCTGGAGAATACTCCTAGGTTTATTACTCTGGACAATTTGGAAGGAAAGAAACAAACGTATCTTCAGGGATCAATCTACTCCTCTGGACATCATCTGGAGGAACTTCTATCACAATCTTGCTGAGACCTTAGATCTGCACTCCTGGGACACTAATGAATTTCCAACTCTGGCTAACGAAAGGGCGATCTGGGATAACTGGGGACTTCAACTTCACCTGCGAGAGCCAGTGCACAACACCCCCAGATCAGAAAACACCAAGAGCCATTGGATCCCCCCTCCAGTGAATACCTTCAAACTCAATTTTGATGGAGCTTCCAAGGGAAATCCAGGCAAAGCAGGCTTTGGAGGCATAATAAGAGATCACAAAGGCAATCCTATAGTTATCTACTTGGGGAACCTTGGATGGGACACGAACAATTCGGCAGAGCTGGAAGGCCTTTGGCAGGGACTTCTCCTTTCACAACATCTTGGGCTTCATCCTATAGAGATTGAAGGGGATTCTCAAATACTTATCAACCTTGCCACTCAGCTCCTCAATGGGGCTCATGCGCAAAAAATTGCTCATAGTTGGAGACTTGAGGCACGTCTGAAGAACATTGAGGACTGGCTCATCAACAATAGAGCTCTCCTCTTCAATCACATCAGAAGGGAGGGAAACAAAGTTGCTGATCTACTTGCCAACATGGGGGTAGACAACGAGCACAACCTTCTTACAGGGACTCTTGACATAATTCACAATGATGATCAACGACAGGAATGCCAAATGCTGGTCCAAAGCGATGCAGGAGTCCCGGATGCGGGTGGTTTTGAAGAGCATTACGGTGATGGGATGGTCAGGAGGCATTATGGGAAGACAAATGCCAACCTGCCTTGAAACTGTCCTTCGGCGCATCTACATAAGAGATCAAATTTTAATGCATTTACCACCCGGCGCGCATCACAACTAGGCCTCCGAACCTCGAGACCACTCCACATGCTGCAACCTGGCCATGTCGTTTTCTCATATTTATGATGGTTTAATGCCAAGGATTTACGGTAGCACGGGGTTTTGTGTTAATAGGATGGAGAGCGATCATATCTCTAGCAGACTTCCCAGGCTTGTAACGAGTTGCTGCACCCCGGATACTCGGCTCTCTTCAGAGCGAACTGTTATGGGCAAAAGAACTAAGCTCAATTGCTGCTTGGAGCTTAGTGAAAGTTTCCACTACTCCATTGCCGGCTCTTGCATGCTTGCCACGGTGAATTGGCCATCGCAGTCGCCCCTATCTCCTGCCCTGCTCTCGCACCCTCACTCTGCAAACTTGACTGAGGACATGCCGCGTCTTAGACACCGAATGAGGTGCAGAAGAGGTTCCTCCAGGCGCCAGACGAGGCACTCCCCCACCTCCTACAACACCTCTGATGCGACTTCTCCAAATTCCGATAGCACTTTCAGAGAAAAAAGGGGTCATCTTCATCGTTCTGGGCGAAGCTTTCGCTCCCCAACTCCTCCGCATCCTCCTGTTCATTCCCAAACTATGCATTTCTCTTTCAACAGCTCTCTAAACTGTCTAAGAGTCACTGCCTCCGTCACGATTTCCTTTCGGGAAACACCTCAGGACATGATTCCTAGTTCTGGACGGGTGGCTGGAAGCAATGCGGAAGCCCAGGCTCCGAGGCATAGTGCTGGCTGCTTGAACCTGTAGGATGTGGCGGTAAAAGCCGACCAGGACGGCGCCAGCAAAGGCGAGGCTGTTCAGCCTAGCTCGAAGCTGCTCGAGATGAAAAATAACACTAGTCACGCACAGGGCGAGCAGCTCAATGAAAACCGGGAAATTGGGAACGATAGAAAGCAGTTGAGAAATGGAAATCAAGCGAGCGCGGTGAAGGCTCCCTCTGCAATTGGGAAGGTGATTCATTCTACTGAGGACCTGTACACGGAAGAAGGAGAACCGGATGAACTCTGGTGCAGGGTCGTTGAAGAAGCACCTGACGAGTAGCACCTCCCTCCTTCTCTGGTTTTTTTGCTCTGTCTCTGTCAGTAATTTAGAGAATGTTCATGTTTGTTATTATTTTCATGTTTCGGTTTTGGGTTCTGTTAAACATGACATATATAATCAGAACTATCGGCTTCCCCTGCGTGGGATTTTTCTGGAAAACACTCAGCACTGGTTTCCCTCGGGGAGGGCAGTGCTCAACAATGATCTGTTGTTCAAAATGTCTCTAAATCGGACATGGTTCTGGTTGAGACCTGATGTACATATTTTTTTTCTGATTAATAGATTACGCTTACATAGAAAACAAAAAACAAAAAAAAAGTGAAATATTCAATACTTGTGACAATAAAATATTTGACACATTTCCTAATAGGGAGGAAGAGGGCAACACTATGTCAAAAATGTCGAACAGAATCAGAATTTGTTAACATTTCGTTGTATATGTAATTATTTCTTTTAAAAATATAACCTCACGATACCGATATAATAAAAGTAGAATAATAGTCTCAACATGACCTCTTAAAAAAAAACTAACATCTCTCAAAATATATTCATTGGAACCTGAACCTGGGACCGTGAATGATCAAACTTTTCATTTAACAAGTGAGTTAACTGCAAATGGTGAATATATGATACATTTTTGTTATATTATATATGAAAAAATTAACAAAATGTATGTGAATCGACATTAACACATACATTACATTACATTAAAATATCCACCCTCACCATTAACACATATCGATCCCATGCCCTCTTCCTCATGGCCAATTAGGTCTTTCCAACCATCATAACAACCCTTTGCATATGCTGTAGCCTCCTCAATATTCATATTATCTATCTCCTTGTCTATTTTATATACAAAATTAGTATGTGCAACATCTCATGCTCTTTGTCCATTTAGACTGACGTCAAATCCAGTCAATGCAGGCTAGATGTTTTCTCTAATGACATCCCTTCCTTCTCGACCAATTTGAGAAGTGGCATCTAGCTTGGATCACAAAGTTACCAGAAGAGGAGGTTGGCATACCAAAGGTGGCAGAGGGTCAGACAATTCAATATCCCTTAATGCACCTTTACGTTCATATATTCGACCATGGTATTTTGTTTCATAGTTGACTGGAGAAACTAGGAGTGAGAAGGTAGAAAAGAGAAAAGGAGGAGTTAAGGTTGGACTTTCATACTAAAATGTAACGTAGTAGATAGTACCTCTTTCTTTTTACTTGTATATTTTCATACCAAATAAAAGAGAGAAAAGTAGCCTCATCTTCTACTTAGGATTTTTTCCTATAGAGGTTTTCTAGGGGGAAAATGTGATTATTATGGATGCATTTGTATACTTTTTTTTATTTTGTTTTTGAATACTTTATTCATTTAAGTATAAAGTCATTTGTTCAAAAAAACTAATCCTCATAGTATATATTTCAATTATTTTTATTAAATTAGTTGTGAGAAACTATTTAAATGAAATATTTATAACAAATTAAAAATTAAAACACAATGAAAAGAAAATTAATGCAATATAAAAAATATAATATTAAAATGTTTTTAAGAAAAATATTATTCAAAAAGTATTATTTTATTTATAATAAAATATATTGAATTTTTTAAATATTCAAAGCTAAATTTGACTCAAATTCCAATTACTACTTTCTACACTCCCATATATTAATTACTAATATATATATATATATATATATATATATATATATATATATATATATATATATATATATATATATATATATATATATATATATACACACACACATATATATATATATAGAGAGAGAGAGAGAATTTATGTTACAAATTTATGCTATAAGAGAAAAACTTTATGTCACTTTATAAAATTTAGTATTCAAGTTTGTGAGATCCATATTTTCCCGAGAGAGAGAAGGAAATAATTTATGTTACAAATTTATGCTATAAGGGGAAACCTTTATTTCACAAATTTAGTATATTCAAGTTTGTGAGATCCATATTTTCCTCCTACCTAATATCTAGCATAATACTTAGAAATACTTCACTAATTATATATCTATTCCACTAATATATTCTCGAGAACAACCCCAAAAGCCAGTAAAATTTACATTTCACAACAATTGATTTTAAGTGGCAATGTCTCTTCCCTAAGTATAGATACGAGAGAAGTCAACAACATCCAAATTAGGAATATACATAGGATTTAAAAATACAAGTTACTAGAATCCAAAGACGACTGACACCCATTTGATTTTCCTTGTTGATGTTCCTCCATTTGATGTCACATATGTCCAATTTCATTCCCAACCTTAAACAATATGGTCCCTGCTCTACAAGTATCTCCATGGTGGTAGATAAATTAGAGGCCAATTGGTTATACCTAATTTGTAGTTGTAGTATTTCCTCTTGCAAGTTTTGGATGTCCTCATCAATTCTATTATTATAGTTTCTCCTAAACATTATCCTATATTTTTTTAGACTCCATTTAATGGAAGTGCTTTACTAAGGTATTGGTTTATACGAATTAAAAAGTACCTTCTCTTCAAGCTCAAACCTACAATGTCCTTACCATCCTATGTCACACAAATTAGAGCTACTCCATTTCTTACACACGCATCACCATTGTAAATTCCAAGAATGATGGCCACATACAAAAAGAAACTCCCAAAATTGAAAAAATTCCAAGAATGATGGCCACATACAAAAAGAAACTCCCAAAATTGAAAAAAATTCCTTTAGATGCAGGAAAACTACCAAATTCATCTACTGGGTTAAAATGGATTAAGCACATCCCAACTTATAAGGGTGTCAAAATATGTTGCATTATTTTCATACATTGGCTCCCACATATTGTCATCATTGTCTTATACATCCCAAAATCCATACTCCTCATTGCGATTTATTCTCGTTTTAGGATGTCAACTCCCCACAAGGATTTAGGAGTCAACATTAAACTAAAATGCATCACCCCTTCTTCGGTCCATCTAGTTCCATCATGTGAAATGATTGAATACATTAATCAAATGTCGTATCAAGGGAGTGGATGCACTGAAAGTGAATTCCTTCTATTTGCATGGATAGTATGGACCATCAAATCCATCTTAAGCCAAATTAAACTAGTCGAGACTCTGCACATGACTTTGTTGATCACCCTCCACAAAAATAGATAAATAATGGACTTGCCCTATTTTAAAACCTTTTCTCACAAAAAAAAAACCACATGGCTCAACATGGAATATGCCATGTAGAGGCCCCAAATATGCAAATTATGTAACCTCCTATTTATATATTGGTTAATTAGCGATTTGGGATATAATTACTCTTCCCATTAATACTAATGATACCAAGGTCTAAGGATGAACCTCGATTAGCCAAAGAGTCTAATGCTTGATCATTATGATGAATAACATGATATACAACTTCTACTATCACTATTTTGGTAAGTAAGTGGATTTTTTGAATTTTGAATTTATTTTATAATTAGTTGGAAAGGAACCTAAAAGAGGATGGTATATTATTATTTGTGAATTCCCCACTATAATCAACTTCTGAAGGGTAAGGGAACTAGCTTGAATCAACTCTTGAAAGAGGGCATATGCTTATGTCGAATTATTAGTGATTTTTCCTAGACCCTAGGAAAATGAATGTTCAACCCCAATCCTCCTCCACTTTTCGTTTCAATATTAATTACTAATTTAATCATACTTATTTTTCACAGAGGCTTGTATTTTTTTATTTGGTAAATTAAAATAAAATGAATGATATGTTAGGTAATAAAATTTACATGTATACCATTCTTTTTATACTTTTATTTAGTAAGCATATTTTTAAATAAATAAAAGTTAAAATAGTATTTATATAAATACTATTTCCTTTTACATAATTGTTTTCAAATTATAAAAAATGATTTGCTTAAATATTTACAAGTATATATTTAAATAAGCTATCCTTAAATCAGTAAACAATAAAATACATATAGAATAAAAATGAAGAGGGGCTTCATTATGAGAGAGATAACACTTCCACTTAGTGTGTTGGTGTGGATTCTTCCTAGGTTCCATCCATGTTCCTATAACTATAGGAGTTGTCATTGTTAAAGGTTGTCACAATATCATCCATTTTTTTAAATTCCAATGAGTTGGTGCTATATGGAGGCCAAAGTTGTGTCCACTCATTTCAAGAGGTGGTGAAGAATGATATTATTGATATATGACTTCTCCCATTCTTGAAGTGTGTTAAGATGCTTGGTTTATTTTACATGCATGTTTCCATTGGTCTTATATATTCTATAAATGTGGCTTTCATTTACTGTTTCTAGGTTCTCCTTTTCTTATTCATCTCTTCTGAGTTGGCATGGGAAAATGTTACTTCCTTAAAAAATGTATTCATTGAATTTTTGAATATATTAACATTTCCTTGAAGAGTTAACCATCATTTATACCATATCCATAGAGAATATTTATTAATAGGAGGAAACTAAAATCAACATGGAAAATGGGCATGGCTCCTGGAGAGCCAACACTGAATTAAATGAAAAATGCAGGGAAAGAAATATCGAGATATAAATCCTTCTACTAGATTTGCGGTAAAAGTAAACATCCAACACTTGGGTGAGGAGAAGAATCCTGACAAAATCCAAAAGGTCTCTTAAGAAGGTACAACATTAGGGCCATTTTGAGGAAAAATGGGCCTCAAAACCAAAAATATAATATCAAAATCAACTCTGAAAGAAACAATAGGATGCAAGATGATGATGTCAACCATAATGGTCAATAGTTTTGGAGAAAAATAAGAAAAAATATTTTTCTTAATCATATTTTTGGCTCTTCTTATAGGTTTACCCAAATTTCAAGTTTAGGCACTTGTTGGATGTAGAATTAAAACTCCACATCCAATGAGTTCTTACACTTGAAATTTGGGTAAACCTATAAGGATATAAGCAAAAATTATTATTAAAAAATGTTATGTTTTTTATTTTTCCCTTCTAAAACTCACAAGTTTTATTTTATTATTTTCTTCCAGAGGCCCATTTTAGAACTCAAATTTCCCCTAATCTTAGTAGGTACACCTTCATTCTAATTTTACTATTTGTACACCAATTTTGGAATTAAATTTTCTATTTGATGTTATAACTTCTCCCAAAACTATTATTGATCTTGCGGGATTGGGGTGACTAACCACTAGTGACATTTTTTTATGCCATCTTCGAATCATAGTTGGAACACTCCTTCGATGAGACTTTTATCTCCTATATGAGGTGATTTAGTGATGGATAAAATTCATAAATTCCATGATAATTAAATCTAACAAAAGTATGATACTAAATATTCTCCAATGTAAAAATCCATGGTAAAGGGAATAAAATGATGGTATCTCGAACAACCACCTTGAAAAACATTATTTGGTTACTTATATGGCTCCCTAATTTACCTTTTTGTCATCAACATTATCGAGGATACACTTGAATTGGTAGTGTATTTACCTATTAAATATAATAAATATAATTAGTTGCGTATATGCATGAGTAAATTTGGATAACATGATATCAAGTCATGCCATGGTGGCTAACATGGTAGGTCAACTTGCAAGATGCATAACGTTTGCATATGAAATTCGATTTCTGCACTTCTTGCATCATTGGAAAGGCCTTTGAGTGTAGAATTATTTATTAGGGTATTACACTAAAGAGAGAAATTTTTGAAACCAAACATATAATTTAGTTCCTCAAAATGTCTCTAGAAGGTTTCATATCCCAATTATCCAAACTAGGATCCATAGATAAAAGTGTCCCTACAACTTAATACCTATACATTTTTCAATATAAAAGAAGTGAAATATATGAAAAATATCATAATAATATAGTTTAGATCACACCTACAATTTTTTGGAGGATTTTGGTCCCCAAAATCCTTACTAAATACGGTGAGAACAATTTTCCTCCAACTTTTCCATGGAGTACCATTTTGTGTTGCCTATAATTTATCCCTTCAATCCAATCTACCAAAGGTCATGTTGTGACTATCTTGTAGTTTTGGGCATCATGTGAAAAACCATGTCTTAAACTATCTCTTCCTAAGCATATTTTGTTAAGACCTTTATGGAAAGTAGGACATACCCTTCTCCTGATCCCACATGAAAGGCTCATAGATTTTGAGATTCTCTGCATTCACTATTGAGTAAATAAGCATGTACAAAGATAAACTAGGTTTATAGGTATAAATCCCCACCTTTTTTAAAATATTAAAATAAAAATACCATGCATCCTTGATCTTTATACCAATACATTGTAGTCCTTGTTCAACCGTAATCAAACTTTGTATCCCAATGTTAGTGATTTCACTATTTTGTGTTGATCATGTATGGCCTTGATTCTTTCTTGTGACTTATTTAGCATCTCATGTACTTGAAAGTGCATATTCCTAATCTTCTCAACAAATTTTATTCTCTTAATTCATCTCCCATGACATCCTCCCTCACTCCTCCTTATTTTCCATATACAACACCTGATGGTAAAGGTGGAGAATATCTAAAACAAGTTTGAAAAGGGGACATACTAGTATAAGTAGTGGACTATTCTATTATAATAATTCTATATATATATACCAAGTTTTCATAATAGGTCTTCAAATTATTTTGATTGCAACCTCTAAAAAGATACACCAAGTCCTATAGACTACTTCTATTTTCTCATTTGTATGTTAATGAAATGTTGTTAACCTTTATTCTTCTTGCCCATATTCTCCCACAGCATATTCAAAAATTCATTGAGAGATATAATGTCTTTATTTTAAAATATGTTACTTGGTATCCTAAGGTTCACATAGAATTGTTAAAAGAAAAAAATGTCTTCTTCTTTCGCATTAATTTTCCTTTCATGTGGAATGAGAATGCACATCCTGATGAACCTATCAACTACCACAAATAGGTAGTTATGCCCCTTCCTATTTGTTGGTAAACCCCCCATAGATTCCATGGAAAAAATTTCCCAAGGATAAGTGGGTATGGTAAAGGGATGGTATAGAAAGTTTTTCCTATTATTAGGCCTACTAGTAAAAGAAATAATGCAACCTCTACTATATCTTGCAACATATTATTTCATTCTAGGTTGATAGCATACCTCTGTAATTTGAAAATTGTCTTCCCAATACCAAAATTCCCTATAACCTTGGATGTGTGATCCTCTCTAAGAAAATATAGTCACTTAATTTTAGGAACACAAAAAATGTCTAGTATATAGAGGAACACAAATTGGAGATGATATCTAGCATTTTCATCACCATATTCTACATGAATTTGTCCTTGCAATTGCTGAAACGCCTCATTTAATTCATTATATTTTGGATATGTCTCTCTGTATGGATCACGTGTGAAAGGATAAATGTGCATTAGAGTTTTCAAAGCTATAATTTTTGGGTGGGTGACATTGAAATAATGTTAACCAACTTGTTTGTACTACGCTTATTAAACTTGATGATTAAATGAAATTATTGTAAGAACCTAATACAATTATAGTGTTTGGTTTGTTGTATCTTACTCTATGACTAGAGATACTATAGTAGCTAGTGATCTATGTGGATGATGTACCTTTTTCCATCATATAATGTTTCATATTTTTGATATTTTGAACCAGGGCATAGAGCTTCTTGTCATAAGCAGTGTGGTTAAGAAATACTCCATGAAATGCTTCAATATTATAACATACATGCGTTCCTCGCAATAAAATAACTCCCAAGGAAAACCCACTTGCATATGCCTCCACTTCAAAGGGTTTCTTCAAGTTTGGTAATATGAGTACTAATGCTTGATTGATTTTCTTGTTCATCTCTCAAATGCCTTATGTTGACTCTTCTCACATTGGAAACTCTTGCCACTCATTATTATGGCATGGAGTGGTATACCTACTACTAAAAATGAAGATATCAAATTATGAAAGTACTATGTTTCCCCAATAGAGTTCCTAATATCAAAGACATGTGTAGGCACCAACCACTTCATGATTGCATCCATCTTCAAAATATATATCTTGAGCTCCCCTCCACCAATCGCATAGCCCAAATGCACCATGGAATAATCATAAAACTCACATTTCTAGAGTTTTTCGAGTAGTTTGCACTTATTCAAAGTATTTGGAACTTGCATCAAGTGTGAGGTGTTCTCCTACCATGTAAGATTGTAAGCCGAAATATGATCCAAATATACAATAGTGAATGAATCTAAATTACAGAAAAATACATCATTCATTAGTCTCATAAACGTAATTGGTGCATTGCATAAACCAAATGGCAAGACCATCCATCCATACAGGCCTTGTCAAATTTTGAAGTTAGTCTTCCATTTTTCCTCTTCTTTGGCTCCAACTTAGTTGTATGTTATTTTTTAATCCATCTCGGTAAAATATTTTCCATGCTACAACTAATTTAATAGATTATCAATCCTAGGTAGTGGATACATATTCTTGAGCATAATCTTGTTTAATTTTTTGTAATTGATGCACTCACATGGAGTCCCATCCTTCCTTTCTTCAATTATGACGGGGGACCCACAAGGTGAGGTACTTGTTGGAATCACACATTTCTCTATAAATGCTTGAAAATACTTCTTCACTCTATCTTATTCCAAAAGAGACTACTTATATAGCCTAATATTAAATAATAGAGAGTCTATTAAAAATTGGATTTCATGCTCCACTTTTATGAAGAAAACTCCTTTGTATGAATGTAGGAAACCTTCTAGTTGATTTTTATGTTCTTTAGTACATCCCTCCATGTGTGTTCTTTCCTAGATTGACTCATGAACATATTGATTTTCTCTTAAGAAAAGTAAAGCATACTTCTTTGTATAAATAACCATATTATTGGTTTGGTTGGCACTTACCAATGAAATATTGGACTTTCCTTTGTGCTTCTTGATTGTGAAGGATTTACCATCCTTGATGTGGTGGTATTGGTTGGGATTATAAAAAAAATATTACATCCCTTAGATATATGTATGGACTCATAAATATGGCCATATACAACAAGTGCTACTACATCCAATTCTACTGCATTAATATGATAATAACTTATAACAAGTTATATCACATTATTTTATTACCTTGATCTCTAAAACATTATTTACCCATCCCAATGGATATGGGATGGTATAATCATAAATATCCAATCCAGTTTTGCTAATTATATCCATTGTTATGAGATTAGCCTATGAACCTAAGTCGATTAGGGAATTTATCTTGGTATCCCTAAAATGGATCTTAACATGGAAGAGTTTGTCATCTCCTTCTCTTCCTAGTGATGAAGGATTCTGATTTACCTCATTTTGTGTTGGTGTGTAGAAAATCATTTCATCCATATTAGAGCTAATTTCCACCTTATTCCTTGAATTTTTGGATAAAATATTGTTTTTCTTTTAATCCTTCTTGTATTTCTTTAGGTCTAGCAGTGGATGTAGCTTTTGACACTTCTTCTTAGTGTGTACCATCAATCTTGTAGTTATTACAATGGTTTCTAGTATTTTTGTACTAATGTGTAGTGATTTTTTTCTTCTTAACCTTTCCATTATCCCTTCTTCATCCTCTCCTTGGATGGATCTAAGTGCTCTTTCTGTTTCAAACCACTTCGATATCCTTTCTTTTGGATTTTTCTTTCAATATGTTGTGCTTGTATACATGCCTCATCCACTATTCTTGGGTTGAAAACCATCACTTACTTTTATAAATGGCTATGTAGATGCCCATATGCTTGAGGAGTACATCTGGGCTCTTGGTAAAGATACCCAACATGGTGGTTATCTTCTTGAACCCAATGGTGTACTCTAGTGCACTCTATAATTTTTTTTCATTGAATAGTTCCATTAGATCCATTGGTCCTCTACATACATAACAATGAAGAATCAAGACTTAGTGAGGGAATTAAATTCCTAAAACTTAGTTACTAGTATATCACTCTCTAGCCTTATTTTTTCCATATTTATTTCCCACCAAATTAGACCATGGACCTTGAATTTAATCTAGCAAATGATATTTTTTCTCATAATCTATATGGTATATCCTAAAATAAAATTCTAATTATTATAATTGGTGATTTAATTTTAATATATCAATGTCAAATTGGTATGGATTTATGTCCACTTTCACTTCCATCTCAAAAAGGGACTATAAAAGGTTGATGGCTCTCGAACTTAGCTACTCTTTCTCTACTTCTTTCCTTGACTCCTTTTTGAGGTTTGCATGATATCTCAATTTCCTCTCCAATCTCACTTATGAATTAGAGCCTCCATATTCTCCAATTCTAAGCATTTTCCTAGGGCTTCCATGAGGAGGTTCATATTGTGATTGATGTTGGTGACTTGCAATTCTATCCTCATAAATCTCTCTTATGCCAAACCATGAGGGCTATTGTGAATAGACTCATTGAGCATGGTTAGGGTTTTGTGACTTTCATCTTCAATTTATTCTTATATCCCTTTCAACTTCCCACAAAATCCCGAAAAGAAACCTACTTTGATAACAAATTGAGCTTTAAGTTTTCATGGATATTCTACTGGAATAATTCATGACAATAGATCTAATAAAATCACTGAAATATTTATTGTTAAGTTTTACTTAGATTCTAGATACTTTAGTTAGTTTATTTTATAATTAATTAATTAAATTGGATGAAAAGTGAGAAATAGAAAATATAAGAAAGTACGCAGTCCATCCAAAACAAACCAAAGAGTTTCCTAGGGAACACTTACTAGAGAAAACCCAAATATAAGGTGAGGCTACTCTACTCTCTTTTCTCTAGTATGGAAAATACACAAGTACAAAGAAATAGGTACTATTTATTGAGTTAATTGATATCTATGGCATATATGGTTGTTATAGAATCTAAACCCACTTTGTTTTTCTCTCTAACTTCCACTCCTAATTTCTTTACCAAACTATAGGGAAAAAATACAATATCATAGAATGGAACCCCACTCCTCTTAGTGGCTTAGTTATTAACATATAATTATAACCAAATAGGGGTAAGGTTTGACTTCCTCTTCCTCTGTTGAAATTGAAAACAAGAAGTGCTTCTAATTTAATTTTCTCTTAATAAATTAGAAGTAAATTGTAATTCCACATTACATGATAACTTGTACGAGTTAACTAAGTTAGGAGGACTTAATTAGTTTAGTGAATTCGAGTTGAGAGTCTAATGGGAGGAATGTAGAGTTATCTGTAAGTTTTAGGGGGTCCAGTTACAGTTTATTTTGAGTTTTAATTATTTAACTTAACTATTTGAGTTAAAATCAGTTTAACTAGTTCTAAAAGATGGGGGAACTAGTGAGAGGTCAAATGAAATAAATATGATTTAATTCACATGCAGTGATCAATCAAATAATTGATAATTCACTATAAATAGTTGTCGCATGTTAGTTCTGAGGAAGACCCAGTTGATATTGGAGTTAAATGGAAGTGTACTATCAGTGGTACAATCATCGAAATTGTACAGATGGTGCATGCAGTCAGAAGAAGGCCTAAAATAAATTATTTCTTAATTAAAGAAAGTTTCCTTTAAAAGGAGGAATGAAGGAAAAATTTTAATCATTGTTTTGGTGAGCACGATTTGGTGAGACCAAGCAATAGGAATCACACATTTGTGCATGGAGCTTGTGAGGGAAAGGTGTGCGGAGAAGCTTGTGCACAGGTTGTTCATGAGACACTCAGATATAGTGCAAAGGTTTCTTAGGAAGGGAAATAACATTGTATTTTTTCATATTATTGAATTAATGAAATATACAGATAGTGGATTTTTTAGCCGAAGCTTTCCCTAGATACATATTTGTGTTGTGTGATTGAAATTATTTCTCTTTCTTGTTCATGTGATTATGCGATCATAATCGGTTTCCATAATTTGTAGAATTTATTTAGTATTTTTTTTTAGCATATTACAAGATCAGTAGAATCTATTTATATTTTCTACACCCTCAATCAGAGTTACAAGTTTGAACCACCTACAGTCCTCTTCAAATTCCACATGTGAATAGCCCCATATGCATGAGTAATGGGGGTTAACATGCCATCCATTTGTACCATGATGATCGATACGATAGGTAAACTAGAGGGAGGAAAATATTTTTCATATGAAATCCAATTAATATGATTCTTGCACCATTGGAGAGGTCACCAAATTGCAAATAGCATCCACGTGTTCCATGCTAAAGTATATAAGTTTTGACCCCAAAAATTTTCATTTAATTTCTCAAAATGGATATAGAAAGTTTGAAACCCTAATCCCCCAAGCTAGGACACACCAATAAAAATCTCTATGCAAGATAATTCCTCAAATTTTTCCACTTTGAAAGTATTGAGATAGATGAGAAATAATATAATGACCTAAAATTTATATTTCCTCCCCATTTTTGAAGGATTTTGGTCCCCAAAATATTTACAAAAATAGGTGAATAAAAATATCCCCTACCTTCTCCCTAGAGTACGGTTTTGCCAAAAGTGATGTTATCCTTAACTTGTAGTTCTAGATCTCTTTTTAAAAATTGGTTCCTCCTCCAACTATACTTGATCATATTTTCCCAAGTCCTTTATATAAAGTAGGACCCACCCCTAATCCTAATCCAACATGGAAATCTCATAGCGTTTGAGATTCTATACATTCACTACTAAGTAAATTTGCATGTATGGGGGTAAACTAAGTTTGTAGGAATCATCTCTCAATTTTTCCAAAGCCTCAAAATGAACATGATAAAGAGCCTTGACCTTATTACCAGTATCCTATATAGTTTTTCCTTTTTTCAACTATAACACTACTCTATATCCCAATTTGAATGAATTCCTTGTTATGTGTTGATCCTATCTAGCATTGTATTTTTCTTGCAAACTTTACACCATATCCTATAGTTTCAAATTTATTTTCTTGATCCTAAATACGTGTGTATACTATTAATGTATCCATATGAAATCCTCCCTCACTCCTCCTTGTCTTCCATATAAAAAATCCAAATGTGAAGTTGGAAAATATCCAAAGAAAGTTTAGAAAGGGGATTTACTAGTAAAGTATGGACCACTTTGTTATAATAATGTTATACACAAAATGAGTTTTCATGCTAGGTATTCAAATTATTCTAATTATAACCTCTAAAAAAATGGACCAAATTCTTCTTAACTACTTCTACTTTTCCATTTGTTTTGGGATTAAATGTTGTAGAACTCTTCAACTTTTTTTCCATATCCTCCCACAACATTGTTCAAAATGCATTGATAAATATATTGTCACCATATAAAATGATGGTCCTTGGTATCCAAAAGTGCACTAAAACCTATTCAAAGAACAATTGTTTCACTTCTTTTATTTTGATAGTTTTATTATAGGGCATGAGAATGCACATATTATTTAACCTATAAACTACCAAAAACTAGTGGCCATGTCCCTTCCTAGTTGTTGGTAAACCTCCTACAAAATTCATAGAAATTATTTCCCAAGGATGAGTGGGTACTAGGAAGAGATGGTATACATCCCATTTCTTATTAGTAATCTTGTTGTTACAACAAAGTATACATCCTCTAATATACCTTACTACATTTTATTACATTCTCAGATGATACAAATACATATGTAAGTCAACAACTATATTCCTAACACAAAAATTCCCTAAAACCTTCGAGGTTCAAGCCTATATACTAAGTTTTAGTCACTCACCTTTAGGAACATAAATCTTGTACAATTTTCAGATTAATCCATTCCAAGGATAAGAGGAGGATTTATTGTCACCATACTCTACATGAATATATCCCAATTGATACTAAGGCACCTCCTTGAAATAACCATCCTATATGTATTCCTCACTCTATCTATTATGGGTGAAAGTATCCATGTGCATTAGAGTTACCAAACCTATAGTTTTCTATGTGGGTGTCCTTTAAAGCATGTTGGCCAACTTGTTTGTGTTTTCATTCTTATACTTGATGACTAATTGAAATGTATATAATAACGCTATCCACTTGTATTACTCGGTCTTATATAGCATACTCTAGGCCAAAAAATACTATATAAACTCGTTATATGTGTGGATTATGGTCTCCTTTCCCATCAAATAGTATTTCCATCTCATGACAACTTATACTGCGAAATTGAGTTTTTAATCGTAGGTAGGGTAGTTGAGAGCTACCCCATGAGATACTTTAGAATTCTAGCATACATAGTTTCTTCTTGCAACAAGACTTCTCCCATGGGATACTCATTTACATCTAACTCCACTTTTAAATGCTTCTAGATATTTTCTAATGCAAGAACTAGTGCTTGATTGGTTTTCTTTTTTAGCTCTTTAAATGTCTTCTGTTGATTCTTCTCTCACTGGAAATCCCCTTTTCACTCATTTTAATGTCAAGGGGTGGTGCAACTACTATTGAAAATGAGGATGTCAAATTCCACATGTATTTTTACAAAAAAAAACTCCCAACTTTAGATAAATTCATAGGAACCAACTACTTCATGTGGGAATCCATATTTGTAGGATCTATCTTAATCTCCCCTCAACCAATCACATACCCAAAATACACCAAATGATGTAGGGAAAACTAACATTTTTTTTATGTTTTCTAGTATCTCATGCTTCTTCAAAGTCTCTAAAACCTATATCATGTGTGGGAAGTTTTCCTCCTAGGAAGAATTATACACGAGTATATCATCCAAATAAACAATAACATATAAATCTAGATAAGAGTGTATTCAACACATGGAAATTTTTATTTTACACTTTTTGGTTACCTTGATCTATGCAAACTTATTAACCATTCTCAATGGATGTGGGAGAGGATCATTGTGAACATCAAATCTATGATTTTTGACTATATCCATTTCTAGGATATTAACATGTGAAACTAAGTCAAATAGGAAATTTTTTAGTGCCTCGTTTTGTCCCCAATTTCACCATTTATCACTCCCATTTTTCCCTCTTTTGTCACAAAAGTACTCTTTTACTTATCCTCCTATCACTATCATTTTCCTGAAACCTCATTAAAACCCTGCATGAGGTAAATGCATTACAATAGTACCTTTTTGTTATTTTGTGATTAAAGTTTGAGTAATTTAAGTTGAATGCATAATGAACTAACTAATTATTATGGGCTAGATGTGGAAGGATGCAAGAGCATGGTCAGGACCACTACAAATGGAAAGCATACTTGTTAAGAAGCCTACCTTACCATTTCCATACTCAACTCCTTGGTTCCTAATCTGTACTAAACTACACAGAGACCTTGTTATCACTCCGAAATTTCCCTAGGGTTGTTGTGTTGTGTTTAAAAGAAATAACATAGGTAACTATCAACCACTTTAAAGATTAGGTTCTAGCCTTCCTAATGCTCAAAGAGGGCCCTCTCTTAATGATTTAACTTTGTTTTTTAATTGATTTTAGGCTAGTTATGTAATATTGATTGGGTTTGATTTAATTTGTTGGTGGAATTAATGATTTAGATGGATAGTTGACTGTATATTTTCTATTGGGCTATGGAGTCAATTTATCAAGCAAACATGACATAATCAAGTTCTAAAGAAAGTGTTCACAAGGCAAGGTAGCTGAGAAAAATCAGATATTTTAGGCTGAATGGTGAAGTAGTTTTCAATCGGGATCAAGGAGCAGTTAAGGATTCCTTAAACCGGATAATGAAGGAAGGTGAAAGAGGTCAATCGGGATGGGAGAGAAATTAAGGATTCTCAGATCCAGATATCAGAAGAAAACATTAAAATGAATAACAGTTTAGAACAGAGTGTACTTAAACAAATTTTGCAATAATACTCCTGTTATAACATTTAAATTTGAAAAAACATGCAAGTTTATGGAATACTTAAGGAAAAGCATGAACAATTGAAATACACTTCACTGAAGTTGCTCAACACATGAATCCTATAATGCAATGCTTTTATTACTTGTCCTATCTATTGACTTGAAAATGGTACAATAAACCCTCAGGTATTTATATCAATTACAACTATAGAAATGTTCAAGAATCCAAACTAAATACTTTGAATGGTGAAGTATTTATACAAAACTTAATACAAAATATCCTAAAACTGATTTAGAAATTATTCAAGGGAAATATAAAATATATTCATGCAAAAGATAGAGACACCTATGTAACTAAATGAAAGTTGTCCCTGTTTATTGGTTTGTTGTTTACTTCTTTGATATTTTGTTGTATTATCTCTTTGACTGTTTTCTTTCACATTGTTTGTCTTTCACGTTGCCTTTTCATCTAATGATTGTCTTCTAACTCTGTTTTGATATTTAAACTTTGTCTTTGCTGTCACTGTCAATTCTTCTTTTACTTTACTGTTTTGTCTGCCTACTCTGTTTTCACCTTTAACCTCTCTCTCTTTTACCTGCTTTAATTTTACCTTTCACAGTAAATCATATAATTTTTCCCAAGCCTCTTCCTTTGGAAGTTTAATTTTTACCATTCTCCTATAAATCTCATCTGCTTCAGTGTACTTGAAAAATGTAGGCTTCTTTACAAAGAGATGATTTACCTCATGCTGGAGGTAAAAGAGATTTTCAAAGGTCTAATAGAGTACTTTGCATGTAGGAATTCCTTTCATAGAGGAATTTTTGGAATGGTCTTTAGCCACTTCTCTAATATTCTTGTCATAATCTTCATGCCTCATTAGTCTGTCATTAATCACCAAAGGATTAGGCAGACCTTTCTCCCTCAAAACATAAAAATTGTTCATGAACCTGTTTACTGCTGGCTCCATAGTTTGACACTTATCTTCAAGTTTTGTCATCAAGTTTCTCTTGGAAATTACGTTTTTTTACCTCTAATATTGTTTTTGTTTTGTCACTTATCCCAATTTCTTCTAATTCTTGCTTTTTCTTAGAATTGAGAAACTTAATTATCTCAGTGGCCTCCTCTGGTTTCTTTCCAAGTTCTCTTTGACTTTCTGAATAGCTTCACTTGCTTCTTTTATCAAATCTTTCTGTTCAAATATATCTTAGATGGAAGGCCAAATATCATTAACAGAGTTAATGATATTGGCCCACAGTTGTTGCTTTGTGTGTGCTAGTGGTTCTTTCAATGTCAATTATTTTTCTAACTTCTGTATTATGTCAGTTAATCTATTTGACTTCTGTGTTTCAGCCTTATGCATTATCTAAGCCAATTTATTTTCATCTTCAAGACTTTTTACTTGTTCTTTAAGTCTATTAATCTCAGTTGTTTGAATTGACATATCCTCCATGGCTTTGATCAATTTACCTACTTCATCATTGGGATGAGCTGGTGTTGCTGCTGGTGTAGTAGCTGGTGTTTCTAAAACTTCTATTATTACTAGAATTTTTGTAGTAGTTGGGACTGTTGTATCCATTGAAGTTGAAGTTGAAGCTATGGAAATGGTAGTAACAGTAACTACTTCCATGCTGGCCTTCTTTTCCTGCACCAATTTATCCATTTTATTCTCCATCTCTTTTATTTGAGCTGTCAAATGAACGATGGGATTCATCAATTCATCTTTCTGACCTTCATTCTCCAAAACTCCTTTATTTTGTGGATGTTCAGTGGGAGATAATTTCAGTTGCTTCTTCAATGCAGCAATGTCTGCATTCTTCTTCTTGATAAGCTCTTTAGCTGCTTTGATGTTATTCGGATCATATCCAACCTCCATAACCAATTCTTCAAGTGATTTTATTCTATTGTCCTTAGCTTGTGAAGATTCCTTCTCTAGCTTTAATTGTGCTATGATATTTTCTAGAGAATTTTGCAATTTTTGGACACTCATAGCTTTGTTGGTCATAGTGGCGTAGTCATTTCTCCTGATTTCTTATGGAATTCAATCTGGTCTATAGGATGCACATCTTTAGCTTGAACTTCAAAGGATGTTTTCTTGTAGTCTGTTGTTGACTTTGGATTCTGCGTTGTTGGCTGAAAAAAGGTCATTTGCATCTTCCTAGTTTTATAATCAAAGGATGAAAGTAACTTGTTCTGGTCACTAGGAGTTTGTTTCCAATATTGGGCATAAGTCACAACTTTCAATGCCTCATTCTTCAATTTTATTTCTTTATACTTCTCCATTATGTATTTTTATTTGTCCACTGGTTTGCTTGATGAAGAAACCTCTGCACTATGTTTCTTTTGAATGATCTGATCACTAGAGGTTGATGGTTGATGGGTTTCCTCTGAAACTGTGGGAGGTGCATTATTTCTGACCACTATATCTGTATCAATGATTTAAATTGTATCAATGACTTCAACTTGTTCAATCACTGGATTCAGTATGGCATTTTCTCTGTACATTAGTTTGAATTTGGTGTCAGCAGTAGTCTATGTAGAATATGAGCCTTCCTCTCTTACTCCCTTTGAGTTCCTGTCTTGTGGGGCTGGAGTATGCGGGATGGAACTAGTATCATCTTGTTTCTCCAACTCTTGCAAAGTATTTTCCAACCATTCTGACTGGTTGGAATAATTTTCAATCTCTGGTTTGGACTCATGAACAAAAGGAGTCAATTTGAATTTGACTCTTAGTTTACTGATGACTCCCAAAGGATCATACCTCGATTTGAAACTATTACTAAGCTTGAACTCTTGTAAACACTTATCTTCTTATTGACCAGCATTCCTATTATTGCAAATGAAAGGACCAAGCTGGTTCTTAATTTTAAATTGAGTTTTCTACTTTGCTAACAGGAAATTAACTTCATCTGAGTTTAGGATCTTCCTGATGTATTCTAATGCAAACAACCTCATTTGGAGGTATTTGGGCAGCTTGTATGGAGTAAGATGGCATCCATACACCCTAATATTAGTGTGCTTATGGTATAAGTACTAGTCTCCTGTTCTAATTTGTTCTAACAATTGTAAGACATTCTTTATCTCTTCAGAAACTCTTGGTTGAATGCTACTTATTAGCATGTTGACGTCTGGATAAAAAAATGAATCAATAAAGTCCTTGTAGCTGAATTATGTGGAATCCTTTCTGATCAAGGATGTCCAGAAGACTACAGATTGGGGGTTACCCTCTATGTCCAGTTTTTGAAGGCTAATTGCAAAACTTTCTGATTGGAAATACTGGAATAAATGAAACAAAACTGATGAATATTTAAACACTCCTTCCTCTAGTAATTTAACTAATTTCTCATGGATGGCATCTGATAGATATTGACCAAAGTTAAATGTGGAAGCTGGAGGTTGTCCTGGGCATAATATGGATAGAAAAAATAAGATAGAAGCATCTACATATTCATTTGTGAAGTACCCTAAAATGCATGACATAATTGTAACAATTTTTCTGGTTCTCTCTGAAAAAATTGAAGCTGAATATGGAGGGTTACTCTTTGGGGTTTCTACTGATGGAGGAAGAAAGGTTTGGAATATTTGGAACTTATTGGGAAAGTCTGGCATCAGATACAGTTCAGTGAGGATTTCAATAGACAATGGGGATTCATCAAGCTTGGGTTGAATATGTAGCATTTGATTTATGGATTCTACAGTGATTGTGAACAAAATCTCTTTGCTTGGGGTTACTAGGGCTCTTTCATTGGGCAAGTAATTAATCTGACAGAGTCTGGTGATTTCTGGAAACTGGTAGGTTTGTGGGAAGATGTACCTAGGTAGGTTTGAGTCCCAAAGGTGGATATCATCAACATGGTCTATGTATTTATCATGGCTCCAGAAGTGGATCTCTAGGAGGTTTAAATCAGTGGCTGTATCACTGATTTTGAAGTGTTTATCTGCTAGGGGAGTGTGTTCAACATCAACTACAGGTGGTTGCAGAGGATTAACAGAGATTATGCTTTGGGAGGCCATTTAAATTGTTCAATTTATCAAGTTATTACTTTCTTTAGCTTAAGTAATGGCTTATGGCACTTTAGGATTACCTGGAAATGAAGTTTTTGTCTTTGGATGGGGTTTTGGCCGCAACAGAGGCTTTATTTGGTCTGCAAAGCTTTTTAAACTAGGTTGGTGAAGGCTTTGGTAGCAAAAGGCTTGAATTATTCTATAGAATGGCTTCAACATAAGTCGGCAACAGTTCTTTTGGCTTGGAAATAGGTCGGCACCAATCTGGAATGGAATTTTTTTTTTGCAATTTTCAACAGAAATGGTGAAAAATGTTTTCGGGTGGGCTTTATTTTTTAAAACTAAAATTAGTTAACCTTATTGTGCGGAGTTTTAATTTTCAAATAGTGACCGGTTTCGTCATGCAACGAAATGGTGGTATGGCGGGTTATCACATCGCAAAAAGTGATTAGGCTGTTTTAGGATGGGGGATGCAATAGATTGTGGGACTGCCACATGGCAAGGGAGTGGGGGTGCGAAACCACCCATTTCGCAACCCACCAATGGTTTTAAATATCGGGCAGTCAAGGTTGCGAAAGCTTCTATTTGCCATTGGATCCAATTGGCTATGATCAGGTAGATGGATAAATGACGGGGATTTGATAGGCAGGACCCAGGAATATGTATATGCGATGGGTTTATATATATTAAACGGGAACTAATATAAAGGGGTCAGGATATTTATATGCAGAGTTAATTAAAAGTGGGACCCGGGATAATTAGTGGAAGGTTTAGCATATAATGGGGGGTTAATGAAATAAGTAAAGCAGGGAGATGTTAAAAATACATTAGGAATAGGTGTTTTTAAAAGGATATCAGGGAGTGATTTTTGCAGTAGGGCCCGATACTTTTTAAACAGCTAAAACTATGTAAAAGTGGGTTTTTCAATTTTTTAAATGAAAAAGGGAATTAGTAAAGGAAAGTTATTTTTTTAAAAGGAAAATGTGTTTTTTAACTAGGGAAAGGGGTTTTGGGAAGGAAAAAGGGGTGAAATAAAGGGAAAAGTTTTAGAATGAAGGGAAAGGGATATTTTAGAAGGGAAAATGCCTATTAAGAGTGGTTGCAGGGTTTTAAGCAATGGGAAGGGGATTTTGGGGGATATTAGTGATATGAGATGAACCAATTGATGCTTTCCATTACTTATGAAAGTAATCTACCTACCCTTTATTTACCCTAACATTTTTTCTTCGTTTATTAGGTGCATTTGAGCTTGTTGGCCCTTTTATTTTTCTTTGATAAGAAAATTAACCTACTTCTAACCTTATAACTTCCAATGGCTCATATTAAACTGATGAGCTCATTTTTATTCTCTACCTAACTACTCATCTGCCAATATTAAATGGCTTGGCCAAATCTTTATTCACTAACTATCATTACTTTGAAATTTAAAAGCATGAATGAATCAAGATTTAATTGTTTGATCATCATGAATTGTGGCATTTTGGACAAGATGCACACAATTTTATTTGCAAAGTAAATTAAAAGTAGTGGAATTTGAATGTGCAACACTTTCATGAACTATTTTTATCTTTTTTTGTGGGGTTCATACTTTATATTCTTTTTTTTATCTTTTTCTTTTAGTCCTTTGATTTTTCTTTTAGGACTTACCCTCTTTTCATTTTTTTAATATGGTAAAACATTTGCAGGAAGCAAAGTATCTACAATATTACAAGACTTTAACATAGTCAATTCAAAATTATGATCCCTATTATTATAGGACCCTAATAGACTTGATAGACTATTTCTACGACTTCCTTGCCTCTAGAGATCAGACTTCACAATGGAGATCTTAACCAAGCCGAGATGGAGGACAAAGATACTCCATATTATAATTGTAACAGGACCATGCAAATGATGGCATTCGTTGAAACCGTTATGCCAAGATGAGTGAAATTGTTCAGATTGTGTTGATCCTTCAAGTTGTTATGTATTGACTTATGGCTATTTCATAATTTCCTTGCTGCCTATAAAAGGGCCAAGAATGTAATAAAATAGTTAGTTGAGTTTTTAGTCATGTATGCAAAACATTGAGTTATCAAAGTACTGTTCAGAATTTTCTCTATAATTGAAGGCTGAGTTCAATTAATAACGCATGGATATGGTTTCATCAGACCATTTCAAGTTCTAGATTTATTGTGAGTCTTTAATTTGAATGTATTAGAATACTTCTTCTTTTGTAATCTCTTTAAGCTTACCCAAGTGTGGTTGGGCCCACCATCATCTAGGAAAAATATTCTCTGTCGAATTATAGGTATTTAAATGTGTGTGTCAGCTTGTTATGTTCATTTCCATTTATTCATTCATGAATTAGATTCAGTTTGTTGAGTAGCTATGTGATATATTCTATTTATTCTCAGAGTGTTTATGATTGTTTTTAGTTTCAAATTCATCAAATGGTAATGAAGGCAAGAGTGTTGGATATGTGTAGATGAATTTCCAAATATCATATGACTATGTGAATCCATTTTGCCGAGTTATACTCTGTCTCTCAGGAAAATAATTGAGTCTCGCTTGATTTCTGAGTCTAGAAAAATTAAACCCATTACCTTATCGTGGCAATTATGAGCGAATTCTCATTTGAGTGCATCAAATAGTTTAAACTACGATTTAGATTTGATTTGGTAAACAATTGGAATGTGTGATGGCTTATATCGGACTACAAATTATGAGTGCTTTAACAATTTCAATCTCGTTTATGCAATTAGGACCGAGAATGATTGTTGTGTGATAGTATTCATTTTCTAGTGTGCATAAATTGAAGTGTGAATGCAGTAAGTAGAGGTTGGCATTGTGTTTGAATTAGATAGACAATATTTCATGACTGGTTCAAAATTGATAGTCAACCTTTGAGTAGGATTGTGTGATTTCTTTCCAGAATAGTGAAGTTATTTAGCAAGGGTTGATTTCATTAAGTAGAGTAGTTTAACTTGAAAAACATTCGGTGATTAGCTAATTTTCATGATTTTCTCTAGGATATAATTCCATAGTGAAATAATTAGATCCTCGTTCCATGATTACTTGAAGGTGTAATTCATATTTAGCATTTGCATTCTATTTGGGGATTGAGTGGAGAATTCTTTAAAGATGTGTGATTTGTTCTATTACTGGTTGATTCTGGTGAATTAGTCAAGTTAAGTGCAGTGCTAGAAATAGTGCGATTTGCTTCAGTTCGATTTCCTTCAGGAGAGGGTTAATTCAATTTAGTAGCAGATGGTAATTAAACTCAAACAATAGTATAGATCTAACCTTGCAAGGAGTGATAATTGAGTTTAGTTACTTGGATTTCATAAAATAGTTTCCCACTCCCAGTATAGAAGTTTAAGGTTGATAACTTAACAATGTGTGTGTGAACAATTAGATTTTCCAACTCATAATTGTCTTGTTATTTCTTAATTCAAGTTATTCTCTAGTTTAAATGCTATAATAGCTTAGGTGAGTGTTATTTTTAATTGATATCAGAGTGCATGTGATAAATGGAAGTTTGTAGTTGTTTTTAGAACCATTTGATTTGATTATTGATTCTGCCTCTTTTTAGAAATATTGTTTTCTAGTTTAAATATGAATATTGGATTGCAAAAAGACTAGATTGAAGAAGAGTAGTGTGGTTTTATAAGACTAATTAAATTAATTTCCCTTTTAAACATTCTTTGTTTGAAATTTAAATATGCCTTAGAAATAGAAGTTGTTCATCATTTTGTACTAAGAATCATTATTAAGGAAACCTATACACTCTGACACAAGCTGAATCAAAAGCGCAGTACAACTTGTGTTTACAAGTTCTGGCTGACAATTAAATAATAGGAGCTTTAATTCGCTTATTAAAACTCTTAACATTTTTGCGTCGTTGTTGGGAAAGTTGTATTTTGGTTCAGGTAAAAATGATTATTACAAAATTTTCAAGGGTATTGCAGGACAGTCATAGGGTGGAGAGTGTACGGTAAGACATGAGTGAAGAGCCATGCATCCACAATTGTGGGGTTGCTCCAAATTCTGGCCATTTTTTCTTATCTTTGAACTTTATTTTCCTTTCCTTTATGCGTAGAAGTAGAAGTAGGCCTAGAGATAGTAAAGGTAGATTTATTTCTAGTTCAAAATTTTCTGAAACATTTGGCTCAACAAAAATCCCATCAACTAATCCCACTAATCGTTATGCATGAAATAAGAAAGAAAAAGGGAGCACTATCGGTAAGGAGATTTTACAAGGAGAACTCCCAATCTAGGAAGAAGTAAGGCAGCTATCCATTGAATCCTTCTCCAGTAATATCAGAAGCAATGCATCTGCAACCAACATGGTACACAATGGAGGGGAAAATAGAAGCAATGAACGAAATAAGGAAGAAAACCATGGAGAGGGGGAAGGTCCAAGAATGACTCTCTTCGGAGGAAATGAATATGGATCGAGAGGAGAAAATCATGATGGACCAAGTGGAGGACCGGAAGAGGAAGAATAAGAAACCACCTTCGTATTTCATATCCTTGATGTAACTAGTAATATTACAATGAAAATCATACTAGTGACATCTCTTCCACTCTTCTGTGGTAAACCCTCTGAGGACCCAGATTCCTTTCTCTTTGAGTTCGATATCTTATGTAGGAGTTACAATTATTATGATGATGCACATAAACTTAAGTTGTTCCTAGCCACCATGAAATATGCAGCCCTTATATGGTTCATGAGCCTAGGTGAAAACACCATTTACTCTTGGGATGATATGAATTCTATTTTTCATTAAAAATACCAATACTTCTGCAAAAGTAGGGATGTGAATGGTATTCTTAGAATGAAAAAACTTGATGATGAAATCTTAGAAGAGTATCCTGAACGTTTCCTATATCATTTTTATAAATCATGAGGGGCACATCTAGACGAGAAAACTATTAAAATTGTCTTTTTAAAGGGGCTGAGGGATGAATTCATGGAGACCTTAACCCTTCTAAGTGGTGGGTACATCTATAAAAAACCTTTTGTTGAAGTAGTTGAACTATGTCGTATTTATTCAAGAAGTCAGGATAAAGTAGGCAAGAAACTCCGTGACAATCTTTGAGATGTTATGTCAAGAAATCATAAACTTGCAGCCACCACTGTCACTAGAGTCGAATTAGGGAAACTATTTGAAAATTTAAAAACAGAGATTTTAAACACCATCGATGACCACCTTGACACAATGAAACTCAAAAAGAAACAAAAGGACGAGAAGGTTTCCATGGCAATCTTTTGTCCTAAATACAGACATAATCATACAGAAAGGGAGTGTCCCATTAATGTCATTGAGGTTTTTGGGATTTGTGCTTTAGAACATGCAACCGAGAAGTGTTCATATCTTCCCGGTTTACAGTCTATCTATAAGGGGAATACTAAAGAAAATGACTCTTTTCAAGAAAACAAGAAACCCTTTTGGAGAAGCCCAAATCAAAAAATGTTTCCAGATCCTAGCCCCCAAGGTTATGGTCAGAGTCAACCTTGGAATTTCCAGCCATCTTACCCTCCTTGGGTCAATCCTCAAACACAAAACACTCCTTGGAATCAGAATTGGCGGGAAAATACTTATGTAAACACTTTTCAACCTCAAATTCAATTCTATCCTCCATACTAAAACATTCCTAGTACATCCTATAACCTGACCATTCAACCTTACCAGCAAGGGTACAACCCGAACTATTAACAACAACCCTCGTTGCCTCCTCCTCCCTTACATCAGCTCCTACTTGCTCCGTCAAACCCATCATCCTCGCAAGAACCACCAACATTTATCCTGCCTTGTCTTGCATTTTTACTCGCACAACCCATAGCTAATTCCAAAAATAATATACAGCCTCAACCCGTGAAAAATATAGAAGTACATCCTTTTCCCACCTACATTATTACTGCTGTCCCAATGAGTGAAATTCAATTACGATCTGGGGGAGAAATTAATACTGGGAAATCAATTGTTATCATTCAACAAGAGGCCCCTCCTGAACAAACTAACAGTGACCAAAATGAAAAAAAAAAAAAAAAAAGAACTAAATGAACTCCCTTACCCAGATCGATTTCTTATTAAGAAAGAGGGGATCTCGATTAAATATGATTTAGAAACCAAATTAAGGAATGTGTGTATCAAAATTCCATTTTTACAAGCCATTAGGGGCATTTTGACTTACACTAAAATCATTAAAGATCTCTGCATTAAGAAACCAGGTAGGTGTTGGAGCCTCGGAATTCTGTTGCAACAACATAGGGGAAAACCACCCAGTCTCGACTTTAGAGCAAGTCATATTCCATTTGGTGTAGTGGCTTCGATTGGGGATAAAGGGACCAATTTACCAATAAGGATAATGAGGGTGTGTTTGTTTATAACATGCAAATGGAAATATGATTTAATCTATCATATGCAGTGACTAAATATCTATTCTACTATATACCTAGGAGTATTCATTCTTCAGTGCGATCTAGAAAGATATATTTCAACAATTGGTAATGAAGATTATTCAATAGTTGAAAGAGATGAAAATTATGTAAAAATAATTATTTTGAAAAAATAGTTTAATCAAAACAATTGTGGAATATATATATCACATTCATAAGTTTAATCATATATGAGATAAGTAACTATAGATAAATATCAGTACAAAAGTGCATTTAAAATTTACTTATGATAACATATTTCATATATAATACAGATAAAATATGGTTGTCAATTCAAGAAGTAAAACTTAATATAATGTGTAGAAATACCATATATACGAGGTTGTACTCATTCAAATCGACAGTAGTATTCTTCTCCTCTTCATGTTAAAGAAATTCAATGAGTAAAAAAGTGAAACTTCAGTTAAAAAAATTCAATATCAAAAGAAAACAAATTTTGTTCCATTAATTCATCAAGGCATTCACAAACATACAAAAGTGCATTCCTTTGCAAATGTTTTTTGAAAAATTTCTGGACCCTTCTCTAAATGCATGAGAAGGGTTTAAATACTAAACTAAGTATGTCTAAAATAGATTATTACATAAATTTGAGGAGGTTTCAAACAACCTTCCTTGTAATGAGTAAACTAAACTACAATCTAGAAATAAAGATAGTAATATGCTTAAGTGGGTTGATCTTCTTTTCTCATTTGATCTCTGAGGTGGAAAGTATCTACCATCGGCTTCAACTGAGTTGGTTGTGTGATCCCAGATTTGACCTGGCCTTTAAACAAGACATTTGAAAGTGTTGGCAATGATTTCTTAGTGGAATCAGTAAAGGATTGTAGAGTCATTCAATGATGATGTGGTTTGATCAAAAAGTTCTAGCAATTTTCCTGATCCAACTTAGTTATCTTTCTGATAGCCTTTGCATGTATCTATGTGTTTTCTTTCCACTTTGTTTCCAATAGTTTAAGCTCTGGGAGCACTTCGGTTGTATATTATTTGATAAGTTCAGCATTTAGAAGTTGTCCATTAACAAACTTGATGATCTCATTTTTTAGATTTGTTGCCTTTGATGTTGCCTTCGCTGCCTATCTTAACTACATTTCCCAATCTTTAAATAAAATTTCTTTGTGAAACTTATCAATTTTCAGGAGATCAACTTTATTTCCTATATCAGATTCTTGCCATAGGATGAACTCAGAAATTTTCTTTTGAACCTTTTCACATTCCAGTATTCTATTCGCCACTTGTTGAATCAAAATTTTTCTTGTCTCACAATATGAACTGTTCGCTGAGATTTTTTGACAGAAAGTCTCTTGTTTCTGCTTCAATTTTGCATTACATTCAAGTGCCTATTTAATAAATTGTTATGTTTGAGTCTCGCTTTTCATATTATTCATCACTGCCTCTATTTTTGTTCCCTTCTCAAAAATTTGTACTTGGTACTGTAACTTCATACTTTCAAAGTATTTCTAGAACTATGACATTTTCATCTCAATTTGCTTATTGGTATTAAGATTTTCCTGTTCTAATTGTCTTTCAAATTCCTAAACTTTATCTTCCTTTTGATTGAGCAGAAGTTTCACTTTTGTAGTTTTATCAATGGTGGCAGTTGCATATGCACGTACAAACTGTGACAGTTTAGTGAGATGTTCTGTAGGATTGGAAAAAGAGTCTTTCCAGACAACATCTACTGATTCATCATTGGGAGTTGTGACTGTTTCATCAACTCTTCTTATTTTCCTCCTTTTAACTACAACTTTGTGATTTGGGTTGTAGAAAACATATAGTGAAGGTATCTCCTCAATTTTTAAAATGATCTACTCTGTTAGGTAGGCCAATATGATCTCTTATTGCTGAACCTCTGGTACCTAATGAAGTGGTACTGCAATTTCTACTATATTCTGAGTTTGCTCAGGAGTTTGAAAATTTGTCAATCCTTTTGGATTAGATTTGGTGGTGGTGTCTCCAATGCTTCCATAAACCTTGACCATTCTATCTTTAAATCCTGTGTTTGAGGTTTTAATTCCTTCTTAGGTGCAATTTGAACATGTTGAATTTCTTTTGAAGATGATTCAGCTCCACAAGTTTCTTCCTCAGTTTTCATATCAATTCCTTTAATTACTTTTTCAATTATCTTCTCAGGGCTCTCATTTTTTCTTTCAAATTCATTATCAGAATGATCTGAACTTTGAGAGTGATGTTGATATACTCTAAATCTCAAATTGATTTTTATTTTGATTCATCCTCTGACATGTCTTTTTCTTCATCCTCTATACTAACGCTGGTAGTTGGCCTTCTGACATCTTCAATAAATAACAAGTCCAATGGACTGTTTCTAGTCTCTTTCTTCTATATTCCTTTAAAATCTAATTCACCGATATTATTAGATTCCATTTTTAACACATCTACAAAATTCTCTACACCTTCAAATAAATCATCAAACATATCATTTTCATTTAGGAAAGGTTTAAGTTTAATATTAGTAGTAAAATTTTGGACCACATCATTAGGATCATACCGTCTCCTTGGCATTAAAGCCAGATTCAATGAAGTAATGTTTGGATTTTCTTTAGCTACATGACCCATGTCAAAAATGGAAAAGGTACCACATTGTAATGGGAATGTAGGCTAGATGGCTTTCTTGGAATCTCTAAGTTGCTTGGTTACACCACTTACTAGAGTTTGATAAGCAATTTCTCTAGCTAAGAGCTTATCAGGAACATAGTAGGGAAAAACATGAGGGGAAGAAAAACTCTTGAAAACTCTGACATAAGTAAAATTTTCCTCACCAAACCATCTGGCCACAGGTAGAATATATGTACTAGCTTCCTTAGAAATTCTAGGAGATATTTCATTAAAAATGGTCTGATGGATGGGCAAAATAACTCCATAATTTTTTTTATAGAAATGCAGATGAAATTCAGACTCCCACAGTGCTTTATGATAAATAAGAATGGGGTTAGGGTCTTGGCTAGTCCACTTCTAACCCATAATAGGAAAGCTTGATCAGAAACATATAGCATCCATGATATATGCTCTCACGTAAAAGGGAGGGATTGTCCTAGTTGAATAGACTCTATTTGTCCTGTAATCCATAATGGTTTTAGCCAAATTATCGAATAAAATGTTTTCCCAATTCATGATAAAATAATTGACAATTGTGTCAATTAAAGGAACCCATTCAATGGAGAATATAGTGGTATAAGGTCTAGAAAATAATCTTCATAGCATTCCTGTTGCATAGAAATAAGGTGATGTAAATTGCACTATTGGGTACATACCATGTTTGTCCCGCTTTAGCTTGCCTTGGTATTATTTACATACTTTTACCACCTTCATTAGGTCTGGATTATTTTTTGTAAAGAATTGTAGGAAATATTTATCATAAGTCTTCTGTGGCATAGGCAAATGATACATTGTTCGTAAATCCTCAGCGGTAAATGAACCCATGTTCTCTAGCTTGGAATTCTTGAATGTCATGTTTGCAATGTTGAGGTTGTCGAAGACCCATTTTACCATATCAGTGTATGGTAAGATATTTTCCATTGCCTCTATCCTATGGAGAAACAAACATGCAACTTCAAAGTAAGAAGGTTCTGATGAAACTACCTCATCTGTTGTTATTGTTTTTTTAGTTCTCTTGGTTGTTCTCCTTCAAACATATTGTACATGGCTTCCCATGAAGAACTCCCTCTGTCCTGATTGCACATTGTGTCTGAAAATAATGGAGCCATGTATGTGACTTCTGAAGTGGATTCTTGGGCAACTTATATTCCTTTATTTGACATTTCCGTTGATATCACTTCCTTAGGTTGTTTCTTGAATTCAAGAAAAAAAAGTAAATTCAGAATTGAGATGAGGAGTGAGAAGGGATAGAGAAGAGAGTTAAATCACCATTAATCAAAATCCGACACTTTTATTTTAAACATGCTCCAGAAAGATATCAATATTTTTGAATCCTGTACCAATTGAATGTTGTTAATAACCCTGTAATAACTTATCAAATCATTTAAATATCTTACCCAATATGTCCAATCGAACGATCTAAGTCATTATATTTATTTAATGGATCAATTGATTAAGGATCATTTCAAGCGCTTTAGTACTAAATGATATATCACAAATCACAACTTTTACCAATTGTTAATATTATGTGTCTTCAATGCAGGTGTATACGAAATGCGATATGCACAAATCGCACATCGCACTTTATCATAGTGTATATTATTTTTCATTTGGTTTGCTGTTGCGAAATGCGATATGCACCTAAAAAATTAAAGCATTTCACTTTGTCGGATTTTACAGAGACATTTCAATGTTCGTTTATAGTTTTATCAGGTCTGACTCATCGCAAATCCTTTTAAGATGATATAAGTTTGTATTTTAAGGAAGCGTGAAACGATTTATGACTTTAATGGTTTTCTAAATTTTCAACGAGAATTATATATAACTCAAAAAAGGTTGAAGCGCTTATCACAATGCGCAATTATTATATGTGTTTTAACTTTTGTCAACTTGTGAAATTTCACAATTTGTGGTAAGCACAATGAAAAAGCGAAAGAGGTCTATGCCTTTATTATTTAAGTTTTAAACTTAGCGCTAAATGAAATAATGCTTATTTTACTTTATTTATTTTTTAAAGGGTCCCTATTTATTTTAATAATAAATGGGGGGTGTTGTATAGTACAACAATTGGCAATTCACTTGGGAGAACCGGTTATCTCTGATCAGTTTTTTGAAACTTCTAGAACTTTTCAAAATAAAAATAGTTGCAGGAATGAATTCAAAAACAAATAATATTTCACTAAGTAATAAAATCTCACTTGATTATCATCCATAAGGTTTCCTCTTTAAAATGAAAATATGAGAATCTATATCAGTGTTTACTAAGTTCAAAAATATAAAGCAGGTGGCTCATTAATATATATCTATATATACTCATTTATCACAGGTAGAGCCTCTAATACTAGTAGGCTTTAATGCCTCGGCAAGGTTACCTTTTACCCAGCAATGATTCATTGTCCCATCCAGTTACTATTACAATTTTCCAAAAATAAGTTCAATATTATAAATCTCTTTGGGAACTTGTTTTCTTTTTTATAAATATTTTCTATGTATTTTTTATTACTTAAAAGCCATTGCCTTGGCTTGGTAACCAAATATTGATAATGCCATTCACTGGTTATAATTAAACTGATCAAGCTGGCTCTTAATGAGACCCCATGCCTTTTGATATAATCTCAAGTCATTACCTTGCTTTGGTGGGCAATATTGGTAATGTCAGTCTAACTATTTTCCTATGAACATGGTAAAAAAGCTCGTGATGAGACTTATTCTCTTCTAAGCTTTAGCATATTTTTTGAATTGCTTTCTGAAAATTGAAAATTTTTCCAGAAGGGTTGAATCATTGGCCCTTTTGGGGGTTTTGGACGATAATTTTTAAGTTTAAGATAGCTTATCTGTAAAGGGTCTTTACTATGTTAAATATTTTTTTCATGACTAATAGTAGAGTAACCATACTTTATAAAGTGAGATTTTATCGAAGCATAAATAACTTCAGTAGAATTAGATTTTTAGCGAAATAAAATCTATTTGAGATTCGAATTTTTTAATTGTTTCCTTAACAATTCTTATTTATAGAAGTAATAAATCAAAAATATTCTCTCAGTTTTTTATTTGAAAAGCCAAAAATAAATACCATTCAACTTTTATTTTCCTAAGAAAATAAAATACAATAATATATAGCGAATAGAAGGGGTTACCTCCTATGAAAAATATTTCTTTAAAATTTTCCCATTAACAGGCAAAGAATATTTTTTGCCTGATGGATCTTGCAATAAAAACATTGATGGGCCTATTTCTTCTATGATTTTAAATGGTCCAAGCCACAATCTTTGGAATTTGGTATGTTTACCTTTTTCCTCGTGTGCTTTATCCCATTTTAGGACCAGATCACCAATTTGAAATGTTTTTGGAGTGACAGAATTTGTATCAAATGAAGCTTTAACTAACTGTTGATGATGTGCATGAGTAAATTTATATTTTTCTCTTTCCTCTTCGAGTTTAAGGATTTGGAATTATCTTACTTGTAAGGAAGAAGAGGGTAATTCATCAATAAATTGGACCAGGGAAAGAGAAGGAATAACCACATTAGTAGGAAGGACAACTTATTTCCCGTAAACAAGGTTAAATGGAGAAGTGCCAATGGAGGCCTTCTGAGTTATTCGATCTGCCCAAAGAGAAAATGTTAATGATTTGTGCCAATTTCTTTGGTTGTGGTCAACAGTTCGTTTAATGATTCTAATAAGGTTTTTATTTGTTGATTATGCTAAACCATTTCCTTGAGGATAATAGTTAGCAGAATATTTGAGTTTAAAACCTCTTTTAATAGAAAATTCTATCATAGCAGCTATTGAGAAATAAGATGCATTGTCAAACATCAAAGTAGTAGGTAAGCCAAATCTAGTTATGATAAATTGATCAATGAATTCAATAATATTCTCAGATTTGGCTACTTTTAGTGGAATTTCTTCCACCCATTTAGTAAAATAATTAGTAGCTATGAGGATGTATTTATGATGTTTGGAAGAGTTAGGAACGATCTCACCGATTATATCTAATCCCCATTGCTCAAATGGTTGTTCAATATTAACTGGTAGTAATGGAAAAGTTGGTTTCCTTTGTCTTCTAGATGCACTTTGGCAGACTTTACATTTCCTCACATAATTATGAGCATCTTTGAAAAGTGTTGGCCAATAGTAACCTGCATGCAGGATTTTATGTGTTGTTGTATTTCCTCCGAAATGTCCTCCAACTGGTCCATCGTGGAGTTCCTGCAAAAATTTCTCTCTTTCAGTTTTCGTTAAGCAACCTAATAACACAGAATCAAAGTTTCTTCTAAACAATACATCATTGATCATTTCGTATTGCTCATATTTCAATCTTAAAGCATGTTTTGTTTTATAACTGAGTTGCATGGGGGCATATCCATTTTCCAAATAAAACTTAAGATCATCATATTAAGACTGAGCATCATTGAGGCTTACCTCTGACACTTGTACATCATTATCTGGATCTTCTTCTGATGATAAATGAGATGCTCCTGTTAGCATTCTGCAAAAACCCTGACCTCTAATAATTTTTAAGGTCTAATTTCTACATCATATTCTTTTAAAGCAGTTACCCAGTTAGCCCTTTTCTCTCCAACTTCTCTTTGCATCAAAAATTGCCTTACTGCAAAGAATGGAACTATTATCTTGGTGTGAGTTTTGAGGAGAAATGGCCTAAAATTATTTATAGATTTGAAGACAATAAATGCTTTTTTCTCAACAAATGAATAGTTTAATTCCGCACCTTGCAAAATTGGAACTGAAAAATGATATTGGTGCTTCAATCTGTTGGTCATTGAGCCGTGTCAAAATGACAACATATGATGTATCTGATGAGAATGTATATAAAGTGAAAGGATTAATAAAATTGAGAGTAGTCAAGAATGGAGCATAATAATATATTTTTTGATTAAATCAAATGCTTCCCTTTAATTATGTCCCCTCTTGAATATTGAATTTTTCTTAATCATTGTTTGTAAAGGTAAAACTATCTGCGAAAAGTCAGGGAAAAATATTTTTACAAAATTTATCTGTCCAAGAAATGACTGCATGATTTTCTTATTATGAGGGAAAGTAATCCTTTTAATTTCTTAGATTCTTTCAGGATCAAAATAAATACCCCTTTTGGACATGATGAATCCCAAAAATTTTCCTTCATCTAAATAAAAATAGGAATTATTTGGGTTAAGTGAGATTCCATATGTTTTACATTGCTCAAAAACTTGTTTTAGGTCATTCGCATGATTGGTTCTTTGTCTAGAAAATACTATGATGTCATCTAGATAAATAAACACTAATTTGTTAATAAGTCCTCTAAAATCTGCATCCATGGCTCTTTGGAAAGTCGCGCCTGCATTGATTAACCCGAATGGCATGTTTTGATAGGCATGAGTTCCGCACTTAGTCCTGAATGTGGTCTTTAATATGTCATTTGGGTGTACCAGGATTTGGTTATATCCTGAAAACCCATCTAGAAAAGAGATAAGTTTAGAAAAAGCTATAGTTTTCAGTACTTGTTCCATGGTTGGTAATGGAAAATTATCCTTCTGACATGATTTATTTAAATTTCTAAAATCAATGAAATCATAATGTCACCATTTTTCTTCCTGACAAGAACCAAATTTGATACCCATTTTGAATGTCTAACTGGAAAGGTGATATTAGCTTTGAGGAGCTTATTCAACTCTGTTTTAATTTGACTTTCAAGATTAGGATGAATTTTCCTCAACTTTTGTAGTATTGGTTTCTCATCTGAAATCATAGGAATAGTGTGTTGAATAAAATAAGTGTCATATGTTTTGAGATCAGTATAATCCCAAGGAAAAACACTTTTGGAGGTCCTTAATAACTTGACAAATGATACTCTTTCTTCAGAAGAGAGACCAAGACCTAAGTTGACATTTTGTGGTTTATCATCAGTTCCAATATTTACTAACTCAAATATTAAAGTTGAACTTTGAGTTTTAGAATTACTAACTCTCTTGAACCTATATTTTAAATCATAAAGGTCTTCTAGTTTGACAACTGACTTTGGTATTGGATTTTCATCGTGTTTTTCCTTTATATGAATGTCATGTTCATGTTCATCTAGAATTTGATTATCATAATATCCTTCAGATGTAAGTAAATCTATGATATCAGAATCATGATTAAATACTCTCCAATTAGTAATATTATCAGGAGAAGATGGTCTAAAAATCAACTCAACAAAAAACCTATCGGGACTAAATTCTTGAGATGGAATTAATTTCAATGGTACATTGGCCAATAAATCTACACTAGTATTTTGTATTCTGGGCACAGAGGAGAGATTAAAAGCTAAGAAATGAGAATTAAAATCCTGGACTAATGACTAATAATGTTTAATATGTCCATAATGAAAATGGGTAGTATTTCTTACTTGTTTGACAATGATTTCTGAATCTCAAAGTACTTGCAAATATGTAATGTCAAGGTCAATAGCTTTATACAAACCTTGAGTTAGTGCTTCATCTTCTGTTGTATTGTTCGTGCAATCAAATTCAATTTTGTAGGCTAGCATGGTTTTTTCTCCTTCAAGACTTATCAAAATATAGCTAGCTCTTGCACCATCTTCTGATTTAGAACCGTTGAAATAAAGAATCAAGAATAAAAAATTAACTACTTGTTTATTTAAAAAAAATTTACATTTAGAAGTGTCTGTTTGGGAAAAATTTCAATTTGAGAGATAACTGCATTATCGAAGAAAGGTGATGGTTGAGCATTAAAGTTTCCAAGAAATTATTCAGCTGAGTAATTTCCAATAATATTATTATTGAATGCTACTGGCTCATAGATTCCTACAAGATCAGTAACTGTATGTTTCATGAATTTCTCACGATCTACTCGAATTTCGTTTGGATTTCCATTGTGGGGAAGCCACATATGTGACCAGTCTATTGCAGAATATCCATGAAGTTTCTCAGACCAGTCTCTGCTTAATACTAAACCATAAAATTCAGGAATATCAGCTACCAAAATATCAATAATCTGGGCAACCTATGGGTTTGATAATAATCTAAGGGAAACATAAATTATTTCTCCTACAACCTCTACTTTTATTCTATCAATTTGTACTATATGAACAGGATAATTTTGAGGAGTTATTTTCAATTCAACACATACTAATTTCAGCATGACATTAGAGGAAGCCCCTAAATCAATCAAGCAATTATGGGAATTCTTATTAAAGATCTCATAGGTCAAAAGAAACAAAGGAGTATAAGAGATGGATCGATCACCTATCATAATAAGATATGTGGCATCTATTTTAGTTGAAGGAGAAGGAGGTTTACACATATGATTAGCAGCTTGAACTGCTATTGGAGCAGGAAAGGATGAAGCAAGAACTACATTCAAATCTCTAAGTAAAATCTTCTGCTGTTGTTTTAATTTAGTAAGTTCATGGATTGAGGTATTAGCCCTAGTATTTTTCATACCTTCCACTACATTATATTCAATGGTGTCAGAGACAACCATTTTCTTTGATGTAGATGGAACATCTGAAGGAGCAGGGTTAGTCTGTGTAGCCTTAGACGTAGAATTCTTACTTATTGTTTTATCTTTAGCAGGACTTGAATTCTTCTGTTTTTGAGTAGGCTGCGCTGCATGAGTGGTATTCTTGCTTCTTGTATTAACGGGTAAAGCTTCGTGTTGTTCATCATTTGGTAGTATTAAATCCACATGCCATTTGGTTCAACTTATTCTTTGACTTCATTTTCTTCTTCTTTTGTTTGCTCCTTATCTGTGTCTTGATCAAACTCAACATTAGATATGATATTGGGCGGCTAAGAATTAGAAGACTGATTTTTCTTTAAGGGCCTGAAAGTCTTCTTTGTACTGGAACTTTCAACAAATTGTTTTTTGATATATGCCATTTCATTTTTCATGGTTTTTAGTACTTTCTGAAGACCTTATACATCAAAAGTATCTTTTGGTGGCTTTTTCTTTGAATCATCTTTAAAAGATACTTTCTTGGATTTCCTATCTTCTTGAGAATTATTATTTTCAAGAGCTATAATACATTTCTCTACAGACAAAGCTTCTTTCATATTTTTTTCCAATGTAGCTAACTTCACTTTATCAACAAAAATGGTTATTTTAGATGGGAGAGAAGAAATATACCACTCAATTTGAACCTCAACACCATGAACTAATGTAGCAGGTATTTAATTGAGTAATTTATTAAATCTATAATTGAAGTATTTTATTTTCTCTCTTGTTTTAGCCTTAAGATTTTATAGGTCGTTGATGAGCGATGCAATAGTTTGGTCATCTCCAAATTTGGCTAGGAATTGTTCTTCAAACATATCCCAGCTAGTTATAGAGTGAGCAGGTAATGAAAAATACCAGGATCTTGCAGATCCTATGAGAGTATATGAAAATAATCTAACTACAACATATTCTTGAATTACCTCTTTCAAATTGATGGCTAACATATATTTATGGATGTGTTCTTCAGCTGGGAGACCATCATCAGGGTTGAATTTAGGTAACCATATTTTAGGGTATTTAGGAAGAGGATGAAGAGGAGCAGGCATTTGTATGGCACCTGGATTATTCCATGGTTGGCCTGCCATTGGGCCTTGAGTGGAGGTGATGAGTGGAGTTTGAGTTGAAGAAGAGGCAGGCTAAGTGCTAGAACTAGTTGATGGAGTAGTAGTTTGGGTACTGGAACTAGTTAAACTAACACTAATTATTGGAATAGAAGTTGTTGAAATGAGTGGAGGTAATGAGGTGAATGGAGTGGATTATTGGATAAGACATCGTTGTTGGTTGACTCTGACTCATTTTTATTTATTTTACTTCAAGAAGTATCAATAGGAAATTAAAAACGAGGGATTCTTGTCTTCTGAGTTTCTGATCGAGTTAATATTCATCTTGGTTGTAAAGAAGATGAAACAGTAATTTCAGATGTTTGATAAGTTTCAAGATTTTCAATAGAAATGTATAGTCACTCTAATTTTTGATCAAAGACTGAACTTCTAGGGAGTTATGATGATAATCTAGAGATAGTATTGGTTGAGTTTCACTAGGAGGCTTAGGAGAGGGATGTTCAAATTTAGATCTTAAGGATTTAGATCTAGATAAGGGGATCTAGAGGAACAGAGACTCTTAGATTGGATTTTAGATTGATCAGAACTTTTTTCCATTCACGATGCCCTCCTTCTAGCGCCAAAATGTTGGAGCCTCCAAATTTCGTTGCAACAACATGGGGGGAAACCACTCAGTATGGACCTTAGAGCAAGTCATTTTCCATTTGGTGTAGTGGCTTTGACTGGGGATAAAGGGACCAATTTACCAATAAGGATAATGAGGGTGTGTTTGATTATAAAACAAATGGAAAAATGATTTAATCTATCATATGCAGTGACTAAATATTTATTCTACTATATACCCGGGAGTATACATTCTTCAATGTGATCTAGAAAGATATCTTTCAACAATTGGTAATGAATATTATTCAATAGTTGAAAGAGATTAAAATTACGTAAAAATAATTATTTTGACAAAATAGTTTAATCAAAAAAATTGTGGAATATATATCGCATTCATAAGTTTGATCATATATGAGATAAGTAACCATAGATAAATATCAGTACAAAAGAGCATTTAACATTTAGTTATGATAACAAATTTCATATATAATACAGGTAAAATATGGCTATCAATTCAATAAGTAAAACTTAATATAATATGTAGAAATACCATATATATGAGGTTCTACTCATTCAAGCCGACCGTAGTATTATGCTCCTCTTCACGTTAAATCAATTCAATGAGTACAAAAGTGAAACTTTAGTTAAACAACTTCAATATCAAAAGAAAATAGATTATGTTCCATTAATTCATCAAGGCATTCACAAACATATAGAAGTGCATTCGTTTGCAAATGTTTTTTGAAAAAATTCTTGACCCTTCTCTAAATGCATGAGAAGGGTTTAAATACTAGACTAAATATGTCTAAAATAGATTATTACATAAATTTGAGGAGGTTTCAAACAACCTTCCTCGTAATGAGTAAACTAATCTACAATCTAGAAATAAAGATAACAATATGCTTAAGTGGGTTGAACTTCTTTTCTCATTTGATCTATGAGGTGGAAAATATCTACCATTAGCTTCAACTGAGTTGGTTGTGTGATCCCAGATCTGACCTGGCCTTTAAACACGACATTTGAAAGTGTTGGCAACAATTTCTTAGTGGAATCAGTTAAGGATTGTAGATTCATGCACTAATGATGTGGTTTGATCAGAAAGTTCCAGTAATTTTCCTGATCTAATATAGTTATCTTTTTGATAGCTTATGCATGTATCTCTATGTTTTCTTTCCACTATGTTTCCAATAGTGTAAGCTCTGGAGCACTTCGACTGTATATTCTTTTATAAGTTAAGCATTTACAAGTTGTCCCCTAAAAGACTCAACAATCTCATTTGTTAGATTTGTTTCCTTTTATGTTGCCTTCTCTGCCTGCCTTAATTGCATTTCTCAGTCTTTAAATAAAATGTCTTTGTGAAACTTATCAATTTTTGGGAGATCAACTTTATTTCCCATATCAGATTCTTGCCATAGGATGAACTCAGAAAATTTTCTTTTGAATATTTTCACATTCCGGTATTTTTTTCACCACTTGTTGAATCAAAATTTTTCTTGTCTCAAAATATGAACGGGTAGCTGATATTTGCTGACATAAAGTCCCCTGCTGCTACTTCAATTTTGTATTCCATTCAAGTATCTCTTTTATAAATTGCTCTGTTTGAGGCTGGCTTTTCAGCTTATTCATCACTGCCTTTATTTGTGTTTCCTTCTCAGAAATATGTACTTGGTACAGTAACTTAATTCTTTCAAATTATTTTTGGAACTATGACATTTTCATCTCAATTTTCTTACTAGTATTAAGATTTTCATGTTCTAGTTGTCTTTCCAATTCCTGAACTTTATCTTCCTTTTGATTGAGCAGAATTTGCACTTCTGCAGCTTTATCAATGGTGGTAGTTGCATATGCACCTGCAAACTATGAAAATTTAGTGAGATGTTCTGTAGGATTCACAAAAGAGTCTTTCCAGACAACATCTACTGATTCATCATTGATAGTTGTGACTGTTTCATCAACTCTTCTTATTTTCCTCCTTTTAAATACAACTTTGTGATTTGGGCTGTAGAAAACAACTATTAGATATATCTCCTCCATTTTTAAAATGATTTACTCTGTTGGGTAGGCCGGGATGATCTCTTGTTGCTGACTCTCTAGTACCTGTTGAAGTGGCACTATAGTTTCTACTATATTCTGAGTTTTCTTAGGAGTTTGAAAATTTTTCGATCCTTCTGGATTAGGATTTGGTGGTGGTGACTCCAATGCTTTAATAAATCTTGACCATTCTGTCTTTAAATCCTGTGCTTGAGGTTTTACTATCTACTCAGGTGTAGTTTGAACATGTTGAATTTATTTTTAAGATGATTCACCTCCACAAGTTTCTTCCTCAGTTTGCATATCTATTCCTTTAATTAATTTTTCAATTATCTTCTTAGGGATCTCATTTTTTCTTTCAGATTGATTATCAGAATGATCTAAAATTTGAGACTGATGTTGTGAATAATCTAAATCTCGATTTGATTTTTCTTGTGATTCATCCTCTGACATGTCTTTTTCTTCATCCTCTAGACTAATGTTGGGAGTTGGCCTTCTGACATCTTCAATAAATAACAAATCCAATGGGACTATTTCTAATCTCTTGCTTCTATATTCCTGAAAAGCTTTAAATTATGCTTATGCTTCACTGAGCTTATTAGATGCCATTTTTAACACATATGAAAACTTCTCTACACCTTCAAATAAATAATCAAACATATCGTTTTCATTCAGGAAAGGTTTAAGTTTAATATTAGTCGTAAAATTTTGGACCACATCATTAGGATCATACAGTCTCCTTGGCATTGAAACTAGATTCAATGAAGTAGTGTTTGGAATTTCTTTAGTTGCATGACCTATTTCAAAAAGGGAAAAGGTACCACACTGTAATGGGAAGGTAGGCTAGATGGATTTCTTGGAATCTCTGAGTTTCTTGGTTACACCGCTGACTAGAGTTTAATGAGAAATGTATATAGCTAAGATCTTATCGAGAACATAGTAGGGAAAAACATGAGGGGAAGAAAAAATCCCAAAAAAAATTACATAAGTAAAATTTTCCTCACCAAAACATCTGGCCACGGGTAGAATATCTCTATTGGCTTCCTTATAAATTCGAGGAGCTCTTTAATTAAAAATGGTCTGATGGATGGGCAACATAACTCCATGACAAATTTTATAGAAATGTAGATGAAATTCAGACTCCCATAGGGCTTTATGATAAATATGAATGGGGTTAGGGCCTTGGCTAGTCCACTTCCAACTCGTAATAGGAAATCTTGGCAAAAACATATAGCATCCATGATATATGCGCTTATGTAAAAGGGAGGGATTGTCCTAGTCGAATAGACTCTATTTGTCTTGTAATCCATAATGGTTTTAGCCAAATTATCGGATAAAATGTTTTCCCAATTCATGATAAAATAATTGACGATTGCGACAATTGAAGGATCCCATTCAATGGAGAATCTAGTGGTATGAGGTCTAGAAAATAATCTACATATCATTCCTAATGCATAGAAAGAAGGTGATGGAAATTGCGTTATTGGGTACATACCCAGTTTGTCCCTCTTTAGCTTGCCTTGGTATTCTTTCCATCCTTTTACCACCTTCATTAGTTCTAGATTCTTTTTTGTAAAGCTTTGCAGGAAAGATTTATCATAAGTCTTATGTGGCATAGGAAAATGATACATTGTTCGTAAATCCTCGGCGGTGAATGAACCCATGTTCTCTAGCTTGGAATTCTTTAATGTCCCATCTGCAATGTTGAGGTTGTCCATGACCCATTTTACCATATCAGTGTATGGTAAGATCTTTGGCCTTGCCACTATCCTATGGAGAAACGAACATGAAACTTCAAAGTAAGAAGGTTCTGATAAAACAGCCTCATCTTTTGTTACTGTTTTCTTTACTTCTCTTGGTTTTTCTCCTTCAAACAGATTATACATGGCTTCCCATGAAGAACTCCCACTATCCTTATTGCATGTTGTGTTTGAAAATAATGGAGGCATATTTGTGACTTTTGAAGTGGATGCTTGGGCAACTAATTTTCCTTTCTTTGACATTTTTGTTTATATCAATTCCTTAGGTAGTTTCCTGAATTCAATCAAAACAAGTAAATTCAAAATTGAGATGAGGAATGAGAAGGGACAGAGAAGAGAGTTAAATCACCATTAATAAAAAACAAGTGCTTTTCTTTGAAACACGCTCTAGAAATATATCAATATTTTTTAATATTGTACCTATTGAATGCTGTTAATAACCCTTTAATCGTTTCTCAAATCATTTACATATCTTGCCGAATACATCCACTCGAATGATCTAAGTCATTATATTTATTTAACGGATTGATTTATTAAGGATCATTTCAAGCGCTTTAGTAATAAATGATATATCGCAAATCGTAACTTTACCAATCGTTAATATTATATGTCTTCACCGCAAGTGTATGCGAAATAAGATTTGCGCAATCGCACATTTAACTTTATCACAATGTATATTACTTTTCATTTGGTTTGTTGCTGCGAAATGCGATATGCGCCTAAAAACTCAAAGCATTGCACTCTGTCGGATTTTACTAATACATTTCATTGTTCGTTTATAGTTTTATCGAGTCTGACTCATCGCAAATCCTTTTAAGATGATATAAGTTTTTCTTTTAAGGAAGCGCGATGCGATTTATGACTTTAAGGGTTTTGTAACTTTTCAACGAGAATTATACATAATTAAAAAAAGATTGAAGCACTTATCACAATGCACAATTCTTATATGTGTTTTAAATTTTTTCAACTTGTGAACTTTCACGATTTGCAGTAAGCGCAATGAAATCAAAGCGAAAGAGGTCTACGCCTTTATTATTTAAGTTTAAAACTTAGTGCTGGATGAAATAATGCTTCTTTTACTCTATTTATTTTTAAAGGGTCCCTATTTATTTTAATAATAAATGGGGGGTGTTGTATAGTACAACAGTAGGAAAGGACATAAAAACCAAAATGTAAAAGTCATGAGTGAAATGTCCACGATGATCTCAGACTTGCCTGTAATGTATAATGACCCGGGGAATCCTATTGTGACCATCGAAATCAATGGAGTGCATCTGTTGAATACCCTTGTAGATTTAGTAGGGGTCATTAACGATATGACACATGAAACCATGACATATTTACAACTACAAGGGATTAAATATACACCTATCATTTTGGACTTGGAAGACAAGTCCATTGTTAAACCCCTAGGAACCTTAGAAGACATTGTGGTCAGCTTTTCTTCCTAGTAGTATCCCGTATATTTTATTGTCATTTCTCCTAAAACCGCTAGAAATGGACACCATGTGGTCCTAGGATTCCCTTGGTTAGCTACCGTTGATGCCATGATAGGGTGCAGAAATGAAGAAATGGTCATTTCTAATGGGTTACATAATCAAATTATGCCAATCTTCCCCCCTGCTCAAACTGCTGGTGAAGTATCTTTATGGCTAGAGAGTCCTTATGGAGATGAATATTGCATGTTTCCTTTACTATCATTAGACCAATCTAGAGGTATTCAGGAAAAATCTGAAGATCACATCTTGCAACAATTTTTATTTGATAGTTCTTGCATTGATTATCCCATTTCCTTTAACGATTATCAACATGTTTTCAGCAATGAGTTTCAAGAGAATTTCCATCCAACTATATTTGCCTCATTTGTAGCATTGGAATAATGCAATGAACTCACTACTAAACCAGTTGAACTCACTAAAGTAAAAAAATTTCACATTAGTATAGAATTGACTACAGAATAGAAGCAACAATTGTTGAGCACGATTCAAGAACAATCTGGGGATTTTTCCTGGGATTATTTGGATATGAAGGGTATACATCCAGACACTTGCATCCATCACATCTACACCAACGAGGATATGAGATCGGTCCGACAGCCACAGAGGTGAATGAACTCCTATTTGAGGGAAACTGTCAAAGATGAATTACAAAAGTTATTGGTTCCAGGCTTTATCTATCCGATCTCAGACAATAGGTGGGTGTCACATTTAGTGGCGGTTCTAAAAAAGAATGGGAAATGGTGCATATGTGTTGATTACATGGAGTTGAACAAAGCCACCCTACGACATTACTTTCCGCTACCATTTATTGATCAGGTACTCGACACACTTTCTCATAAAAAATATTTCTCTTTTCTAGATGGATACAGTGGATATAATCTAATAAAAATAGCTAAGGAAGACCAAGAGAAGACTACTTTCACTTGCACTTGGGGCACATATTCCTATTTAGTCCTTCCATTTTACCTTTGCAATGCCCCAACCAAGTTTCAGCGAGTTGTTCTCGCCATATTTTCTGACCTCATACATGATTGTGTTGAAGTCTATATGGACGATTTTACTGTATACGGAGATGATTTCCCTCAAGCCCTAGCGAATCTAGAAAAGGTATTAATTTGATGTCAGGAAGCTCAAGTAGCCCTTACTAGTGCTAAATGTAAAATGATGCAAACTCAGGGTATTGTCTTGGGATAATGTGTCTCATTGCAAGGAATAAAATTCGATCCAACTAAGATTGAGGTAATCTCACACATTCCCATTCCTAGTATGCAAAAAGAGGTAAGAAGAATTTTGGGACGCGCAGGTTACTACCGTCGATTTATTGAAAATATTCCAAGAATTGCAGCACCTTTGTTTAAATTATTAACTAAAGATGTTGATTTTGTTTGGAATGATGCGTGTTAACGAGCTTTTCAGGTATTGAAATATAGGTTTTCCACTTCTCCAGTATTAAGGGGACCAAATTGGACCTTACCCTTTCATATTTGCATGGATGCTTTAGATACTGTACTTGGAGCAGTTTTGGTATAAAGGGAAGATCACTATCCTTATGTTATTTACTTTGGTAGAAAGAATATTTCCCCTACCAAACTAAATTATACATTTACCGAAAAATAACTATTAGCATTTATCCATGCCATTTGTAAATTTAGGCATTTCATAACTGGTTATGAGACCTTTTTTCATACTGATCATTCTGCCATTAGGTTTTTAATGAAAAAACCTATCAATAATGGTATAATTACTAGATGGTTATTGATTTTGCAAGAAATCAATATAACTGTGACTGATAGGCCTAGTCGAGATAATTTAGCAGCTAACTTCTTGTCTCGAATTAATATTGTGTAGGATAATGTGCCAACTCCTGTGCTAGATGAATTCCCAGATGATGAATTATTTAATATATCTACCATTTCCCCCATGGTTTGCAGATGTTTCCAACTACCTCGTTTTAGGAAATTTGCCCCAAACTCTATCTGCCATGGAGAAACACAACATTTTATAGCGCAATGCCAATTGTTCTTGGATTGATGGAGACTTGTTCTAAACCGGACCTTATTTGATCATGAGGAGATGTGTGCAGAAGGATGAGATGATGGATGTGTTGAGAGCCTCCCACAATGACCCTTTTGCAGGGAACTTTGTAGATAAAATAACCACATACAAAGTCCTCCACACTAGATATTATTGGCCCACGCTCTTCAAAGATGCCAAAAGGTTTGTATCTAGTTGTGATGCTTGTTATAGTGTTGGCAATATGATGCAGAGTGTTGTCCTTGATGGCAACTCACTGAATGAAGATGCAGACATATGAATGTTGACATGTGTTGTCCTTGATGGAAATCCACCTAATGAAGTTATTCTTGACATAATGGACTTGTGTGTACAGAAGGCAATGAAGAAAGGATTTCAGCATGTGCTAAATCTTGATGAAAAGAGTATGTCTCTAGGTATACGTGGATTTTCCTAGGGGGAGTCGCGTATGCACGCGGGAAACAACGTACCAAGTCGCATATGGGCAAAATCACTCAAAAAGTGCAAAACCAGGGGTATCCACCATGGTATTGACCCATTGTATTGGGTAATGATCCGCCTAATTGACCCCGTCCAAGAATACCATCGAAAGTGATGAAGTTTTGGGCTCATGGTATTAAAAAAGGTTAAACCTATATAAAGAGATGAAATTCATTATGCAAGGACAGGTGCGTGGTTGCAAGATGTCTGTGCTTGAATGAATACTTCACTCTGAAGTAGATCTGAATGGTAAGGGTTACACTTGAATGATAAATCTGAATGGATGATGCACCAATGATGAAGAAGGGGATCTAGATCTGAAATGCACTTGTATCTACTAGATCTGCTTATGGAATGCTTAGATCTGTGATGAGGCGAACATCTAGGCGGACATCTGTCTGAAGAAAAAGGGTAAATCTGAACTGAATATCTGATCTGAAGAAGTATGCTGCTCTATAATGATTGAAGATCTATACGCTACTTCGCCGCAGAGGAAGCGCGTATATACGTAGATTCGCTGAAGATAAAGCGCGTATGCGCAATGAAATATACACAGAGGTATACGCTGGTTTGTGTGGACGGAAGCGCGTATATACGCGACATCAGTGAAGTGAAAGCGCGTATGAAAACTAGGGTTTGCTAAAGCATGGGGTATGAAACATCTGATATGTTCTGCTGTATTACTGCTATCTGATCTGTGTTGTCTGAATCGGTTAGTATCTGTTTGGTGAAGTATGTTTGAGCTTAAAAGTATGGAATGGGTCCAGTCTGAAAATACGATGAAACGTGGCCTGCAAGTTGTGTTCTATTGAAGTTGTTGGATCCAGTGTGAAAATTGATGAAACGTGGTCCTTAGAGGTACTGAGGGTTGTAGCCTTCAGTCAGGGGGTCGTAGCTCCCTTCCAGGTGAGGCTGGTAAACGAGATCAGGGGGTCGTAGCTCCCTTCCAGGAGAGGCTGGTAAACGAGTCAGGGGGTTGGAGCTCCCTTCCAAGAGAGGATGGTAAATGAGCGCAGGTGGGTGCATGCATGCTGGTAGAAGTCTGCACCAGCACATATGTTGTAAAATGTTTTTCTCTATAATAAAAGATTGAAGGCTGAGCAACGGCAGTGGTGGTTTTCTCCTGACTTGGGTTTCCACCTAAAAATCTGGTGTTCATGCGTGATGCTTTGTGTGATGGTTTACTCTGCTCTTACTGTTCATGTTTACTATTTATTAAACATCTGATGAATAAATGATGGAATGATTTAAGTGAAGATCTAATAACATAATTAGATATCTGTGTATACGCGAGTTTCATAAAGAGTATCCGCGTATATACGCGAGTCTGTTTCAGGAAAGTAGCGTATGGGTTTTAGAAACAAGAAAAGGTAAAAGTTTTGAATATGCAGTAAATACTGATTCACCCCCCCCTCTCAGTATTTTTCCCAGCAATTGGTTTTAGAGCAGGTTCTTCTGCAAAAGCTTGATCGCTTGAAGGAGGTTTGTCGCAATGGGAAGTCAAGAAGGAGTAATGTCTATAAAGCCACCTCTATTCAATGGAAGCAATCTGATATTATGGAAAGTACGAAAAAAAGCATATCTGCAAAGTCTTGGTGCAGATGTATGGGCAATCGTGGAAGAAGGTTATCAATACCCAGCAAGTATTCCTACTGATGCTGCTGAAAGAAAGAAGTATGAAGTCAATGCCAAAGCAGTGAATGTATTATTAGGAAGCATGTCTGAATCAGAATTTGCTAAAGTGATGCAGCTACATTCAGCAAAGGAGATATGGGACAAAATCATTCTAAGCTATGAAGGAGATACAAAGGTAAAAAATGCAAAACTCCAAACTCTTAGAATCGAATATGAAAATTTGAAGATGCATAGTGATGAAAATGTTGCCAGTTTCTTTCTTCGTCCGGATGATATTGTAAATCGGATGAGAAATTTGGGTGAAACCATAAGCGATACTACTCTGGTGGAAAAGGTCTTAAGATCCTTGACTTCAAAATTTGACTCTAAAGTTTCAACTATTGAAGAAAGGCAAGATCTGCAAACTCTTACTATTGTTCAATTGCATGGTATTCTGACTGCTTTTGAAATGAGGCAAGGAGGCCCTTCTCAAATCAAAGAAGCTGCTTTTAAGGCTTCAGCAAAAGGAAAAGAAAAGGAAGTTGTCAGAGAATCCAGCTATATATCTGAAGAAGAAGAAGTAGCAAATTTTGTGAGAAGACTTCAACTAGGTACCGGAAAGTTCAAAGGTAAGCTTCCTTTCAAATGTTTCAATTGTGGAAGAGTTGGTCATTATGCTGCAAAGTGTCCTTCTAAAGAAACCTCGGCTAAAGGAAAAGAAGTAGCAAGAAGGAATAAGAATCGATCTAGCATAAGGAAAAGTTATTATACTAATTAAGACAGTGATGGATCATCTAATAGTGAGGAAGAATGTGAAGAAGACTTTAGACTTCTCATGGCTTTTGAACAAAGAGAAGAAAAGGATACTTTCGTGGATGCTCTAGAGGACAATGATTTTCTTGAAGAAAACAATCAACTCAAAGTAAGCCTAGTAGAAAAGAACATAATCATAGAGACTCTTGAAAGACAGCTTGAAGCCAAGGAAAAACGCATTGAGGAATTGGAGTGTGAAATAGTAAGTCTAAGGAAAGATAATGAGAAAGTGAAGACTCTCAATCTTAGATTTGCTAAAGGTTCAGAAACTTTAGATGAGATTATCAAGACACAACGGTCTCCTCTTATAAAAACAGGTCTTGGATTTACTGGGGAATCTTCCCAGACTTCAGCACCAAATTATCTGAAAGCAGTCACAACTGGTTCTCTTCACTCAGCCACTCAGCAAGGGAACAAAGGTTCTTTACAGGTAAAGCATGATCATCTCAAATCAAGGATCACTAACAGGGAGATCCCTCAAAGAAGCAACAACCAACAGGTAAATTCAAATAGAATATTTCATGGTCGCCGGAATTTCTACTTCAATGGACAATGTTTCTCATGTCACAATTTTGGTCATAAAGTTGTTCAATGTGTTGCATATAAAACCATCATGACAAGAGAAGCAAGAAATAAAAGGATGAATATCGAACCAAAGAAGAACACCTACAACAACTTTTCGCCTCTTCAAAACGAAGTTGAATGTACTTATTGCAATAAATTTGGTCATGAAGAATCTGAATGCAGGAGCAAGGTCCAGCCAAAAGAACATGTTCCCTCAAGCTCTAAAGTATGGAAAAAGAAAGAAATACAGGTTGAAAATTGTGGGATAGCATTATTTGCAGAAGGTGAAGAAAATCAATGGTACATTGATAATGGGTGCTCAAGACACATGACAGGTGACAAAAGCAAACTTCTTACATATAATGCTCTAGAAAAGGAAAAGAAAGTTACATTTGGAAATGATACCCCTGCTGTAATAAAAGGAAAAGGGTCAGTATTTCTAAAAGAAAAAGTGAAGGCTAATGATGTCATGTATGTGGATGGATTAAGGCATAACCTGTTAAGTGTAAGTCAAATGTGTGATCAAGGAACAGAAGTGGTCTTTAGTTCAAAGGAATGTGTGGTTCGTGATCTTGATACAGGTAAAATCATTATAAAAGGAAAAAGAAATCCTAGCAACCTGTATGTACTGAACGGTATAGATCAATGTTACTTGAGAAAGTCTTCAGAAAATTGGCTATGGCATAGAAGGCTGGGGCATCTGAGCTTCTCTCAAATCAACAAAGCAAGAAGACTTCAAGCTGTTCGTGGTCTTCCCAATATTAATCTACCAGAAAGCATCATATGCAAATCTTGTCAATTCGGTAAGCAGACCAGAGTACGTTTTAATGCCAAAGAAGGATCATCAAGTAAGCCTCTTGAACTCATTCATACTGACATACGTGGACCTATGAGGAAGAAGTCACCACGTGGGGAAGAATACTATATCTTATTTATTGATGATTACTCTAGAATGTGTTGGATCGGGCTCATTAAACACAAGGATGAAGCATTTGAAAAATTTCAGATCTTCAAAGCTTTAGTTGAAAATGAAGTAGATCTAAAAATCAAGTGTCTTAGATATGATCGAGGAGGAGAATATACATCAAATGAATTCCTTGAATTTTTTGAACAACATGGCATAAAAAGACAATTCTTTGTAGCAGGTACTCCACAACAAAATGGCGTAGCAGAAAGAATGAATAGAACAATTCAACAAATGGCTAGAGCTATGCTCGATGATTCTGGAACTCCTGACATGTTCTGGGGAGAAGCATCACATACAACAGCTAACATTCTCAACAAGGCTCATGTTCGGGTAAATAGTGACAAAACTCCATATGAACTCTGGTATGGTAATTCTCCATCTGTGAAGCATTTTAGAGTTTTTGGAAGTAAATGTTTTATAAAAAATAATGATGAAAAGCTTGGCAAGTTTGAACCTAGATCAGATGAAGGGATATTTCTTGGTTACTCATCTTCAAGCAAAGCATACAAATGTTACAATAAAAGGCTTGGAAAGATTGTTGAATGCATTGATGTTGTTATTGATGAGTCTCCTGCAGCTCCTAAAGAAGAAAAATAAACAACAAAAGAAGATGATGGTGACCTATGTCCTTCTACATCAAATGATATAGACAATGGATCCAATGAAGAACCTGAAGATGATCTATCTGGAAAAGCTCCATCAAGATATGTGCAAAAGAATCATCCTGAATCTCAAATTTTGGGTGACAAGGAATCAGGTGTACGAAAAAGGAGAACTCTTGTAGGATCTTCTAATCATCTAGCACTTCTATCCACAATTGAACCACACAATGTCAATCAAGCTAGCAAAGATGAATGTTGGAAGCAAGCCATGAATGAAGAACTTGATCAAATTGAAAAAAATGACACTTGGGATTTGGTACCAAGACCACATGATAAAAATGTCATTGGAACTAAATGGATCTTCAAGAACAAGCTAAATGAGAATGGGGATGTTATAAGAAACAAAGCTAGATTGGTCTGCAAAGGGTATACTCAACAAGAAGGTATAGACTTTGAAGAAACTTTTTCTCCTGTAGCTAGACTTGAAGCCATAAGAATGTTTCTTGCCTTTTCAAGTTATCAACAAATCAAAGTCTATCAAATGGATGTTAAATATGCTTTTCTTAATGGTGATCTAGAAGAAGAAGTATATATAGAACAACCGGAAGGATTCATTTTGGGAAATGATGCAAATCTTGTTTGTAGACTTAAAAAGGCTCTATATGGTCTCAAACAAGCTCCAAGGGCTTGGTATTATCGTCTTGACAAATATCTTCATCAAAAAGGATTTTCAAAGGGGTCTGCTGATAGCAACTTATACACAAAATTTGAAAATGATAAACTATTGATTGTGGTTGTATATGTTGATGATATCATATTTGGGAGTAATGAAGAATCTTTGAGTCAAAAATTTGCTTCTGTCATGCAGCAAGAATTTGAAATGTCCTTACTTGGAGAACTAACATTCTTTCTTGGCTTACAAGTGCATCAAACTGCAGATGGTATATTTCTATCACAAGCAAAATATATTAAGCAAATTCTGAAGAAGTATGGCATGGAAGAATGCAAACCTGTAAGTACACCAATGATAACCGGATGCAATCTCAGTTCTCATGATGATTCTCCCACGGTGAATCAACCAGAATACAGATCAATGATAGGAAGTCTACTTTATCTCACTGGAACTAGACCAGACATTATGCATGCAGTTGGGATTGTTGGACAATTCCAAGCTAATCCAAAAGAATCTCACCTTCAGGCTGTTAAAAGAATTTTCAAATATCTTCAAGGAACTCAAGACCTTGGTCTATGGTATCCAAAGAATGGTGATCTTACTCTTCATGCTTACACTGATGCAGATTGGGCTGGAAGTGTTGATGATCGGAAAAGCACTAGTGGTGGTGCATTCTATATGGGACCCCGGTTAGTATCTTGGTTCAGCAAGAAGCAAAATTCCATTGCCTTATCTACAGCAGAAGCAGAATATGTGGCTGCCGCATCTTGTTGCACTCAACTCCTTTGGATGATGCAAACCTTGCAAGATTTTCAAATCAAATGTACATCTCTTGTCCCCATTAAGTGTGACAATACAAGTGCCATCAGTATTTCAAAGAATCCTGTTATGCATTCGAAGACCAAGCACATTCCCATCAAGTATCACTTCTTACGTGAACAAGTGCTTGAGCAAAAGGTGAATTTGGAGTATGTTCCCTCCAAAGAACAAGTTGCTGATATATTTACCAAACCTCTGCCCAGGGAAGCGTTCGAGTATCTAAGACAGAAGCTGGGAGTGTTCTCTGCCAGTCAAAAGAACAATTCTGCTTAAATTTAGAAGATGGCATTGGATACGCGGGTTTCCTGAAACACAGTCGCGTATATACGCGAGTTCATGCACAGAAAACCACATATGTCTGATTGCTGGCATTTTTCTGATTAGATTCAGCTCTCTTCAGCACATCTGCAGTGCTGTTTGGTGTATCTGATACTGTTTGGTATCTCTGGTGGTGTTCCAGTTCTCATAATTCTAATTCATGCCTTGATGATTTGTTTCTGAAAGTGTTTAGGATGCACTAACTAAGGGGGAGCCTTAGTCATATGGAAAGGTTGCTTGGATGCACAGATTCAGGGGGAGCATTAGATTTGCTGAGTATAATGCATTGTTGGCATTATGATGGTTCTGAAATATGTTCTCCTTCTTGAGGACTTTCTGATGTTGGTTATGAAAAGTCATTTTTGTATATTGATGAAAAGGTCATGTTGAGACCCATGATGTAAATTTGTAATATTCAGTCATGTAAGGACTAGTCAAAGTTGCAAACCCACTTGGTTGGGTAGCTGAGTCATTTTTTTTGTAAACCCACTTGGTTGGGTACTTGAGTCTCATGTGTAAATCCACTTGGTTGGACATTTGATGTAAGTATGAGTCTTTGGTGATAAGAAGTTCATAGAGTCATGTACTTCATTGGAAAATATGTTTGAAGATTCAGCATGAACTCAGGGGGAGCTTGATCACTTCTATGTATATCAGATCTGCTTCTTACACATGAGGAGATTATGTTGGTTTTTGATCAGCCCTTTGCCCTTGATGTCAAAGGGGGAGAGTGACATGGTGTTTGAATGGTGTCATTGTATTCTTAATGTACCTATCTACTGTGGTAACCAAACACCATCGTGGTTGCCATCAAGTCCAAAGGGGGAGATTGTTGGCAATATGATGCAGAGTGTTGTCCTTGATGGCAACTCACTGAATGAAGATGCAGACATATGACTGTTGACATGTGTTGTCCTTGATGGCAATCCACCTAATGAAGTTATTCTTGACATAATGGACTTGTGTGTACAGAAGGAAATGAAGAAAGGATTTCAGCATGTGCTAAATCTTGATGAAAAGAGTATGTCTCTAGGTATACGCGGATTTTCCTAGGGGGAGTCGCGTATGCACGCGGGAAACAACGTTCCAAGTCGCGTATGGGCAAAAGCGCTCAAAAAGTGCAAAACCAGGGGTATCCACCATGGTATTGACCCATTGTATTGGGTAATGATCCGCCTAATTGACCCCGTCCAAGAATACCATCGGAAGTGATGAAGTTTTGGGCTCATGGTATTGTTTTGGCTCATGGTATTGAAAAAGGTTAAACCTATATAAAGAGATGAAATTTATTATGCAAGTACAGGTGTGTGGGTGCAAGATGTCTGAGCTTGAATGAATACTTCACTCTGAAGTAGATCTGAATGGTAAGGGTTACACTTGAATGATAAATCTGAATGGATGATGCACCAATGATGAAGAAGGGGATCTAGATATGAAATGCACTTGTATCTACTAGATCTGCTTATGGAAGGCTTAGATCTGTGATGAGGCGATCATCTAGGTGGACATCTGTCTGAAGAAAAAGGGTAAATCTGAACTGAATATCTGATCTGAAGAAGTATGCTGCTCTATAATGATTGAAGATCTATACGCTACTTCGCCGCAGAGGAAGCGCGTATATACGCGGATTCGCTGAAGATAAAGCGCGTATGCGCAATGAAATATACACAGAGGTATACGCTGGTTTGTGTGGACGGAAGCGCGTATATACGCGACATCAGTGAAGTGAAAGCGCGTATGCAAACTAGGGTTTGCTGAAGCATGGGGTATGAAACATCTGATCTGTTCTGCTGTACTACTGCTATCTGATCTGTGTTGTCTGAATTGGTTAGTATCTGTTTGGTGAAGTATGTTTGAGCTTAAAAGTATGGAATGGGTCCAGTCTGAAAATATGATGAAACGTGGCCTGCAAGTTGTGTTCTATTGAAGTTGTTGGATCCAGTGTGAAAATTGATGAAACGTGGTCCAAGGTGGTGCTGAGGGTTGTAGCCTTCAGTCAGGGGGTCGTAGCTCCCTTCCAGGTGAGGCTGGTAAACGAGATCGTGGGGTCGTAGCTCCCTTCCAGGAGAGGCTGGTAAACGAGTCAGGGGGTTGGAGCTCCCTTCCAGGAGAGGCTGGTAAACGAGCGCAGGTGGGTGCCTGCGTGCTGGTCAAGTCTGCGCCAGCACATATGTTGTAAAATGTTTTCTCTATAATAAAATATTGAAGGCTGAGCAACTGCAGCGGTGGTTTTCTCCCGATTTGGGTTTCCACCTAAAAATCCTGGTGTTCATGTGTGATGCTTTGTGTGATGACTTATTTTGTTCTTACTGCACATGTTTACTGTTTATTAAACATCCGATGAATGAATGATGGAATAATAGGAGTGAAGATTTAATGACATATCTAGATCTTTGTGTATACGCTAGTTTCATAAAGGGGATCCGCGTATATACGCTAGTCTGTATCAGGAAAGTAGCGTATGGGGTTTAGGAAACAAGAAAAAGTAAAAGGTTTGAATATGCAAGAATACTCGATTCACCCCCCCCCCCCCCCCCTCTCAGTATTTTTCCCAACATATAGAATGGGGAGGTGAGTTCCTTCTGATGAGATTATCCTTCAGGCACAAATAGCAATAGAGCCTTTCGCAAAATGGTCATTGTATTTCGTAGGACCTATCTCTCCCATGTCTAAATAGAAAAATTATATTTTAGTATGCATCGACTAAGTTACCAAGTGCATGGAAGCTAAGGCTTTGTATGTTGCAACTGAAAAGACAATAGTGGAATTTATATTTGAAGACATATTCACTAGATTTGGAGTACCCCGAGAGATTGTCACTGAGAAAGGCACTCAATTCACATCTAAATTTGTCAAGGAACTCACTTAATAGTATTGAATCAAATAAAGAAAGGATACTCCTTACCACCCCCAAGCCAATGGGGAGGTGGAATTCACAAACAAATTATTAGAGTCCATCCTAGCAAACACCATTCAGTTACATCATAGTGATTGGGCAGACAAGTTGTTAGAGACATTATGGGCTTACGCATAACTTGGAGGAATGTGACAAGGCATACCCCGTATGAGTTAGTTTATGGAAAGAAAGTGCTACTACCTATTGAATTCAAAGTGAAGACAATTCGGACAACCACTCAACTTGGAATGAATCTCAATGAAGCCCAAGAGCAAAGAATGATGTAGTTGAATGATTTCGACGAGATTAGACAATATGCATACCACAAAACTACATTGGTGTAGGATCAGAGATCTCGTTGGCGTGATAATTTTATTAAGAATAAGGTCTTTCGTCTAGGAGATTGGGCCTTGCTTTACGATAGTAAGTTGAAAAACTCCAAAGGTAAATTCTCAACTGGATGGTTAGAAACTTATGGAGTAGCTGAAGTATTTGATAATGGGTCAATCTGCATTAAAAATATTGATGACAATCAGACTTGTTTGTATTAAATGGTCACCGAATCAAGATTTATCATCAACCGCTCTCTCGACAACAAGTTTTGCAGGAAGTACGAAGAGATCTAGGAATGGAGCTAGTTCATGAAAATGACCAGCCTCTTGTTGGTTCCTCTAGTTCATTCTTTTATATCTTCAGGTGGTTCTCCCTACAACCCCTGTAGAATAAAGGAGAAATTTTTCTTGGGCGGGTTTATTCCTTTACCCAGACTTGACAAATTATCTATGGAAAAGGAGCCCCCTCGGAGTCTTATTTTGGATGATTTCAGACTCTTGAAAATTAAAAAATCCCAAGCACTGACTAATCCAGGGTCATAAAATTTCAAGAATCAGTTGTAGTCTAGGGATTCCTTGAGTATAGATTTGTTATTTTCTGGGCTCAAGGAAACACTTATGGAAAGGAAGCCCCCCTGGAGTATCCTTTGGGTGATTCAGACCCCCTAAAAATGAATACCTTAAGAAATGGCTACTTTAGGTTCGTTAAAATAATATATTAGTAGTAGTTAGGGATCTATTGAGCATAGAATTATTATTTTCTGGACTCAATAGAATAAGAATGGTAAAGAAACCCTTCTCTAGCTTCTTTCCAGTCATTTCAAGCTCTCTAAATAAGAAATGCCTCAGGAAGTTGTCATCCCAGGCTTGATAAGAATCCATGGGATGATAAACAAGTTCTATTATAAGGCAACAATCAACACAGTACATGTAATTCAACAAAGAAATTTTCTAGATTTTGTGTTTTACATTTTGTACTTAGCAACTTTCTGTACTCTACTGTGTAAAATTTTACAGTGTGTTATGTACTCTGAGAGCAACATTTTTTTCATATATATAGCATGCTTCATACATATGTCACTTTCATAAAAGGATCACTTCATAACCAATGCTCACTTCTAAGAAATGATCTTTGCTACTCAGCAGTCTGTTAGGGTCCCGTGATTTGGCCGATTGGTGAGCCAAATGACGATGTAACATCAAACCAAGCTTTGGAGCCCAAGGACCTAGCCTTCCTGGACTCAGAGAGGGCTCTCTCTATATGTATAAAAGATATCGGTGTGTTTGCTTATGGTGTTCTGATATTAGGCTAGTTATGAAGTGAGTTTTTTGGTTTTTTAAGTTTTTGAGGGATAAAACTGATCAAAGATATAAACTGGATAACAAGATGTAGATAAACTGGGCTATGGGGTCAAAAAGGTCAAGGAAGCTATCAGATGATGATGTAAGGCTATTGTAGGGCCGATTTGATTCACGGTAGAAAGGATGTTTGGGCAAAATGGAGTAAATGAACATCAAGCTTGTGAAAGACAAGGGATTTCAAGTGTAACCAGTTGATAGCAGACATAAACATGTTATAGCAAGCCATTAATCATGCTAAATGTAACTATGAGCTAATTAATACATAGAAATCAAACATTCCAGCCATGCATAGAAGTATAAGACCTTCTAACTTCGGGAAATGGCTATTAGACTTTGGGGAAAACACATAAGGAGGACTAACAACTCATAAAACTATGCCGGAACGCCTAAACACAGTCTCTAAGTTATTGGGCACTTGGACAAACAAGCTTTCATAGTTTTAGGCAAAGGGCTAGATCGGGACTAGGCCTCCTTGGTTCAACAAGATGATAAACTAATCAGTCAAAGAGATAGTTTCATGGACAGAACTATGGACAGCTTATAGGTAAGCAGGGCACACCATACATCCTACTCAACATACATAGAACTTGTAAATAAAACTAGCAACAATACCTTAAGTTACTAAAGAGCAGTTAAGAATTCTTTAGTATAACTAAGGAAGAAGAAAACATAAAGCTATGAAGATTCAGGAATTTTGAGGTGCCTCCATGGGCATATCTCAAAACTAATCTCTACTGATCTATAGCAGCAAGAAGCATGTATCATGAATGAAAAACTAGAAGACAACAACAAAGCAAGAAAAACTATACCATTCTACCATGTCATGGAATCCATCAACAATCCTTCATCATTCCTCAAAAGCATCCAAGAGGCAGTCCAAAAATCATAACACAAATATGTTCTTCAAAGCTCATATGACCAATATACTGATTCTTCTCTCAAGTTCAGCCTCTGTTTTACAATGAAACCCATGGAATAAATAGGCTTGAGGAAGGAAAACCTCATGGAGCAACTAGCTATCCCATTGGCCAAGTCAAAATATCTAAACTTGTCCTTGAGGCTTTGCAAAGCCCAAGGCACAAAATATGCCATAAAATATTTAAAAAACTGCTAAAAACGGAAATTATATTGACTTTACATCATTTCCCAAGTGTAAAAATAGCTAAACGCACATTTGGGAAAAGCAGATTTTTGAGGTTCAAAAATTACAAAAATACTTCATATTTATATCTGAAAAAGGTCCCCTGACTTGCTGGAGGCAATTGGCAGCCTTCCCGATGTCGAAACGAGGCTCATGATAGCTCGTTGGAAAGCTCTCTATGTCTACTTTCCGGCGCAACTAAAATCATCTCAATATGATGCCTAGAAGTTCCACAAAACTGTACCTGTGTGCAAAAAACCAGGAAATAGCAGACTGCTGATATGGCAGGCAGAATGTGCAAAAAGAGAGCATTTTTCGCCAATTTGAGGGGGCGAATGATCTCCAAATGCTCTAAAAATCGCTGGGGACCTGCTCATAGAATTATGGCATCCATTGGTATCATCCTTATCCTTTGACAAATCTTCAAACTGAAATGGCGAATTTATGAGTTTTCGACCAAAAACCCAAAAAATGCCAAAAAAAAAAAAGTTGTCGAAATGGGCCCAAAATTGGCACATATGACCCTCAGGGGTCCATAGCAACATGCTCCGAAGCTGAGGCCAAAATATCAAGGGCTGATATGCTTTTCCCCTCTTTTCGTGCCGGGCACTTCCTCTTTGCCTTCTTCAATTTCTCTTGGGCTGCCTTTAGTTTGCGCTTGGCAAACTGATTCAACTTATGAAAGTGATGAGTCCTCTTTCTTTGCAGCTCTAGATCTCTGTTCGCCCTCTCAAGCTTCATTTCCAAGTGTTTGTTAGCTCTTTCAAGCCATGCCTCTTTGTTTTCTTCAATTTCCTGCTCAAGGAGTGCAGTGAGAGGAAAGGCTTGGAGATGGGCTTGTTCTTCCGCTTTCTGCTTTTCCAAGGCTTTTTTAAGCCCTATAGTCCTAGGCCTCTTCCGCCTAGGCTGGTCTTCCTCTTCTTCCTCATCAAACTCACCAATGAGTTCTTCTATCCTTGCTTGCGCCTTAGCTGCCTCATTCTTATATTTGATCGCCCATGCTTCATGAGTAGCTGTGTGCACACTCATCTGTTTGTTTTCAATCTCCAAGAAGTGGTTGAAATTTCTTGCCCTTTGAAGATCCTCCTCTAATGCCTCAATTTTCCCCTCCTTATGGATTAGGAGATTTTCAAGAAGGCGGGCCTCATTATCACTGCCATCGCTTTGGATAGGGATGACAGCTAATTCACCTCCATGCTTTGTACTTTCTCCAACTTTGCCTTTCCCTTTGAAGGCCAATCTTACGCTTTTCCTCCTTGGCATTCTAGTAGGTGTCCTTTTTGGCGATCTCCTTTGGCTAGGAACAAACTTTGTCACTGTTAGAGTGGCAGCCTTAGACCCCCTCTTCCTTGCTGTGCTGAGTTTTTTTCTTTTGGGAGGAGGAGAAACAACTGATTTACCTTTGACATCTTCCTGAACTTGTTTCTCTTTTTGAGGCTGCTGGATGTCTTCTTCTGGCTGTTCACTTTGCTGCCCCTACTCGCCAACATTAGCTTGTTGTTCTGCTTCAATGCTTGGTTCAATTTGTGGCTCAAAAGGTGTCTCAATTTCCTGCCCAACCTGATGTTCTTCATCTTGCACCTGCTGCTGTTCCTCAATTTGTACCTGCTGCTGCTCATCTTGGACCTGCTGTCCCTCACCTTCTATTTGCTGTTGTTCCTCATCATCTAACTGCTGCTGCTCATCTCTTTCTTCTTGTTGACTTGACTATCCTATAGACATCCTGAGCCTTCTAGGAGTAGGCCTACTGGACAAAGGTACTGGCCAATGGACAGGCTGAGTGGGAGAAACATGGGCAGGAGGAACAGTAGAAAAATCTGGATGACTGATGAATAAATCCCATGGAACCTCTTTCTTCTCTAGCTGGTGTAGGAAGATAATCTTGATCAAAGAATGATGAAAAAGGGAAGGGATTTGCAGAGGTGGGGCTTTCTTCTGGACAGTGGATGCCATCTTCTCTATGCTCTTGGACAAAAAGTAAGGGAGGTTTAGTTGCCTGCTTCTAGTAAAATGCATCAATAATCGGACATGGTAGGCATAAATTCGATCAAACCTCCCTTCACAAGTGAAATATTTCATTATGACTTTAATAAGAGGAGCACAGCTGTCAAGGAGATATGAAAAAGGGAAAATAGCAGTGAAAGCCTCTCTATGTTCAGGCTTGATGAAAGGCTTGTAATTCTCTAAGTCAAGATGAGCCTGTTTAAACCATTTTTCGCCATGATACGGGATCTTGGTGGCCTTGGACACATACCTTGGAGAAATTTTGAAATCAAGACCCGCCACTTGGAAATGTTTTTCTTTGAATCTCAGGGCACACAAGTGTGTTAATGGCGAAAAACTCTTGACTTCTTCTATCTTCTGGCAGAAATCTAGGCAGCCTACTTCATGGAAATTGAAAAGGACAGATGGATGAGCATTAATCTCTTCTGTAGAGATGGGCTCATATCTTTTATGCGGACCGCTCCTGCTGTCTTGCCTTGGAGGCATTTTGACCTAAATATGCTTTGGAAGAGACAAACTGCCTCACTGTGTGTAAAATGCCCTGTTGGAGTCAAACTGTGTCACTTTACTGCTTTGACAGAGAAACAATGTGATTTGGATGTTTTGCAACAAGTTTCTTGTAATACACAACCTCTGCTCTCTTAAAACTGTCCTTCTACCTTTGAATGTACCTTAGCCAGGCAGATTTCTCAATAGGGTACCATATAGTAAAGAGGAGACAGACTGCTGGGTAATTTTCCCGTGCACAATGTTAAGAAATCACCTTTTCTTGTGAATTTGTTAGAGGCCAATCAACACATCTATATCTGTGTCTCCAAGGTAAAATTCAATCATTAAAACCCTGCTCTTCAGAAAGTGGCCTTCCACCTTGAAAATATCTCAGTCAAAATTTTTTCAATATGATATAATATAGTGGAATGAAGGACAGACTGGATGAAGAAGGATGTATACAATGTCGAAATTTCCCTGCTTGGTGATCTTTGGAAGTTAACAACACATCTTTGTATCTTGGATCAATAGTGTACTTTCCAATTATTCCAAAACCTGCCTTGTCTAAGTGTGCCAACAGTCAACTAACTTGCATCTATTGCAAACAACCATAAATATGTTTAGACAGTCAATACACAGGCCTGGAGAAAAAATGACAGAGTTTAAAAGACTACAAAGTTTTTAGGCAGAGGCTATGTGAGTTTTCTTTTTTCAAAACAATCAAGGGCCCCTTATAAATGTAACCCTAGCCTTTGTAGAAAAAATCCTTTGTTTCAACCTGACATCCTCTTATCAAACAAGCATGAAGACCCAAAGCCAATAGAGCCACTGCACAGTGAAGACTGTCTTTGTATGAGGAGTAGGAGCAACCTTACCCTGTGGTTTTTCAACTTATAAGCAGTTATTTGTCAAAAACCCCTTTTTCTTATTACACTTCACTGTTTTAATAATGTATGTCATTCCTTTAAACAGAAATATGCTCATAAAGTTAACCCCGGTGTGAGCATTCAGTCAAATTCATATTTAAAGCAGAGGTAACAGGGTTTAAAAGCTCCAAAAGCTTGAGCGAAGGCTGTAAGAGTTTGCTCTTCAGAAAGTAATCAGGGCTTCTTTCAATATGGAATACCAGTCACCTTTGGAGGAATGTCTTTATGCCCTCTGAAAAACCACTTGAAAATGATCCTTTGAAGAACAGAAAAAACAGTCACAGAGTATCCAATGAACACTGTCTTTCGGTGGTTGAGTAGGGTAACTTGTGCCCTGTAGCCTTCAACAGTATAAACTTCTTTTAATCTAGAATACTAGTCTTCCTTGGGAAAATTTCCCTATACTTTGTGAAAACCAGTTTCTCAGATGTTTATGAAGAGCCAACAAACACAGTCAGGGTTTTCTGTCCATAGGATAAGGTGGCAGATTTTTTGAAAGGCACTCGAAGTGCTGGCAGAGGTCAGTGGGAAATCCCAAACAATCAAGGTTTCTTTTCGATGAACTTCAACGATAACATGTTGTTTCAACAGATATGCCCATGCAAAACTACCTCTTATTACTTTGGAAATTTCGAAAATTTCAAAGGCAACTTTCAAAATACCTCTTTGAATTTGATAGAGGATCCTTGGAGAAGCTTGGAGCAGCTTTGCATTCACTTTTGAAAACGTGTTGGAGGCTAAAGAAGTGAGCGGCACTTTGTGGCAAAAGGGTGTTGCGCAGTTTACCAACGGGTGGCCCTGTCGGGTCGGGCAGTCGGGCGTCGTGCACAGGCGCGTCGCGCGATTGTACAGGCGCGTCGCGCGTACACTGGCTGCCTGTGTAAAATCACTCCCAGGCGTGTCGTGCGAATTGGCAGGCACTTCGCGCGGCCACAAACAGTGCAAACTACTGCAATTTGACCCGAATCTTCTTGCTTCGATGCTAAGGGCGGTACAGAGCTCTGTTTGAAGTTTGAAAATGAAAAGATCACCCTCAACCTCACTCCTTAATATGTCATTTCAAATTCTTCAACGGTCACCTTTGTCTTTAAAGGTAAAGCAAAATTTCTGTTTGGCTTTTTGCAAGGTTTTCACAGTATTTTTAATCCTTTTTACCAATAACCTCGGTGCATTCAATACCTGCGTTGGAGATTTTCTATACTTTTGGACCGTGCCAATCATGGACCAACCTTTTTATAAAAACAAAAATGGCTTAAAAAGCCAGAACTCTGTTTTACTTATGCACAGGTGTTTGAAAGGTGATTTCCAGTTTTGTTCCTTGGGTGACACTGTAACACCGAACTTCAAACTTTGAAAAATAACTCCATAACCTTCATATCATCTCTCCCACTGTTTTTAATGATGCTGGTGCTATTCCTGATGTAAGGTAATCCCACTTTAACACTGTCAAGAAAATGCCTGAATACTGATTTGTTTCTGAAAGGACAGGGTTTGTTTTGTCAACTTGTTTTGACAGCCTTGGTCTTTGACAGCTTCTTCAACCTTTACCTACTGTGGATGCCAAGTTTGCTGTAGTTTCTCGTAGCTTGCTATGGTCTTTTTAAAAAGGGCACTTTTTACTACATTCCTCTGCTTCACAACACATTATACAATATCTTTGTTTATTGAATAATGGAAACTCGTTTTGTTTAAAACTATCCACAGCACTGACAGTCCATGAAAATAACCTCTTTGCCTATTCATAAACTTGTATGTCTTTTGGGAACAAAACCTGAAATGCCTCCCATCATTTGTGATGTATATTCTGAAAGGAGAAACTCATGAAACAAGCAGAACAGGGCTCTTTGAAACACAGTTATCAGTTCCTTTTAATAGTGCAGTGATCTTTCTTTGTAACAGAATCATCCATAATTTCAAACCTGTCCACTGCTTTGACACTTTAGGTGATATTTTAACAAGGAGAAACCATTCAAAATCTGTCAAAGAGCATTTGAAGGTTGTTTTGTTATTTAACAGGAGATGGTCTGTGCTCTTCCAACTTGTTTGATAATTTCTGCTTCCAGGCGATTTATAAGCTCCTTCTTTGATTGTAAGTGCCATATTTTGCTTGCATCTCTTCATACCATATTTCTCTGTTTACTTGAAAGGCGCTCCTTTAGACTTCTTGGCATGTGACAGTGGGGTGTTGTTTGACCCTTTCCCTTAAGGAAACTGCCCCTTTTTGTATCAATGGCCTACATGTCCAAATTGTCTCCTGTCCACTATGAGGTATAGTTTGACAGACATTTTCTTATGGGTAGGAAAACCAATACCTTTTGAGACATAAACACCATCTTTTACCTGTGTAAAGACTTTTTCTTTCCTCCTTTGTCTCTTTCTACTGCATCTTAGACCAATCAGTCTTTAACAACATTCAATGCCTTGGCCATCTGCTCATGAACGAAGGAGGCCCTTCTCTTGGCAAATTATCTGAAGATTGTTTGATCAGCCTGCCTAACAAAGGTTTACATGGATGTGATGGTAAGCAAACAACTTGAAGAACATCAATACTAGCACCTCTGCTTGCAACCACTACTGTGCTTCAGAAAAACCCTAGTCAAGGTGTTACTATCTCACTGCACTGCTCTGAGGGTAACTGAAATGTCATCATTTTCTTTGGTCATCTTATGAAAAATTATTTGAAAGATAGTCTCTGTGACTATGGAGGTCAGCGCCCTTTGAAAAACAAACAACCTTTCTTCTGCCTGTGTGATGACATGATTTGTCAGCATCTTTTCAATTTGGTCTTGTGGGAAAGCAAGCTGCCTATGATTAGAATTGTTTTTACTCATGATATGCCTCTCTAAAGTTTAACAATTCACATGATTTGAAAACTTCAAATGACTTCCTTTATTAGACCCAACTCTGTTTTCTTTTGAACTTGCATACTTCAGATTCTATCCCTGCTGTGATTATCACTTACTCTCAGAAAACCTGGAGTCATTGTTACACTGTTCAGTAAAAAGAAAACCAGGACTTTTGCAATGCTTAAAGTCAATACTGGCCAGCACCCTCTGCTTGTAGATGAAGGAGGCACCCTAACCCTCTGCTTGTAAATGAATGAGGTTCTGGACCATGACAAATTACCAGTTTGCTAAGACAGTGGTGTTCTTCTCTTCCTGTGATTTTTCATGCTAGAAGGAAAATGCAAGGTCTTGATGAGTGACTCTCTGTTTGCAGATATATCTCAGGCTCATGTTACATTTAGAAGCAGTTGTTCTTCTAACTGTAGATTCAAGCATTTCCTCCTGAGATGAAGTTATATTTCCTGTCTTTGTAGAATCCATAAAACACTGTGAAACACCTAGTAATCAGCTTGAGACTGTGGTTTATGCAGTGCTGAGACCTAGGGGTATAAGTGGCGCAACTTAGAGTTGTTATCAACTTGATTTGCAGAGCGATAGGTCAGTCATGATTGGTCTATAGCAGATGGAGGCTTTTTGGCTTTTGGATGATTGCCAAGGGTAGAATGTCTTAAAGCGCCACTTCCTAACATAGGGGAGACTTTTGACACAGACTTGGATTTTTCTTTTAAAGCTGATGGGCAAACCAATAGGGCTGAAGCTAGATAGGATAGTGATAATGAGGTTTTGATTTTGACATGTGTGGATTGAAAAGTAGAAGGGCGAAAAAAAAAATTTAGGAGGGTTTTCTAGATGAAAAATTGACATAAGGAAATCAGCTTCTAGAAAACTCAGCTATAGATATAGTCATCACTAACATGTAAAAAATACTGATGGCTAACACAGTCTACATGACACTATGTAAAAAGAAAGTTTACAACATCATTTTCTATTCAAGAAACTTGTTGTTGGATGATATCCACAAAATCACTACCCTATATCATCATAAGTGGATTAGGTATGTGCTTAACATTTCTTGAATTTAGTCATGAGCAGTGAAAATGTATGCTATATGTTTTGCACCTCTATCTCTTCTCCTAAAACTATAATTGTAATCCTATCCTCCCTCCATACTATTTATCATATATTCCTATGGCTATAATCCTATACTTCCTTCCACGACTCAACCCTATCATGAAACCATATGCTCCCTCATCCTCTTCCCATTACCACTTTTCATGCCCCTGATCGATCATTATTGATCATGCCAACCGTTCCTCGGGTTCAACATCATCACTCTATATTGGTTTCATATGAACCCTTATTATCATTTAATTTCAAATTCCCTATTTCCATTAACCTGTAATGATCAAATCCATGATGTAACTATGTTGCACAAAATGCTCTGAGAGAAAGCAGGTGAATTTCATGACAAAATTATATTATTACATTTTGAGGCACAAATTCCGCCGCACTTCGATATTGTGGGAATTTTTTGAACAGGGGACTGAGTAGTAGACATAAGAAGGAAGTGCATTTGTAGAAAATCACAGAGCTAGTCGACATGGGAGCCAACCACCATGAACCTACATCTGGCCAATTCTTGCACAACCCTAAAAATCAACACTATAAAGGTATGGTGGAGGAGCAAGGTTGGTTAACCTTTCTACAAAAATTTCAAGGTTACAACGATAGAGTTGCTCTAGCATTCACCCAAAATTTTGATGGGGGACATGTTCAAATTGGGAATTTGAGTTTCAAAATTACGAAGGATTCATTAAGTAGGGTGATAGCACTGCCTGCAGAGGGTTAGTTATTCTTCAAAGGTGGGCAGCTCAATATTCCAAATTGTGCCATGTTCTTAAAGTCGGCGTATCGATCAATTAGTTGGGCAAAGGGAATATTGCGCAGCTGTGTGGAAGACCAGTGGCATCCTTTATTCACATTGTTGCAGCGTTTCCTCACTTGCGAAGGAAGGTGCGAGGTTGTCTTTTATATCATATTCGGTTTTTTACGCATTCACTGAGAATAACCAAATAAACATCCTGCAATTATTAAATTTGGGTCTACATAAGATGGCCATGGGTATGCAGTCTGAAATTAGAAGGTCCGAGATGGCTTTGTATCACCACAGCCTCATTAAAATCATCGGCATTTCCAAACTGCAGAGGTAAAATAAACATTTGGAGGATTTCCTGGTGGAAAAAATTCCTAGGGAGGAAACTAATCCCTCAATCTAAGGACAGAAACCCCCATGCTGAGTTCCTAATAAATCCCTATCCCTCCTACTAACTCTACAACCCCTGCCTCTCCTATTGCCCTAACCGATAAAACTCCTCATGACACAGGCCCCTCTTCAAAACATAAAGAGGTTGAGATTTATTTAAAGCACCCCATGAACAAGAAACAAAAAGTAAAAAGGCATAGGGTCGAGGAAAACCAACCTGAGCTAAGCTTTGTAGCGAAGGAAAAAGGTGAGAAGCCTCAATCGAAGACCCCAAAGGTTAATGATGGCATTGAATCAAGACAAAAATGTAGAAAGGCCCTCTTCACCACCCATAAGCCTTCGATCCTCATAGCAGATACCTCTACCCAAGGTTGTCGTAGAAATCGTAGTATGGACAAACTCGACTCGTTATTCCCCCGATTACAAATTCCCAACATATGAATGTTACATCATCTCCTGGTTTTGAATTTCCCTCTAGAAAATAACCCATGTTCGTATCTGAAGCAGACATTCCGGTGGATATTTCTCATGAATTGGAGACATCATCCCATGTCCAACGTTCAATGAGTAGAAGTGTTACTAAGTCACACTAGCAGGTTTCTTCACCGAGGAGAAGCATTAGCAAGGCACTCAGAGGTAGTTCATCCAAACAATCCAGGGCACCTGCAAAGAATCCACTCTTGATGAGGAGGAGAACCTTAAGATCTGACCGGTTAAGCTATAGAAACAAATTGGTAAGCTCTGAGAACAAGCCAACAAATATAAGGTTTTGTTCGATTATGTAAATGAATTCAATAAGCAACTTGGGGACACCAATCTTCGAATTTTTGCTCGAAATAATGACTTGAAGAGGAAGAATGAATAATTATTGCATTGGAAGGCTTCCAGGTTCAGGTCCACTAAGAATCTAAGTGCACAAGGACTAGCCTTGAACTTCAAGAAGTGTTGTACTCCCATGAAACATGGAGTAGAAGTTCTGATCAAGACTGCTAATCTTTGACCAGGGCACTTTTGATTTTGCACTCTCTCTTTTTTTTTGCGGACTAAGTAGATGCATGAGGAAATGCATCCAAATTGGCATGGGGGGATGTTGGTGCCTCTTTTTGTCCCTAGTTTCACCATTTATCACTCCCATTTTTCCCTCTTGTGTCACAAAAGTACTCTTTTACTTATCCTCCTATCACTATCATTGTCCTGAAACATCATTAAAACCCTACTTGAGGTAAATGCATTACATTAGTATATTTTTTCCATTTTGTGATTAAAGTTTCAGTAATTTAAGTTGAATGCCTAATGATCTAACTAATTATTATGGGTTAGATGTGGAAGGATGTAGCAGCATGGTCAAGACCACTACAAATGGAAAGCATACTTGTCAAAAAGCCTACCTTACCATTTTTGTACTCAACTCCTTGGTTCCTAATATGTACTCAACTACATAGAGACCTGATAGACTCTTTATACAGCCTCCTCGCCTCTAGAGATTGAACTTCACAATGGACATATTGACAAGCCAAGATGGAGGATGAAGATGCTCCATATGATAATTGTAACAGGACCATGCCAATGATGGCATTCGATGAAACCTTTATGCCAAGATGAGCGAAACCGAACATATTGTGTTGATCCTCCAAGTTGTAATAAACTAGTTAGTCAAGTTCTTAGTCATGTACGCAAAACATTGAGTTATCAAAGTATTATTCAGACTTTTCTCTATAATTGAAGACCGAGTTTCGATTAATAGAGCATAGCTATGGTTTGATCAAATTGTTTCAAGTTCTAGATTTATTGTGAGTCTTTAATTTGAATGTATTAGAATACTTCTACTGTAATCTCTTTAAGCTTACCCGGGTGTGGTTAGGCTGACCATCATCTGGGAACAAGATTATGTGTTGAATTATAGGTATTTAAATGTGTGTCAGCTTGTTATGTTCATTTCGATTCAATAATCCATGAATTAAATTCAGTTTATTTGAGTAGTTGTGTAATATATTTTATTTAATCTCAGAGTGTTTATGATTGTTTTTAGTTTCGCATTCATCATTTGGTAACAAAGGAAAGAGTGATGGATATGTGTAGATGAATTGAAAAATCTCATATGACCGTGTGATTCCATTGCGGAGAGCTATACTCTATCTCTCAGGAAAATAATTGAGTCTCTGTTGATTTCTGAGCCTAGAAAAATTACACGCATTACCTTTTGGTGGAAATTATGAGTGAATTCTACTTTGAGTGCATTGAATAGGTTAAAATATGATTTAGCTTTGATTTGATAAACAATTAGAATGTGTGATGGCTTATATCGGACTACAAATTATGTTTGATTGAGGAATTTCAATCTCGTTTAAGTGATTAGGACCGAGAATGATTGCTGTGTGATAGTATTCATTTTCTAGTGTGCATAAATTGAAGTGTGAATGCAGTGAGTAGAGTTTGGGAACATGATTCAATTATATAGACAAGATTTCATGACTGGTTTGAAATTGATAGTCAAGCTTTGAGTAGGATTGTGTGATTTATTTCTAGACTAGTGAATTTATTTAGCAAGGGTTGATTTCATTAAGTAGAGTAGCTTAACCTGAAAATAATTGGGTGATTAGGTAATTTTCATGATTGGCTCTAAATTAGAATTTGATAGTGAAATAATTAGATCCTTGTTCCATCATTGCTTGAAGGTGTAATTCATCTTTAAAATTTTCATTCTATTCGGGGATTGAGTGAATAATTCTTTAAATATGTGTTATTTGTTCTATTACTAGTTGATTCAGGTGAATTAGTCAAGTTAAGTAAAGTGCTAGAAATATTGTGATTTTCTTCAATTCGATTTCCTTCATAACAGGGTTAATTCAATTTAGTGGCAGATGGTAATTAAACTCAAACAATAGTATAGATACGACCTTGCAAGGAGTGAGAATTGAGTGTAGTTATTTGGATCTCATAGAAGAGTTTCCCATTCCCATTATATAAGTTTAAGGTTGGTAACTTAACAATGTGTCTGTGAAAAGTTAGATTTGCCAACTTAGAATTGTCTTGTTATTTCTTAAGTTGAATTATTCTCTAGTTTAAATGCTATAATAGCTTAGGTGAGTGCTATTTTTAATTGATATCAAAGTGAGTGTAGTAAATGGAAGTTTTTAGTTGTTTTTAGAACCATTTGATTTTATTATTGATTCTGCCTCTTTTCAGAAAGATTTTTTTCTAGTTTAAATAAGAAGATTGGATTACAGAAAGACTAGATTGAAGCATAGTAGTGTGGTTTAATAAGACTAAGTAAATTAATTTCCCTTTTAAACATTCTTTGTTTTCAAGTTAAATAGGCCTTAGAAAATAGAATTTTTTCATCATTTTGTACGAAGAAATCATTATTAAGGAAACCTATACACTCTAACACAAGCTGAATCAAAAGCGCAGTACAAATCGTGTTTACGAGTCCTGGTTGAAAATTAAATAATAGGAGCTTTAATTCGCTTGTTAAAACTCTCAACAACATTGACCTTGGTCTTCTCAACCTATATCTTAATATGGAAGAGTTCAGTCATATACTTCTCTTCCTTGTAGATAATACTATCACCAACATCAAATCTAATTTCCACGTAATTGAATGAATATGTGGCTACACGATTCTTTTTCTTTGAATCCATCTTGTGTTTCTTTAGGTTCATCTCTTGATTTAGTTTCTAGTACTTCTCTTGAGTGTGACCATCAATGTTGTAGTGGTTACCATGGATTCTATAATCCTTGCAATAATGTATAGTGGCTAATGTATTCTTATCATTTCATTTCTACCTTTTCACTTCCTCTTCACCTCAATGTGAGCTTCCTGATGCTCTTTTTTTTCTTTTTTCTTTTTTTAATTTGAACCACTTTGATTCCCTTTTGGGATTGCACTTTCCATATATTGTGTTTATACACAAGCCTCATCCATTGTTCTTGGATTTAAAATCATCAATTTCTTTCATATATGTCTATGTATACCCCCTAAATACTTGAGGAGTACATTTGGAATATTTTGATAGATACCTAGCATGATGGATATATTCTTGAACTTAGTGGTGCACTCTTCTAAAATTTTCCACTACCTTTTCCTACAGTGGTTACATCAGATCCATTGGTCCTCTATATACCTAATGAGGTAGAATGGGGACACAATGAGGGTAATTAAGTCCTACCACTTACTTACTTGTGGATATCCATCTAGCCTAAGTGCTTCTTGATGGATTTCCCACTAGGTTAGAGCATGGCCTTCTAACTTCGGTCTAGAAAATAATATTTTCTACTCCTCATCTATATGGTAAATGCTAAAATAAAATGATAATTTCCATAAACAATGATTAATTTTAACACATTGATCTCAACTTGGTATCACTTTATTTCCATGTTTTCTTCCATCTTGAATAGGGACTATGAGTGGTTGATGGAACTCAGACTTAGCTACTCTCTCTCAAGTTCTTTCCCTAAATTATTTTTTGGGTCTTCATGATCTCATATTTTCCCCTTTGATCTAACTTTTCAGTTAGATCCTTCATCTACTCTAATTCCAATATTTTTTACTATTTCCACCATGAATAAGTTTATATTGAAATTGATGCCAACAACTTGCACTTCCAACCTTGTATATTTTTCTTTTGCTAGATCATGAAGATTATTATGAACTAATAAAATCATCAACCATGGCTAGGATCCCACAACTTTTTTCTTAAATAAATTCTTGGATGACCTTAAAATTCCCACAAAATTACAAAAATAAACATGCCCTTGTGCCAATATGATATGTAAATATTTGTGGAAATTTTGTTATAAACGTTCATTACAACATATATGATAAAATTGCTAAAATATTTATTGTCAATTTTCCCTTAGATTAAATTTTCTTTAGTTAGGGTTTCTTTGATTAACTAATTAAATGAGATGAAAAGTGAGAAATTAAAAATATAAAAAAAACAGTAACTGTCAATAATAGACACAATTATTTTCCCTAGGAAACCCTTATGGTAGAAAACCCATATAGAAGCTAAGGTTACTTTGCTCTCTTTTCTTGGGTATCGAAAATGTGTCAGTACAAAGAAATATGTACTCTCTATGGAGTTACCTGTGACTTGTGGCTTATATGGATGCTATAAAATATTAAAATCCTCTATTCTTCTCTCTCTATTCCCACTCCTAGATTCTCTGCTCAACTATGGAACAGAAATATAATCACATTGAATGGAACACCTACTCCTCCTAGTGGACTTGTATTTTTCTTATCCTATTGGAAAATTAGGGATCAGGTTTGATTCCCTCAACCCTCAGCTTAGTTACAAGTTTAAACCTTCTAGAGTATTCTATAAAATCCACATCTGAATAGCTCCATATGTATGAGAAAGAGGGGATGTTGTGTCATCCACTCATAATTTGTGGTTAGCATAGTAGGTAAAATTGTCAGATGATGAATGGTTTCTCAAAGAAACATTTCCAGAGTAGGCATTCGAAGTCCCCCATGGATAAGGGTGGGATCTCCGCTTGGAGACACCCGTATGCTAAACAACACAACAGACTTATCTAAATAGCTGAAGCGTGAAAACAAATGTCGTAAATGATAATACAATATCAAAATCCAGAATGTCTTCTATAGCTTACCTCACCTTCCTTTTACGCTTGTGACCCTTCCCTAGCCTTGGCCCACCTCATTACTATGCTACACATGTGGCCACTAGCCTCCATAGAGACTGCGATGTTCTCCATGATCTCCATAATCTCTGCATTTACTCTCCACTCCCTCCATCATGTGTGCATTTAATTCACCACTTCCTCCATCACTTCATCATTATTTCTCCATGATCTTACTTTTATTCCCCCACTATCTCCATCATCTTCCTCATTATTGTTCTATGATATCCACTCTTCCTTCATTAATAAGCTGCTCCACTACTCCATAATGTTGATCCACTACCTACTAACCCACATTCACATAATAGAAGTGGACTGTATTCATCTATTGGGTTTATGGGTCCCTCCACCCTTTTATTTACTTATCTAAATAAGAAAAGTAAGAACTCTTATATTCCAATTAACTGATGGAAAATTTGGAATATTACAGTCCTCCCCGCCAAAATGTTGCTTGTCCTCAACCAACTGCAACAGTGAATGTTGCAGCAATGTAATGTCCCAATTTTAGCCTCAAACTAAAATGGAACATTATAGTTGCACATTTTTTTTTTTGGTTCAATAAAATGGGCAAGGAGACACCTTAGCCCCTTTTAGATGAAGAAATAACACTCCTAATGTGAAAGCGGGGTGAATTAAGTAGCTGAAATAAACACCCATGGTGTGAATGGAACCCAGCTCACTTGGATTAGTCATCTTTGACTAAAGTCAACAACACTTCCTATAGAGGAGAAGCTGCGCAGTTTTGGAGGGAAGACACTCATGTGAGGGTGGAAACCCTAATTGGAGGGGACCATGGTGGAGAAGAGTTCTCTCACTTTATATGGAGGAGATGGTATCCCATTTTCATTATGCTATGTTTTAGATTTCAGACAAGGGTCTGCAAAAGCTTGCATCCCGGGCTATTTAGCAGGGTGATGGTGCCCTCGGGCACTAGGGTGTTCCCGGTCAGGAATCCCTACCTCTTCCTCAAGGAAGGATGAGGATTGAGATACATTTCCTCAATCCGGAATTGGCCACAACTTCATTAATCTTCTACAGCATTATTTCTGCAGCAGAGAGGATGTTGTGTAGCTGGGTGCAGCTAGAGAGGAACTCATGGACTCTTCTTAGCTTGTTTTCTTCAGTGATGGAGGGATATATTCATTGGAGGAGCTGCAAGGAGGATTCTCGAGCTTCATTTCATATTTTTTGGCATGGGCCAACATTCCATCATCTCCCACTGCGCAGTCCATGGAGGAAACTGTGTTATTTTATGGAGGCAGTGAGAGAGGGTTTCATAGAGCTCATCAGGAGTTTCTTTTGAGGAAAAGGGATCAGCCCTTTGTATTGGAGGCATTATCAGAGGAGGGAATTTAAATTTCAGATCTGCCAGAGCCTCATTCTCATTTTGTATCAGTTGCAGTGACAACTTGGTTGTCACATTTTGTGTTTCTCCGACATTTCTAGCAATCTTCCTAGATTGGATAGAAATAATGTATTTCAGCCCATTTCTCTTTTATTGGGCTTATTTATTGTATTCCTTCAGCCATATATGTATTTATTTCATATTCAGCAGCTTATTCCTTCATGTACATAGCGCAGTTGCAGCTACTCCGACATTTTTCGGAGTTTCAGCAACTCTTGTATTACATTGCTTATTCATTGAGGGTTTTCTCTTAAAGCTTGAGTGGCTTGTCCCTCAGCTATTTATTGTATATTTCTGCTCATATATCTTAATATCATGATTTTTGTATCATTTCATTCTTATAATGTATTTCAGAGTTGCAGAGTTCATGTTCATGTTCATATGTTGTTGTAAGCTCTCTCATTGAGCATTGTTTTAGAGACCTAGATTGGGGAGATTTGAATAACCCATCTAGTGTTATTTATTTGGGATCATTTTCTGCAGGGGAGTTATATTATAAATTTTCTAGGGCATATCAATGGTGGTTTGCCTTATTTATGTAGCAGCTTCCTTATACAGCGTCCTCAAGGACCCTGTGGCAGAAATTCTCGAGGTGGAATATTGCATATCCATAGGCAGAGTCTATGAAGGGCCAGCTAGCCTTAGGATTTCTCCCTTATTTGAAGGAGTCATATCCTATAAATTTCCCAACAATAAATCTCTAAAATGGACTTGCAGTGTCTCACTGAAGAAGGAAAAATGGAACATCTAAGATGTTCTCGATGGAGCAGCATGTTCCTCAAAAAGGGACATTACAGTGGTATCAGAGCATGATCTTGGCTCAGCTTGTGCCCAAGATCTATTGCCATCAGCAAGAGGAGATTCTCTCTCCAAGGAGAGGATATTGACAGAGGAAACAAGGAAGAGGAATGAAGGAAGATGAGGTTTCCCTTCTTCTTTTCCAAACCATTGAGCACACCATTGAAGATCTGCTGGAAGGGGAAAATTTTGGAGGAATTTTCTGAAAGGGGTTTGTTGTTGAGACAAATCCTAGCTATTTCATGGAGGGTGTGAGCATTCAGCCACACATGCAGATCCACATTGCAGTACATTTCCCATAGCTACTACAAGAAGGATGGATGGAAAGAGTTGAGGCCTTTGGAGGAGCAGCGCTGCAAACTCAAAGGTATGATTCATGATGATTAATTTCAGAGTTTTATTTCATGTTCTCATGCAAATGAGAGAAAATATGTTGCAGTCACAAATATTTTTGCAAAGGGGATTGATGAAAACCAATGTGAAACATGGTGTGACAAAACTTCAAACACTTTGCATGCATGGAGGAGAACCATGGAACAAAAGATCATTCCATCTTTCTAGACGGGGAGAAATTAGAAGAATGGCTTGCTAGAGGCAAGACCCCCATTGTATGAAGGGCACTCTTCCATTTGTGAGGGTGTGGAGACATTTATTTCAAGGGAAGGCCAAGACTCAAGGCCTCTCATTCAGGAGGAAACACACTCACATGTTGGTAGAGAAGAGGTGCATAGAAGAACCTACAACGCTGCACCATTAGAGGAAGAAGAAGAGCAGAAGGATTAGCATGAAGGGATGATGTACATTCACCCCTATCTATTTTCAGATATTTCCTTCACATGGGAGAAGGACTGCATTGCGCAGTAGAGAGAGAGGGACTGTTCATTCCTGTCATATATTCAGTCCACTTCCTATCTTGATGTCTCACTTTTGGGGGCTTTCCATTTGGGAGGTCACTTGATCTAGAGATGATGAGAGGCATCATGATTTTTGGTTCACCACTCTTGGATTCCGGGGAGGTGGAGACATTGGAGGAATCCACTACAGCATAGGGATTTTGCGGACAAGCTCATGGAGGAGGGTTACACACTTTCATTTTCAGTACCACCCATTCTCATCAGTTTCACTACGCAGATAGAGTTGTTGTATGGATGGAGGATAGCATCTTCATGATGCATGATGACTGATCCATGGATTTGGTGAAGAGGTCACTTCCTTTGGGGAAGAACTCTTTCATGCTTTGGAGTAGAGGGAGGCCACTCATGCTTATATTTCTCAGGATCAGGAAATTATTTGGAGATGATATTCTCTCATGGGAGGCTCATTTTCAAGCTACATGATGGCATGGCAGCAACTTGGAGGATGACTTTGGCATGAGGGGATGTCAAGGTATCAGGCAGCAACGTGATGGATCACTTTATTGCAGATTACCAGCGTTGTCTATGTGGAGGATTGATCCATGTTGGAGGACTTAGCTTCTGGTTGAGAGGTCCCAGGATCTTGATGCATGCATGATTTTTGATAGCCTTGATGGAGATGGAAGATACTTAGTGGATGACATGATCATCTATCATCATGGCAGACTCTTCTTGACTAGAGTTCCTAGTCTCAAGGAGAAACTTTTGCATGCAGCACTTGAGGACTTCCTAGCTATGCACTTGGATGCATATTTTTCCTTGCTAGAGGAGTTCACTTTGGAGGGCATTCAGCATGCTCTACATCAGCATATGGATATATGCATAGCCCGGTTCATTTTGGAGAGGTTGGCACAACCATTCCCTTAGTCATTGGAGGAGAGGGAGAACATTCATGTTGAGCCATTTCAGCTCAAGAGATCTAGTGCATGATGGAGGAGGTATAATTTCATATTTGGTATTGTACTTCTTTTCATTGATTAAGGATCATGGTGTATCAAGGAGGCATGTTCCTTCTTGCATTTTTGATGAGGATGTACTTGCAGCCTTGATTTTGGCTATTCTTATGATGGTTGTGGGGGAAGCCACATGTTTCTCAGTGTGCACCATTGGCACCAATTTGTATTTTCATGTTTCATCTTATGAGGAGATGATGTGGCAGAAAACAAGTGGCTAGTTCAGCACTTGTTATTTATGATGATGAGGCAGGCCAAGAGGCACTGCGCGGGTTCCATGAGTTGAACTATAAACCACTCTCCAGTTGTCCTATGACAACTTGTTTTTATTGCATATTGCTCCTTGTATATTTCTAATGTTGTACACTCATTGAGGAGCATTATTTGGAGAGTATTGTATGTATAGCCCATTGGGAGCATGATTCTCCCCATTTTATATGTTTTATCTTGCAGGAGATACCATGGGCAAACCATGATTGCCACATTTCTACTTGTCTCTTCTTATGGGAGGAACCACTTGGAGAATTTGCAAAGGCATTTCATGGCTTATTTTTCTTGATGGGGTAGCTTGGGCCATTCTTGGAGACCATACATTTCAGCCCAAGGATAGAGGCAGCCCCATATGTGTAGAAAATGGAGAGAGGGCCATCATGAGAATCATAAGCACACTCTCCATTCAACCCCAACATATTGCAGAAATCAGGGGTTGAGATTTATATTTGGATGATTGCATGGATGAGAGGATCATCATTGGGAGCAGCATTTTCCCATGCATATCATCACTCCTGCCTTAAGGAGGCCTTAGCACAGCAAGAATGATTCCACTACACCTTCTATCTTTCCATGAGGATCATTGTTGACAGCTTGCATACTTGGGAGAGAGCATTGGAGGACAGTTTCATTGCAGCATACTTGAGCAGTGGTGGGACCATTGATGAGGAGGCCACAAGAGAAGAAGGGGGAGACAATTTTTTTCTCTCCATGTAGTTTCTTGAGGGCAAGCAACATGTGGGAGGGGAGGACTGTAATGTCCCAATTTTAGCCTCAAGCTAAAATGGAACATTATAGCTGCACAATTTTTTTTTTGTTTAATAAAATGGGAAAGGAGACACCTTAGCCCCTTTTAGATGAAGAAATAACACTCCTAATGTGAAAGAGGGGTGAATAAAGTAGCTGAAATAAACACCCATGGTGTGAATGGAACCCAACTCACTTGGATTAGTCATCTTTGACTAAAGTCAATAGCGCTGCCTATAGAGGAGAAGCTTCCTAGAGAAGCTGCGCAGTTTTGGAGGGAAGACACTCATGTGAGGGTGGATACCCTAATTGGTGGGGACCATGGTGGAGAAGAGTTCTCTCAATTTATATGGAGGAGATGGTAGCCCATTTTAACTATGCTATGTTTTAGATTTCAGACAAGGGTCTGCAAAATCTTGCATCCCTGAGCTGTTTAGCAGGGTGATGGTGCCCTCGGGCACTAGGTTGTTCCCGATCGGGAATCCCTACCTCTTCCTCAAGTAACGACGAGGATTGAGCTACATTTCCTCAATCCAGAATTGGCCACAACTTCATTCATCTTCTACAACGTTATTTCTACACCAGAGAGGACGTTGTGTAGCTGGGTGCAGCTAGAGAGGAACTCATGGAGTCTTCTTAGCTTGTTTTCTTCAGTGATGAAGGGATATATTCATTGGAGGACCTGCAAGGAGGATTCCCGGGCTTCATTTCAGATTTTTTGGCATGGGCCAACATTCCATCATCTCCCACTGCGCAGTCCATGGAGGAAACTGCGTTATTTTATGGAGGCAGTGAGAGAGGGTTTCATAGAGCTCATCAGGAGTTGATTTTGAGGCAAAGGGATCAGCCCTTTGTATTGGAGGAATTATCAGAGGAGAAAATTTACATTTCATATCTTCTAGAGCCTCATTCTCATTTTGTATCAGTTGCAGTGACAACTTGGTCGTCACATTTTGTGTTTCTCCGGCATTTCTAGCAATCTTCCTAGATTTGCTAGAAATCATGTATTTCAGCCCATTTCTCTTTTATTGGGCTTATTTATTGTATTAATTCAGCCATATATGTATTTATTTCATATTCAGCAGCTTATGCCTTCATGTACACAGCGCAGTTGCAACTACTCCGACATTTTCTGGAGTTTCAGCAATTCTTGTATTACATTGCTTATTCATTGAGGGTTTGCTCTTAAAGCTTGAGTGGCTTGTCCCTCATCTATTTCTTGTATATTTATGCTGATATATCTTAATATCATGATGGTTGTAGCATTTCCCTCTTATGATGTATTTCAAAGTTGCATATTTCATGTTCATGTTCATATGTTGTTGTAAACTCTCTCATTGAGCATTGTTTTAGAGACCTAGATTGGGTAGATCTGAATAACCCATCTAGTGTTATTTCTTTGGGCTCATTTTCTGTAGGGGAGTTATATTATAAATTTTCTAGGGAATATCAGTGGTGGTTTTCCTTATTTATGCAACAACTTCCATATACAACGTCCTCAAGGACCCTGTGGCAGAAATTCCCGAGGTGGAATATTGCATATCCATAGGCAGAGTCTGTGAAGGGCCAGCTAGCCTCAGGATTTCTCCCTTATTTGATGGATTCATATCCTATAAATTCCCCAACATTAAATGAAGTGTCTCACTAAAGAAGGAAAAATGGAACATCTAAGATGTTCCCGATGGAGCAGCATGTTCCTCAAAAAGGGACATTACAAGCAATTCATCTCCCTCCGAAGTGGCATCCTCATATGGAAGGCTTCCACATCTTATCTAATGTGTTATGAATTCCCAGCTCCATAGTTGGCTTTCTAGAATGTCTAAAATGACCTCCAATTGTGTAGCTAGATGCCTCTCCTCATCAATGAGTCCCCAAGTGGAAACCATCTACTGTCCAAGAGCCTCTTCTCTGCATGAGATATATGAAGTGTAGTGGTTCCTCCCCCAAGTGGAAAGTCCCAACTCATGAACTATCTCTCCAACCCATGTTACATGGAGTAGGTTGTGTCTCTCCATGCTCCCATCATTGGCTCTGTTGGCCCTACTTGCTCTAAGTATCATCTCAACACTGTGAAAAATAGGAAATAGAAACATATAGGTTGACATGTGAAATGTCGGACCATACTCTCCCAATAGCAACCACTGCAGTAATGTCTCTTACTGCCATACCAAGTATGGTGTCCATACTCTCCTAACAGAAGCCAATGTAGCAAGGCCTCCTGTTGCCATCCTAAATCATCATCATGCAAGGTATGGGAGAATTTCAGCCCATATTCTCCCAAGAGTAACCAAAGCAGCAATGAATCTTGTTGCCACCCCACATTATCATAATGTAAATCATGAAGCAATGATATTCTGATTGACATGTAGAATGTCAGACCAAACCAACATAACCAAGCTCCCTACTGCCACACCATATGAGTGTGATGCAATGCCCCAAACAATAATACACTCATGGAAATGTGATATGCCATGTGTTGGCGAAAATCTCTCAAAAGTAACCAACAAAGCCATGCCTCCTACTGCTGAATCATACCAGTACTATGAAAGGCATGGATAATACAAATGTGAAAGGTCGGGTGGTAACCATAATCACCCAAGAGCAGCCAGTGTAGCCATGCTTCCTGTTGCCCTGTGTCATAGATCTACAAGTATCTTTTCAACCACTTTCTCATCATCCCCATCCATCGATCCTGTTAGCCACCTATAAAAATTTTCATATCAAATGGTGGCTAAATCATTTTTGAAGCCTTCAAGAAACAAGTTTTATTGCCAAAATTGTTAATTCTTGAAGTCTTGTGAAGATAGCTTATCCTTGAGTTAATCTTCACTATTGTTTTCCTTTTAATTCTGAAATTTTGTTGTTTTCATGAAGAAAAGATTGCTGCAAAAACTCCCTTTTTCCCTCATTTTACCCCTCCCTCCACTCAAAATTAACCTTCATTTTATTCCCTTTTTACCTCATGAAATTCCTCTTTTTTCCCCTCATTTCCCCTTTTCCCTTCATAAAAACCCCTTTATAAGGTTTGAAAATCCTTTTTGGACCTTACCGAAACCCTCAAATTCCTTTGAAAACCATTGAAAATCCATAAAAAAGCCATCTTTTTATTATAGGCCTAAGCCCCTTTGGACTAAGCCCTAAACCACTTCCCCACCATGCGACTTGGTGCTGGAACCAAGCACTAAACCCATATGGCACTTATTGCATCGGAACAATTGACGAGCGCAAGTCTTTTTGTTACGTTAAAACCTCCGATTCCGATTGGTCCCTTTTTTATATTACCTCCGATCCCTCCACTTTTCTTCATATAAAACCAAAGCCCCGCAATCGGGCGCTAAACCTTATATTAAACCCTCCTTGATGTGCAATTTCCTTTTTATTTCATATAAAAGCCCATTTTTCTATGTTATAAAGGTTTCCTCCGGTTCATGGTTTAAACCAATCTCCACCGTTGATCTAAAACCGAACGACGATCAATAAAATCTCACATCGGAGATTTTCATTGGGTGCATTTGAAATATTTTATGGCCCCTCCCGATTGGAAACCTCCCAATGAATTCTCCGCCGTTGATCTCCCCTGCTAGGCTCAGATCCGATGGCCCTTATCACTCCATCCCAAAGCCCATTCCTCTGCCTTTTGGACCTCCGATTCATTCCCTGCCATCGATCTAGCCCTCAGATCAACGGTCCACATCTAATCACATTGGAGGTTTTTGTGTGCCCATTCCTCTCTCCTCCTCCGATCGCAAACCTTCAGATTGAATCTGGGCCATCCATACACCCAGATCCGATGGTCCAGATCAATCTTCCCAACCTTTGGTTAATTTCATAAACCCGCTGTATAAAATTTTTTATGAGATCTCCGTCGTTGATCTCTACAGATCAATGGCCCACATTAGCCCTTTCCCCGCCCAACCCCTCACCTCATTTTTTATTCATTTGATCCCGAGATTAATCTAGATTGTTCATTCCTTGATCCAACGGTCTAGAATCAACCCGAAAAACCCAAATCCTTTGGGTCCTACCTTTTCTCCAGATCCATCTCCACCGTCCATCCCTTAATCAGATCGTCCAGAGTAAAACCACCCCACTTCTTTCCATCCACACATCTATCCTCTATCGCGCTCTCTCCCTGACCATCCGATCTAAGACCCCAGATCTAACGGTCGATGCACAATTTTGCGTAGATTTAAGCCTGAACGTTAATTCCTAAAATTCACACGATATAGGCGGTTTTGAAATGCCACGTGTCGGCCTCTGACACATATCATGTTCAAAAAGGCAATACCGCCTTTCTTCCCTTTTGCCGCGTGAAACCACTGGTTTCTATAGCCGAAACTGGTTTCCCCATTTACACTGTGTTTCATTGCATTCATTCCCCGCCGTTGATCTCTGCATATCAACGACCATCATTCGATCTCGCATTTCTTAATCACCCTCCGCCCATCCACCAAGGGCCTTCTTAGATCAACCTCCGTCGTTGATCTCCGTCGGCTAAACTAATCCAATGGCCTAGGATCGTTCGGAAACCCCGAATTTCCTTCCAACACATTTTTCCTCCGCCAAAGGTCTTTTCCTATTTTCCTTCGCATTTTCGCCTATGATATTATAATGTGACCCCTTCGCATTATATTATTACAATTGCTCCTGACTGTTGATCTCTGCAGATCACCGACCCTAACTTAATCTCCCACCGTTTGTTCGAACCGCCTCCATTTGATCCCCCGTGATCAATCTCCAGCATTTGATGCTTTCATCCAATGGCTATGCTCCAAACCTAAACCTCCGAAGCAGTTAAACCAAAATACGCAGGGTTTTCTAATTTTTTCTTGGTTTATGCAGGTTTTAAATAATTTTTTCAAAAGTTTTAAAAGGAAATTAAAGGTCGGGGATGATGATCCCCAGGCCTTTATTCATCAAAGAAAATTATTCCCCAGGGTTCCATATCATGTTTTATTGGTGCCTCATGAGCGCTGACACCACTATAAAGCTCCTGTAGCACCTGCACATCAACAAGAAACAGTAAAGCTTAAATAAACAGAGAGTATCAGTGTTAAAGATTCAGTCACAACAGATATGAAGAATTGAAGACTGTTTACACAGTTTTGAGGGATTATGGCTAAAATCGACAATTAAACTCCTAATCCACTAAAATAAACACCTTTGAAGAACAAAAGACAGAATTTAGGCCTGATTAAGCCTAACACATAGAATTAAAGCAAATCAAGCAGTGATTAAAGAAGATCAATAAGATCTATCAGACAGAGAAAGCCTCCATCGCCACATCAGAGGTTAATTGAATCCTCTCAGCTACCAAAGGCCACATGTAGACTCGAAGCATTCAAAAGACAACATAGTTACTACCAGAATAGAGGATATTTGCCTTAATACAATCGAACAGTTATTCCAAGCCAAAGAGACTTATTGCAAAATATCAGCAGAGTTATTACAAAGATAATACAGAGCCTTAAAAGTCAACAAAATCATCCCAGCGAGCTTAATACTTAATGTGAACCAATTAATACAGAGGAAGTATATGTAAAATTCTCCATTGAGCCCCTCAAAGGCCAAGAAACATTAAATTGTATTAATTGAACCCATAGATATTTTCTCTCATCGACCTCCTCATTTTTTCTATAAAATCTTCTTGAGGATCTCATTGTAAAGGGTTGGTTGCATAACTTTGAAATATACTTGTGCTCGAAATTTTCTACATGTAAATAGTGTTCAGAGGCTCTTAAGGCTCTGTTTGTGATAAAATAAGTTAGGCTGAGAAGAGAAGATGATTGCTGAACTGAAACTGGTTTGACATCAATATACAAGTTGATTCTTGGGATCCCAGTCTATATCACTGGTGAAGTGCTTCTTTCTTTGTAATTGTTTTCCTTTCATGTATGCCATTTTGTCCATTAATTCTTTGATAAAGAACAACAAGCATAGAGTTAGTATTTACTATTTACAGTACCCTTCTCTGACTGATAAGCTTTATCTCAATGTTTTCCTCTGAATCGTGTATTTAAGAATGATTCAGTATAGTCCAAGAAGTTAGGAATGCTGGTGTTCCCTCTTCCTACTGCCTAAACTAAACATTGTTCTTGAATGTTATTTTCATTATCTTCGTAGTAAAGTTTGGCTAGAAAAGTTTATGGTGTGCCCTGTTTTCTAGTTCTTTCTTCAAAGGTAATTCTGAAATTTTCCCTAAGAGTATGCTGAAAGCAATTTAGATTTAAAAGTATCTTATCTGATCTTAGGATACACTTTGTTTTTCTTATCTATTTTCATCCCTCCTGAAAGTAATTATGTGGATTACTGGATTGTTTTTCTATTGATTTAGCTTCAATATGAACTTGTCCAAAGAAGTCTATGGTTAGCCCTGTCCTTTGGTTGGTTTTAAACAGTTACTTAAAAGGCTTTTCTTTTTTGGACAAACTGATAAATCCTAGTTGAAATTATTGTCTGTTTCCACCCCTTAAACAATTTTATTGTTCCATTCCATCATTTTATCTAAAATATCTTGTGATATAGATGACTTGCCCCTTGGACCACTCTTGAAATTGTTTCACAATTAAACCCTTTTATGACTCCATAGCCCAATGGACTAAAAACCAGCATCATATCTATCATATCAGCCAAATCTTGTTCGGATTGATTGCAACTTCACACCCTTGAAACTCTTACATTTTAGGAATTTCCACTCAACTAGAAATCATGCTCAACCATCTAAAAACAAACAAAGCCCTTGCTCTTAATAACTAGCCTAATATCATTACCCAAAAGCCTTAAATATAAATCAATCTTTGCACTTATTAGAGAGATCCCTCTCTGGATTCAGGAGGGCTAGATCTTAGAATCCCAAAGTGGTTCAAGTGTTCTCTCCACATTTTTTGTCTCACCAATCTACTGGAATTATGGAGAGCTAACACATCCAACTGTGGGTGATGACTCATATCATGCTCCAGCTCGGTATCCACCCAATGGAGAATACCATCCTCCAAAATCTGATGAAAATATTTGCACTCCATGATATGTCGAAGTGCATCCTCCTTAAGGTCTATCCATGAAAACCTCTCACCTATGGAACCTTAGAACCCATGAGGTTCTGAATATGCTTTATGCAGAAGCTCCCCTTTGAGTTGTGAGGCTCATCAAGAAGGCTCTACCCTGATAATGGAAGATGTTATCCATCACAAGATGTCTATCATATACCATCTTCCCATCCAATTCTTCATAAGTGAAGCGGGCATTGGAATGCTCCAAGAATAATTGGGCCCCAAAATAATCACTACTCCTCAGTGACAGTGTTGCTGATCTCCATGATATTTCATCTGTTGTATCATCGCCCTCTCCATACACAATTTTGAACTCATAGTCTCGCATTTTACTAATCCACTATTGTTGTCTCTCCTACAGCTGCTACTCCCCCTCAAAAATATTTCGGAGACCATGGTAGTTGGTCTTCACCCGAAATCTATTGTCAATAAAAAATTTCTGGAATTTTACCAATGCATGCATAATGGCCAATATCTCTTTGTCATAAATGGAATGCGACAGTTCATGCCACAGTAACCTCTGGTTCTCAAAAGCTATTGTATAGCTTCCCTTCATTAGGAATATGCTCATCCCATCCTCTGAAACTCCACACTCCAACACAAAGTGTTGTTTGTAGCTCAACAGTGTAAAATTGGTATGGCTACACCTCTCCTCCTTGAACAAGTCAAGGGTCCTTTGCGCATTGATAGCCTGCTGCTCCAAATCAGCAAGGTGCTCTAACCCTTGGTCATTCAATTTCCCTTATGGCATGACCCCACAAATCTCAATCTGAGGTGCTGAAATAATATGGGGTGTAATTGTTTCAAAACCTTGGATCAAATGATACTTGGGAACATCTTGCAAAGCTACAAGAGTTCCTCCAACCAGTGCAATTGCTTCTCTAACTATTGGTGATGGTGATGGCTACTCCTCTACTGTTGCACCAGCGATGGTATCTACTTCCTATTCCTCATGTATCATGCCTGGGACTATCAATTTCAAATGCTCAAGACCATCTTGCAAAGATGCAAGTGCTCCTCTCACTGATTCAAGTAATTCTACTGTAGTTGGCGGTGGTGGTAGTTGCTCTTCTCCCAGAGTAACAGTGTTTACATCTCCCTTTTTCTCCTCATATACTTCCTCATCAATGTCAGAAAATGTCTCAATGGGAATTACCTCTGGTTTTCTTCTGTCAAACATCTCTACCAACCTTTGAGTGAAGTTTGTATACATAGTCACTCTTGCATGCTCCATATGGTTGAACCACCAAGCATTGGCTTCATCCTCAAGGTGTAGCGTTGCAATATCAATGGCCTCCCTTTCTACTACTGGGTGTATCTGGAATAAATCACCTAACTCCTCCATCGAATATTTTTCCATTCTTGTGAATGACCCATCAAATGTAGGTAGGAAGAATTTATTTTGTATGTGCCCTTTTATTCTATTGCTGTTGCGGGGTCTCTAGTTCTATTTAATCTGAAAAAACTGTTGGAGAGTCAAATTATCTTTGAATGCTCTCAATTGAGATTTGTACTCTGCACGATAATCACTCAAAGTCTCGTGCTCTAAGTATCCTCAATCTCCATGCCATTCATTTCCTTCTGTAATGAAGGTGGACATTTTTCACCATCGGTTGCTTATGTTGCCGATAGGAAGTGCTCATACCTTCTTCATTTTGAAACCCTCTTGAGGTTTCCATTTGCCTTTCCATTATCATTTCTTTAAGTTCTATGGTGAGATCTTTCATATATGTGAAGAAAAGTGTCGCAAAACTCAATTCCTCCGCCATTGTAGCTCTCTTCTTTTTCTGCTTCTTCTTTTGATGTCATGAAATGTAGTGCCCACAATTTGAACCAAAGATCATGCTATGATACCATTTTAATATCCCAAAATGGGAAAGACGAGAATATAAAACATCTACAACATTCCAAATAAATCAAAACAGGAATATAGCACTAAAATTTGGAAAATATAGGAAATATGCTGCAACTGGAAATTATATTAAGACATCATAACCATGAGCATAAAAAATTGAGTCCTAACATTATAAACAACAACAAATTTACAGTACACAGTTCTCCAAAGAAGATGCACTCAAGCCAACAAGAAGTGGCTTAAGTAACTCTAAATCCTAGCACTGGAAATGGTGTTGGTGCTACTCGTGTTGCTGCTAGGAAGAAGAACCATGTGCAGGAGGTTGCTAGAGTGCTCATAAATATCTGGGATTTTAATCATGGACTCTACTCAAAAAACCAAAAAAAACCCAGAAATGGTTTGGCCAGATTTTGACTTTGGATTTTCGGCCCTTTTTGGGTTGCCAACTGCACCCTTGCTGGCTGAATTACACAATCCTCCTAGGTAGCTGCTGATACGGAGCTTAAATAATGATATAACTGCTGAAATAGCACCTAATCAGCTCAATGCATGAAGGGTTGGACCTTTCTCCTGATTCCCAAGCGGGAAGCTTGAGTTCTATCTCCTCCTTTCAAGTTGCAGCTATTGAACTGCACAACTACTGGAACTGTGTTGTCAATAGGGCTGAAGTTGTACCCTTTTATATATGAATAAATACTACTCAAAACTGATGGAAATTATCTCACGAAAGTGAGGGAATGATCCCTCACAGGATTCCAAGCTGAGACACTTGGAACTTCCTTCCTCCTTTAAAACTACACTGCTAGAATGCATAATTCCTGCAAGAACTACTACTACATAGAGGAGTAGAATGATGGTCTTATATTGAATATAAGAATGCTACTCTTGGAAGATTTCAATGGATGCACAAGGTGAAGGGTTGATCCCTCCACAGGTTTCTGATCCGGATTTATGCAGGAATGCAACAGAATACATAAATAACCATAAACATAGAAATACAGCGGAAATAAGGCTTCATTTCATTAATATCAAATCACAGAAATATGCTTACAAACATGATGGAAATAAAATATCTAGGGTACTGGTAGCAAATCTTTGAGAAGATATGTGGCGGCTACAGACCTCTGAACTATGTTACAATGAGGCTCAAGGGCCTATTTATTATGGAGAAACAATGGAGAACTCTAAACGTCCAAAAACCTAACCCTGGGAGATGAAGTGCCAAATATGGGCCTCGTTTGCGTAAATTGGTGTTTCAACTTCCCGGGGGCGTAACTTCGGCATACTATCTCCATTTGGGGCTTCAAAATGGCTCCGAAAGTTTAGGACCCGAAAAACTGCTAAAAATAGTAAGTTGTGAAAAAAAATTGAAAGAGACAATGGTGGGGCCCCAAGTGGAATAGGTGGGTGGCCACCAATATCCACCTGGATTATTCCTCCCCCCTTAGGAAGCAATGGTCCCCATTTACAACCCATATTTACTCACTTACTCAACCATATCCCAAACTCACATTGTATGGGCATCACATAGAGAAAAGAGCCTCTTGTACGAGCGTTCATATAGCATGAAAAGGCATGCCTTGTTCGATAACACCACTTCCTGATGACATATTCTTACTTTGGGTGCTCACTATTCATATGGTGAGGGGGATCGACCGAGGTTATGAGGGAGAGGCCTGGTAGGGACTCACCAATTCATATGGGTGAGGACCCGGTAGGGGGCTCGCCTAAAAGGAGAGGCCCGGTATGCCCAGTAGGGGCTCACTATTCATATGGTGAGCATTAAGTTCCTCCATGAGATGAGGAAACTTCTATTGAACTTGGTCCCTGGTGAACCACTTGCCTATGTGCAGGAGTTGGCCAGCTTTGACAACCCAATACAGTTGGATCTTCTGTCGGCAAGTGTTCTTGATTTGCATGTCCATGATAAAGTCTTTGGTGGCCTATTCCATGCAGTCTGGGTTTAACTCTTTTGGTGTGCGTTCTTCTGCAATGTCAAAGGTGTCCAATAGAGGTGGGAAGTAGGGACGAAGGCGGTCTACATTGAATAATGGGTGCAGAACAAGGAATGGTGGAATACTGAGCTCGAGGGCATTGTTCCCTAAAGCCTTGGTGATCATGTATGACCCATATCGGAGCGGGCGAATCTTGCGGTGGGGTCCAATGAGGTGTTCCTTCTACAAATGTAGCTACACTTTTACACCCACCTGGAAGTTGTGTGGCACCCGATGTTGATCATGTCATTGCTTGTACTTAGCATTGGCTCTGTCTAATATGTCATGAACCTGTTGGCGGATGTGCTAAATGTGCTCGATGAAGTTGTTTGCTTTGTCAGCTTCAGACTGGACATGAGCCAAATCGGCTTGAGTAGCTGCAAAGGCCATGGCTACATCAACGAGACATAGTGGCTGGAATCCCAAGCCCACCTAAAAGGGGATATGGCTAGTTGAGCTGTGGAGAGCCTTGTTATAATTGTGTTGTACATAGGGAAGGCTCTCATCCCATGTGCGTGGATGCTTTTAATTTTACATGCGCAGAATGTGTACAAACATCCTGTTGACAATCTCTGTATGGCCATCAGTTTGGGGATGGAAGGTTGTGGACTTGGTGAGCTTGGTGTCCAACATTGACCAGAGGCTGGACCAAAATGTGTTGAGGAACCTACTGTCGCAATCTGATACGATAGACTGTGGGATCCCAAAGTGCACCCACACTCATTCAAAGAAGATTTTAGCAGTGGCTTCTGTTGTGATATTCTTCTTGTAGGCCGCCATAATGGCCATCTTTAAGAATATGTTGATGACCACGAAAACACAGTCGTTTCCATGCTTATTAGAAGGAAGGCCTAACATGAAATCCATGGAGATGGATTCCCAAGGTCGACTAGGGGTAGGTAGCGGAGTATAGAGCCCTTGCTTCTTGATGGTCGGTTTGGCAATGGTGCAAGTAGTGTAGGATTTGATGTACTTCCCGACATCCTGTCGAAGTTTCGGCCAATAGAAAAACTTTTGCAGTACTGCCACTGTTTTCTCGACCCCAAAATGCCCAGTGACTCGACTATAGTGCGCTTCCCATATCATCTTGGCACACTCGATTGAAGGAACACAAAGGTGTCCCAGGTGGCATAATAGTGCATCTTGGAGGTGCAATTTTGGAAATTGCATACCCCCCAAGAGTGCCTTGTATATGTAGTTGAATTATGGATCACTCTTGTAGAGAAGCAGCCAATTAGAAGTCTCATGCCCACAAGAGTTGAGAACGGTGGTTATGGCCACGATCGGTGGTCAGCTGAGCCAGTCTCAGAACATTATTGGTGCTACCCTTCTTGTACTTGATGTTCAAATGAAATTGTTGCAGATATGTGGACCACTTCTGATGGCGATCATTCTGCAACTTCCCTTGTGTCTGTATGAACTACAGGGTTCAGTGGTCTGTGTGGATTATTGTCTCCTTCCCCAAAATTTAATGCTTCCATTGTCGACAAGCTTGCACAATGGAATACATTTCTTTGTCATAAGTGGGATACTTTCGAACTGTGTCGACAATTTTTCACAATGATATGCCACTGGATGCCCCTGTTGAGTAAGAACTACCCCAATAGCATAGCCAGAGGCATCTGTCTCAATCTCGAATGGTTGTTGCAAGTCTGGTAATGTGAGCATTGGGGTAGAACAAAGGCGATGTTTCAATTCTATGAATGCCTTCTGTTGAGATTCCGACCAACAATTTTTCTTTCGCTCCTCCCTTGGTGACTTGAATCAAGGGTGAAGTCATATGAAAGAATCCCAACATGAACCTCTGGTATAAATTAGCAAGACCCAGAAAGTTGCGAAGCTCTGTTAGGGTGGTTGGGGCTGGGCAATCCCAAATGACTTGGATCTTGGTTGGATCCACATGCACCCCCCTTTCATCAATAATGTATCCCAGATATTTAACCTGGGTCATGCCAAAAGTGCACTTCTCCAAATTGGCACACAAATTGTGTTGCCGCAGTGTTTGGAGGACTTCTCGGATGTGGTGGAGGTGCTCTTCCCAAGTCTGGCTGAATATCAGAATGTCATCCAAGTATACCACTACAAATGAGTTGGTGAATGGACGCAAGATGTCATCCATCAACCTCATGAAGGTTTCGGGAGCATTTTTCAATCCGAAAGGCATGACGAGCCATTTGAAAAGGCCCTCCTTGGCTTTGAAGACAGTCTTCCACACATCAGAGGGTTCGATTGGTACCTGGTGATACCCAGACTTCAAGTCGATCTTGCTGAAATATTTTTCCCCTTTGAGTTGGTCCAAAAGGTCATCAATCCATGGGATCGGGTACCTATTCCAGACAGTGATCTTGTTCAGCACCCAATACTCGATACAAAGTCTCCAAGTCCCATCCTTCTTCTGTACCAACAAAATCGGGCTCCCACAGGGTGATGAACTTGGCCAGATGTGACCTTTCTGCAGCAGCTCCTGAATCAGCCTCTTGATTTCATCATTCTCCATAATAGAGCGCCTATAGATCGGTCCATTGGGTAGAGGAGCACCTGGGGTCAGGTCAATGGGGTGCTTGACCTGACAGTGTAGAGGCACCCCTATGGGTGAGGTGAAGATGTCCCCGTACTCCTCCACAACCTTGTCCATTTTTTTTTGTCGTGCAGAGGAGCCAAGTCTAGAGGTCATGGCCACAGTCTTCTTCTTTCCCTGGGGGCAGATCATCAAGAAAACAAATTTCCTGGTTTGGGAAATGAGCCTACTGCATTGTTTTGCAGTAACCAAAGAGATAGTGGGAGGCAGAGGTACCTTTGGTATCCTGTAAAATTTATTTCCCAAAGTAACAATAACAGCGCGAGGCCAGGACTCATACACAGTATGTCGCTTCCACAAGTATGGTTGGCCTAATAATACACCAGAAACATCAATAGGATCAATGTCACACAATACCTTATCCGTGAAGGGATTGATGCTATAGGGAAGGTGGTACTGCTGGCTGACGCAAAGATCCCATCCTTGGTGAAGCCACCCGATAGTGTATGGTTGTGGGTGCATTGTGATCGGCAAGCCCAACCGCTTCATGACAGCTGCTGAAATAAGGTTCTTTTGGCTCCCATTTTCGACAATGAACTGTAGCGGGGAACCCTTTATCCACATCTAGGAGTGGAAGAGACACTCTGCCTCCTCTGTATCTTCTGGTTCCTCCTTATGGATCTTCGTAGTGGCAACAGTGGCATTGGGCTCCGCCTCAATAATCTTCTTCCCTTTTTCATTCACCTTGTCAGGTTCTGATTCAGAGTTGGAGCATGCATCAGATTCAGAAGCCCTCATCTCGGCCACCAGCGACTGCTTGGCCCGACACTCACTTGTGTTGTGAATGGAGCTCTTATGGAACACACACCACTTTCCTGTGTCCTTCTTTGGCTTCATGGTGTTGTTCTTTGCTTGTGTCTATGGAAAGTTGTCTTGGGCCACCGTGCCTTGGCTTTGTCCTTTGTTCTGTGGTTTGGGGCACCTTTCCCTTGATTTTGATTTGCAAATCCAAAGTCTCTCTTCTTCTATTTTAATTTCTGCTCAATCTTGGCAGCATACCGGTATGCCGTACCAAGCAAGGAGATGTCGAGGAAATCCATTTCCTCCTGAATGTATATGTGCAGACAACCGCGATACTTTAGCACCAAATGTTTCTCTAAATCTTTGATACCCAACTTTGTGTGTAGGGTATGGAACAGATTCATTAGCTCATGCACATCTTGATCCCTTTGTTGCCGCAGCGTGGTCCATTTTATGTACTTGTCCTCATAGCTCCCCATGGGATAGTATTGTTCCTTGATGGCATCTCAGAAAGAATTCCAAGTGGATACGACTGAGAATAGAGAGGGTTTTATCTCGTCCTTTTTCACACAGTAGGTTTCCCACGAGTCCTTGACATGGGGGGTAGCTTTGAGGAGTGAAAAAACAATCTTCTCCCAGTCGGAAAAGTCATGAACCAAGAAATATCCTTCTAATATATTCGACCATCTATCTACGGCATCTGCATATATTTGACTCTCAAATATGGGAATGTAAAAGTTTACTTGTACCTTAAATGGAGTCACACCTCCAAAGTGGCTGCTAGATGTAGATGCGTCGCTGGTGGGCAGTCGTTGAAGGATCTGGGCAAAGTTATCCATCATCGTGTTCCTTTTTTTTTCGAGGGCCTCCTCGAGCAATATTTTGATAGGATCTCCTGCTCCCTCATCTTTCTTTTCATCCCACATGAGTGTTCGTCGGGGTTTGCGAGGCTGATCTTGCAAAGGTTCCACCAAATCAAGCACTGACTCCTTATACCCCGACCTCATTGGGGACATGCAAATAAGGATCGAGAAAAAGCAGACCACTTTGATAACACTGATCAAGATTTATGCAGGAACGCAACATAATACAGAAATAACCATAAACATAGAAATACAACAAAAATAAGGCTTCATTTCATTAATATCAAATCACAGAAATATGCTTACAAACATGATGGAAATAAAATAGCTAGGGTGCTGGTAGCGAATCTCTGAGAAGAGATGTGGTGGCTACAGACCACTGAACTATGTTACAATCAGGCTCGAGAGCCTATTTATTATGGATAAATAATGGAGAACTCTAAACATCCAAAAACCTAACCCTAGGAGATGAAGCACCAAACTATGGGCCCCGTTTGGGTAAATTGGTGTTTCAACTTCCCGGGGATGTAACTTCGGCATACTATCTCCATTTGGGGCTTCAAAATGACTCTGAAAGTTCAGGACCCAAAAAACTGCTAAAAATAGTAAGTTGTGAAAAAAAACTGAAAGAGACAATGGTGGGGCCCCAAGTGGAATAGGCGGGTGGCCACCAATATCCACCTGGATCAGTTTCTCAGCTGAAATGCTGAGAACTACTTTCCTCCTCTTAAACCCTAAGGCAAGAATGCGTAATTCCTGAAGTTGTATGTGCTGAAGAGAGGAGCTGAATATGCCACAGTTGTCGGATGATGAATAGTTGGTAAAAGAAACATTTTCAGAGTAGGCACTCGAAGTCCCCTATATGATAAGGGTGGGATCTCTGCTCGGAGACACCCGTGTGCTAAATAGCACAAAAAAATTAGCTAAAGAGCTAAAGCATGCAAATAAATGTCGTAAACGATAATGCAATATCAAAATCTAGAATGTCTTCCATAGCTTCCCTCACCTTCCTTTTATGCTTGTGAGCCTTCCCTAGCCTTGGCCCACCTCATTACTGTGCTGCACATGTGGCCACTAGACTCCATAGAGACTGCGATGTCCTCCATGATCTCCATCATCTCTGCATTTACTCTCCACTCCCTCCATAATGTGTGCATTTAATGCACCACTTCCTCCATCACTTCATCATTATTTCTCCATGATCTTGATTTTATTCCCCCACTATCTCCATCATCTTCCTCATTATTGTTCTATGATCTCCACTCTTCCTTCTTTAATAAGTTTCTCCACTACTCCATAATGTTGATCCACTACCTACTAACCCACATTCACATAATAGAAGTGGATTTTATTCATCTATTGGGTTTATGGGTCCCTCCATCCTTTTATTTACTTATCTAAATAATAAAAGTAAGAACTCTAATATTCCAATTAACTAATGGAAAATTTGGAACATTACATTTTTACACTCTAAAATCATCAATACTGACGATAAATATTATAAATATATAATCTTGATCGTACCTCCCACTTTTGGGACGATTTTTTTTCCAAACAATATTTATTGAATAAGATGAGGAAAATTTTCCTTTATCTTCTCTCTAGAGTACCATTTTTATTTTCCTACAAATTTTCCTTTCAATCAAAAATCCCAAAGTTCATGATACCACTATATCATATTTTTTGACCTATTATGCAAAATTGTGTCCTCTTCCAGCTTTAATTGAGCATCTAGTTCTATGTCCTCGATGGAAGGTAGGATTTGCCCCTCCTCCTAATCTAACATGGAAGGCTCAAAGATTTTGAGATTATCTATATTCTCTACTAAGTAAATGCACATGTATGGGGTTAGACTAAGTCTATGGTAATTATATCCCAGATTTTCCAAAATGCCATGTTATATAGTTTTGATCTTCTTACTAAGACCTTGTATTCTTTCATTATTCAACTATAATAATATTTGTTCTCCCACTTTGAATGAACTCTCTATTCTATGTTTATAATTCCTAGCATTTTGTTTTTCCAATTACTTTATCATATTTTATAATTGAAAATGAATATGCCTAATATTCTCAACATTTCGTTTTTCTTTTAATGCACCCCTTATGAAATATTCCCTCACTCCTCTTGATTTTCCATATACAACATTTGAAAGTGAAGGTGTAAAATATCCAATGCAAGTTTTAAAATGGGACTTACAAATAGAAGTTTGGATTTTTATGTTATAAGAGTGTTTCATATAGATTGGGTTTTCATCCCAAGTATTTAGATGCTTCTTTGTAACATCTCAAATGATGCACCAAAGCCTTGTTGACAACTTTTCACATATATCTATGGATGGGATGTTATAGACCTCTTTAAGTTTGTGTCCATATTCTCTAACAATGTTTTCCAAAATGCACTAATAAATATGGTGTCCCTATCTTAAATAATGCTCCTTGGTCTCCCAAAGTGCACCTAGAACTATTCAAAGAACAAGTTTTCCACTTCTTACCCTTTAATGTTCATCTTGTATGGCATGAGAATGAAAATATTTCCGAACCTCTTAATTATAAAAAATAGGTAGATTATCTAGATTGGAAGATTATATTTTTTTCATCTATGTTGATTCCTTCAAGTTGGAAAAAATAAAGAAACTAGCTTACGGGATAGAAATAGAGAAATTTTATTCAAGTGCATTTTTGTTCCATAGTAGAGTAAAGTGGTTGAGATTGGATAGAGAGAGGGTAAAACAAAGAGGGTTTGTGTCATATAATATCCCATGAGCCACATGTCTCACTCTTTGTATTTGAATCGTTTCCATGTAGAGAAATAGAGAGTAGATCAACCTCACATTCTAGCTAGGTTTTCTCCTAAAAGAGTTTCACATGTCATATTTAGTGTTTATTGTGCTTGGTGTATGTTTTTTATTCACTTTTCTCTATTTTCCCATTTATATATTTTATGCATAAGGGAAAAAATGGCAAATTAATAAATATAAAAAGCTAAGAAAAATTAACCCTTATAATAAAGATTTCATATTTTTTTTCTATTTATTTAATAAGATCCATTTTAATGAACTATTTAGTGGAATATTCACTTAATATTATGCATCGGTAGACATATCCTTTCTTATTTGTTGGCAAACCTCCCACAAATTCATGGAACTTATTTCCCAAGGATAAGTGGGTATTGGTAAGGATATTTCCTATTACTGGACTTACTGGTACAACAAAGCATACATCCTTTAATATATCTTGCTACATATTATTGCATTCTAGAACAATGCATAAGTAATTTTTCAGATTGTTTTATGTTTTTTCAATTACTTTAGCCCAATTCAATTATTCAATTAGCAAAATTTCCAATAAAAATTTATCTTTCCAGTCATCAATAGTAATTGAAGATAGAAAAATAAATGCAATGAAAAAGGAGACAATCAAGACATCAACAAGAGACACCATATTTGGTCAAAGACCATGAAAAAACCCCACAAGGGGGAAAACCCTTTGAAATTATTCTTCTATTAGATTATCATAAAAAATTTCAACAGAGAATAAAATCAGCCCAATACAATATCATCCAACAAAATTATCACAAAAATGTTCAGAAATATGTTTCTAGCATCAATATAGATTAGAGGAAACATTTCCTGTTTGTGGTAAACTATAGTAAATTGTCAAATTTAGCCCTACTTTCCATTCGCAGGGAGAAGGAGGTATGCGAGCAACTAAGAGCTTCCAGCTGCTCCTTTGAGCCTGTAAGACAGAGACTGCAACCTAATATTTCCTTTGTTAAACCATAAAATGTAATCCAAAACCCTAGAAACATGTGTGAGATTTGGACCCTATAATATTAGACCTTTTCAGACTTCTTTCATCGACCCAAACTCAAACCTTTGTGAACCAATCAATGAAGAAGATAATAATAATATTATTGGTTATATCCAAATGAGTTTCAGGTCACTTGTATTTATATGCTTACAAGAGTGGCCAATTTCCTATTAGGGCTGACCTGTCCAAATGTGCATATGTGGGATTTTCTTCATAGTGAAAATTGGTCCTCTCAAAAAGAGGAATCTAGTCCCATGGTTGGAATTTTGTCACTAAGATGAAAAATTGACACTCCCTCTCATCGAGGGAGAAATTTTTATTGCATCATGTCATGTGTATCATGTCGTCATATCATGTCCCATATCTGCACAAGTCTATCTACTGAAACATTCTCGAATCTAAAGAAGAAGAATCATCAGGGATCTAAATATACCACCTCTACATCGTCAAAGAGAAAATCTCAATACAAAAATAATATTAGGTAGAACATCCCAACCTAAAACCAATTTGGGGAGAACATATCAACCCAGAATCTCATGGGGGAGCTAAACATATACAACCCCTTATTAAGAAATAGGTGATATAGGGAAAAACATCTCAACCCATCCTATTTCCCACTAATTTTCCCAACAATTACCCTCAATATTCATGTGGTAGAACACTTGAATCCTAATAAACTTTGGTTGTACACACCCAAGTACACTCTCAACCTGTTGGCCAAACGAGGAGCAGTAATCCCAACAAGTCCCACTTGTGGGTATGATTCCAATTGGGGTATACTCTGCAAAGAATAATATAGGGAAGAAATATCTCCAACCCTGTGGGTAACATATATGATACTATTGTGCAAAGATACCTCAACCCCAAGAGCCCTCCATCTCAATTCCTCACCCTAGGAGCTTAGCCAGGGGGGAAGAGTCATCTTCGTGTTCTTAATCAATTATGACCCTTATTAGGATGGTTCACATCCATTAGTCCAAGATGATCTCTAAATACCAAGAGCTTAAATTTGGTAAAGCCTTGGTGAGAATATATGTAATCTTCTCATTTGTTGATATGTGATGGAGTCTAAGGGATCCTCCTTGCACCATGTCTCAAATGAAGTGATATCAAATATATATGTGCTTGGAATTTTCATGAAATACATGATTTTATATCATATGGATCCCACTCTTTTTGTCATAATATATCACTATAGTGTCTAGGAACATCTCAAATAGCTCTCCAAATAGCTTCCTCAATCAAACTAATTCGCAGCTAGCCATGTTAGTGGCAGTGTACTATGCCTCGACGATATTCAATGCTACGGACTTCTACTTCCTACACATCTAAGATATTATGGAATATCCAAGGCTAAAACAACATCCAAACATACTCTTTCTATCGACAACATTTCCTACCCAGTCACCATAGGTGTATATATGAAGTCGAACATCTCCAATATTATATCTCAGACCAAGTGTGATTGTCCCATGCAAGTATTCAAAATGTGTTTGGCAGCAATCCAATGTGCATGGAGAGGATTGGTCATGAATTGACTCATCATATTCTCTACATAGCATATGTCCAGATGGGTTTTCAATAAGAAAGGGTTATGTAGCTTCTCCACATAACTCTTTGAAATTCATATCCATCGGTGTGGGTCAAGATTTTCATTCTGTCATTCCAAATCTCTCCACAAAATTCATGATATATTTTCCTTGTGAAAGGAAAATCTCACCAGCCATTTTCCACACCATAAGGCCTAGAAATTAGTGCATGATTCCAAGGTAATTCATCTTGAATTCAGAGGCTAGCTCCCTCTTACACTCAATCATTAGGGGCTCACTAACTGCCAAGAATAGATCATCAACATATAAAACCAAAACCAACGACATATCTTGGACTACCTTGAAGTAGAGGTTGGGATTGACATTGCTTCTTGTGAACCCCAACTTCACAAAATAACTATCAATGTGGGCATACCATGCTCTATGGGCTTGCTTCAAACCATACAATGCATTCTTCAACCTGCAAGCATGTGTCTTTTGTTCCTCTAATTCAAATCCAAGTGGGGGGGAATGTTCTTCTCAAAACTCAAACTCCCTAAATGAGGTGTCATGGGGGTTTATCTCATCTTTCTAATAGCTATACTAATATGAGGTCTCTGGGGCAAAGAAAACAATATCTATAGTTTGTGGTGTTATTTCTCTCAAAATTCTCTTGGATATATTCTTTATGGATAAAATACATAAGGTGTTTTCTGTTGGGAGGTGTCATAATTATTGTAAGGCCTCCTAAAAGCTAGGGTTAGAGGCTGAAATCACCCCCAACGGAGTCTCCAAGGTGAGAGATATCAACCCACACTTTCTTTCCTCACCATACAAAGGAATGCATGGAAATCACACCCAAGGATATATATATTCTATTTTTTTCCCAAATAACAGTGCCAAAATACATTGTGGCTCCTAGAGACAACCTCCGAGTTGAGAAAGAAGCTCGGCGCCTAGTACATATTAGTGTCTGTTGAAGTTATTTTAGTCAAGATCAAGAGTTAAAAGTAAAATTATTAAAATCTAGTTCAATTAACTTAATAAAAGGAAAATAATAATGTATACATTAACAATATTTCATTCCAAATAATTAATGTTCAGGTGTGGTGGCCTACACACAGAGAGAGGATTTTCTTTAACTATTGTAGTATAGATGAAAGAAGAAATGAAATAAAGAAACCTAGTGGAGAGAGCTAGCGATATAATCATGTGCACGAAACTCCAGTAGAATTATAAAGAGACAAAAGGGATAAAATCAGAAACTATGGAGCACACTTTAAGGACTTCAATATCACACACTACAGGTACCATTTTCCATGACGTCACATGGATAAATTTGATATACAAGACTAAATTCCAACAACTACAATTACATAATTTATGAGAGGAAAGAAACATATCTTAAAATTATAAATAAATATAGAATCACATACTCCACATATCAATGCTTGGAATCACCAAAAACATCTTCATTAATCTTCAGGAACAAAATACATCTCATAAATCTTCAAAAAATTCATAACTTGTAGAAAATCACAACCTCTCGAATGGAAAATAGAACCCCTACTAATGATTTCTTCATCCCTTTTATAGGGAGAGTTCAAACAAAAAAACCTACCAAAATATATTAAAGTGCTACATATGTCTAATATATTCAGTTGTGTGATTGTGCCAATGGCCTAGTATTCTTAATTATTACATAATATACTTGATTCCTTCTTGAAAATAAAATATTTACAAAATTTCAAAATGATAGTGGTGTGTCATGATTTCTAAATCAAAAAAAATCTTCAGTGTTTTCTCGCTTGATCCCTTGAAGTGGACCCATGCTCCACTATCTGGACTTGTGGTGGGTTAACTGGTTGATAACACCTTACCATAGGATTAGATCTGGTGTGGGAGTATGAATAAGGGAATTGTAGGCCATCCTTAAATTTGTGAGCTCAATGTAATTTGGCTTGACCATGAACAAGGTATTCACAACACCTGGAAGTATTTATGTAGATAATTGACTATGGTTCTACCCTAGAGAGTGGCATAATTTTCATGGGAGGAGTCCACCTTTCTCTTTCCTTCAACTACTAATTGCCCATAATTCTTCCATGATATTAGATTCCCTTTGAAATCCCAACATCTAGGCAATCATGCTCTCATTCTCTAATCAAAATTAGAGTTGAATGTTGCAACCAATTTTTCAATCCCCTTCACACATTATTTAGTACTATCCCTTGCTTCCTTCTTATGGATCAATTTTGAAATTTCCATGGTCACACATATCCTATCAATGACGTATATTACCCTCAACTCATCAGCTAACTTCTCATTGAGGTGCTTGATAAATTTCCTAGTCATGCTAGAATTATTAGAAAAGAACTCCTTGGATGATAGGATAGAGAATTTAGTTGTATTTACTAAAACTTTATACTCTGCAACCAATTTTATGTGTCCCTGTATATTCTTTATTTCAAAGATGATATCATCCAAAATTATCTTCCTAGATTCAATGAGGGACTCTAAAAACAAGGAAATGGGAAGGATTTTTGGGTTGGCAGGAAATTATGCATTTGGGGTCATAATTACTTAGAGAAAGACATGTTTCTCTCCAGATGAGAGCCCAATGTAATCATAGAAGAGTGAAATATCTGTAAAATTATCCAAATTCGGTGATTGCATATAAATGAAGGCGTTTTGTGTCAATTTGAGTGTGACCTCTAGAATTCTTTCGTCGGTGGATGAGATACAAAAATTCTTCTCTTTGACATAGGTATCCATAAGCCCGAATATGAATTATGGGAAATGGTATATTTTTTGGGTAACTAGGTGATACACCCCTGACTCAGTGACTCAAAATGGATCTTCCTTGTGTAGGTAGCATCCATATAAGTTAAAACGAAGTTCTGATAGGTTGAGACAGAAAAGGGAATCATGAATTTTCCCATATGTTTCCATGAAGGGTTCAATGTGGCCCGAGGATTTTGGATATTGTGTTTTTGGGGTTTTTCGTGAGTCCTTATATAATTTAAGTATGGAGAAAATTTTTGCAAGGACAGGGATACTATGGATTACTTGGTCAGTGGAGGGAATTGGATGTTGAGGGTGAACAAATATCCTCACATTGGTTGACAGTTGGGCTTATGTAGTTGTGAATGGGCTAAGTGACAAGACACAACATTATTTTAAATAAAAAATTCAATTGCAATAGTCATTTCATGAGATTTTATAGGCAGGACACAAAATACGTGATGTGGAGTAGACACATGGCAGCGTTTGATTGGGTGGAGAGCAAGGGAGGGGGTGATGTCTTAAATAGTTTCTCACTTGCCTGATAGTGGTCCTGACTATTAACATGATCGGGACGTTATCCTGATAGGTGGCAGACCCATTTTACCTCCTTCGGTTAGGTGCCTAGGCAGACTTGGAGGCAAGGTTCGACCCCCACGAAATTCATCACAACCGTTAATTTGCACAATGAGTTTTGTTGACCTTGACTATCTGAGGGAAAGCATTGACTTAAATTTCGTGCTTGTTACCCCTCCAGAGCTTCTCTATGGTGAGGCCACTCCGGGATGGGAAATGATCTGCCCCATATGTGGCCGACCTATTCACTGAAAATAGTGTTGACTTCTAGGCCCACTCCACGTGACTCCTTACACTCTGGGATATTCACCTTTAAGGTATGACCCACCTAATACTTGTTCTCTAATGAGCTTGAATTTGGATGCCCTGGTGCCCTATTCGCTAGAATCCGAACTCTTTTTGAATTGTGATTTGAATTTTTTATGGGATTTCTAGCTTGTCGACCTCCAAATTTTGTCACAGGATTTCATCCCTTAAAAGATCCAAGGAACAAAAAGGTATTTCCATCGCCATCATTTAATACTCCCTTGTCTCCAGCCCCTCAGAAGTCTGACTCTTTTTGTAATATAATTAGAAATAGTTACGAGATTCTGAGTTTTTGGGTTTTTGACTTTTATAGGCTCAACTTTGACTCTCTCTATATTTTGATCCAGGAGACTATTTGTAGAATTTTTTTATACCATTGGAAAGATCTTCCAGAGAAATTTCTATTTGAGTGGATCCGATGTGCTATTTGAGCTCATATGATACCTAAAAAATGGCTTCCATATATGCTATTATTTTCACCTTGATCCTTCTTCTATAATAAAAACCAAAGGAAGGATGAGGAGGATACAATAGAAATTTTTGTAATTGCTGGTTGGGAACAACTATATTGGATATATTGGAAGTTTGACTTCACATGAATTGATCTCTTTTTGGTTACATTAGGGTTTAGTTTTATATTATTTACGGTTTTCTCGGTAGAATAGTTATGCATATATTTTCCTTTCATAGTTAGTTTCACACCTTGCATTATGTTTTCTATTGTATTTTATTCCTACCTTTCCAGTATTGATTTCCCTTTTTATTGTAGGTAGTTTTTTATCACTTTATGACAAAGTGCATTTATTTTGCATTCAACATCATATTCTTGCATTTCTTACATTACATTAAATTTTCTCTTTTATTTTGTACTTGGTTTTTTTTTCCTACATTGTCCTTCTCTTTATTGCATTGTGTTGAGCATATATTTTTACATATAAGCTTTATTCTTTGAATCGCCTTTTTCAAACCCATGCATAGTAAAACCAGCACCCCCGCCACCCCATGACATGTCATATTACAATTAAATATTAAAAAAAAATATGTTGGGGGGCGGGTTGTCAATCCCGCCACCCCCACCGGAGCTCACCATACAAAACAACGGTAACATATACATATATTTGAATTGGGGGCGGGCCACCTCCAGCAAACCTGCCACCCTTGTAGCCTATGTCACCTTATTATGATGTGCCACCATTAACCAATGGTTCTGGTGGGTGTCGAACCCGCCTGGCTTAATAGTCGGTCGGTCCTCCGGCGGAACCACAACCATATATTTCAAAAAACAATGCAAACATTCCAAACCGCATATATATATATATATATATATATATCTATATATATATATATATAGACATATATATATGTGTGTGTGTGTGTGTGTGTGTGTGTATATACATATATATGCACATCATACCATAAAATCCAGCAGAGGCACGGTTGGGTTGGGCCACGTGGATCAAACCCGCCCACCACCAACAGTCCTTATATACATAAATATCACAGCAAAACGGAAGGGGTGAGATTTGACCCCCCCGACCCCTCCTCCGCCAGTTAAGGGAGCTCATTGTTATGCCAGTAGAGGTTCTTTGAGTACTCCACCCACCAAATGCTGTATACACCTCATATGCACAGTGCGCCAGGCAGACCAAGTATAGGTGGGCACTCAGTTTGAGGCAGTGGAACCCTGAGCCATTCAGGGAGTCAGTGGAACCATGATCTGAGCCACATTTTAAGAGGGCCCAGAATTGCCCAATGTCCAAATTGGGAAAATTTTATATGGATTCTACACCTCTCGGTTATAGGAACCTGATGGCATTGTCCATTTCTACAACAAAGGTCTCCATTTTTTGGGCATTTTCTAGATTGGAAGTATAAGGGTGTTTTATGTAATTTTTCTTGTAATTCTTCTTCTTATTGCCACTTAATGAATGAAGGCCTCCACACTGTTGAGCAGGGCCTAGAGACGTAGTTCAAATTGGAAAAACTCCATAATCAATTTTTGTTGTCTTGGTATCATGTGTGTCATGGTCTCTTTGTTATTCGTTTTATTTGTTTATGTTTCATGATTTTAAATGCTATATTATATGTAATTATTTAATGCATTTATAAGCAAAAGATATTTTATCAAGTGGTATCAGAATAGGTTTTTATCAATGTGAATTTCATGAGTATATGCTAACCAGAAACAAGTTGGAAAGAGGCGAAGGAAAGCTTAAGTATTTTGATCCCAAAGCAGGACGTGAGCGATGAAGAAGAAACATGGCAGATGAGGAAGCTCATTGGGAAGAAGAGCAGAATTACCGCAAGGCATTCTACAACATGGCAGAGAAAGTAGACAAATTTTTTTGCAAAGTATGAGAAGATCGTCAAGCCCGATAAGAAAAATGCAGATGACCATGGATTAGTAAACCATGGAGATGGTGGAGAAGATCCCCCTCCCTCTCCATCTTCTAGTGACAGTTCCTCTTCTTTTTCTCATCATTCTTGCAGATGTCAAAGACATACATCTAAGAAAATTTTCCTTAAACTAGATGTAAAGTTTGAATTGCCTATGTATACAGGAGAATGTAATGTGGAAAAGTTAAACAGTTGGATAGACATATTGAGGTCTAATACCAGATTCAATAGATCAAGAAAGACAAGGAAAAGATCCAGTTGGCATCCCTTCATATGAGTGGCACCGCTCTCGTTTGGTGGGAGAGAAAATTGCAAGGTAGCAACAATCTGGGTATCATTCTCTCCTCATGGTCATATTTTGTTTCTGCATTGAAACTCATTTTTACCCATTGGGCTATAAGAAAAAATCATTAATGGAATGGCAACACCTAAATCAAGGCAAAGGCCAAAAATGTGTAAAAATTCACTAAAGAATTTAGGAAACAAGCACTGAACTTAGACATTTTGTTAGATTCACCAGAGATTGTAACTAAGTATATTGGTTCTTTACATGGTTACATAAGACATTCATTATTATTTTTTGAGCTTGTCACTATCAATGAGGCAAGTGTGAAGGCCATGCATCTTCACAACAAGGAGACATATGAACAAAATAACCATCCAAAAAGAGTCACAGCAACAAAGATAAGAGGAGCAAAGACCTCTTGCACCCATTGTGAGAAAGAAGGACACGACGAAGACAGTTGTTGGAAACTGCACCCTCAGCTAAGACCTAAGAGGGATGAAAATAAGGAGAGGTAGAAGATATATGCCACCATGCAACAAGATAAAAATTCAGAATCAGAGGAATATGCGAAGGTCATAGCTGTGGGAGTTGCACAAGGTAGACCAATTGACTTGGGATCGGATTCCGTTGATGAAAGGAGGATTTCAGCTCTTGGAATGGCAGCAAATGGACCCATCGATTTGGGTTCAGATTCAGGCAATCAAATAGAAATTTCAACACATAGTGTACCAAATATGAAAAGATCACCCAATGCAGCATGGCTCCAGGAACTTGAGGAGATGAATCAAAGCATTCAAGTAGAGAATACTGAGCTGAGGAGAATCCTACAGGAAGTAGAAAAGGAGAAACAAAGGTTTCTATGCCAGCTGTGAGCTAAGGATGAGGCCTTGGAGAAGCTCGAGCATAACCCCCTTGAGGTAAAAAGTGTTTCTTCAATTTCAAATACTTTTCATGATGAAGATTTTGTTTCTTTTGAATACCATACTATAGGTCTAAGATCCAAACTGTTGAAGAAGATGGGGTGTCAGGGAAAGGGCCTTGGCATTAATGACCAAGGAATCATAAACCCTATCAAAGTAGAAGAATTACCTCATCATGCAGGACTTGGGTATGTCAGGAAGGAAGTTGGGGAATGCTCCAAGATAGCTAGCGACCCACCAACGAGAGATGATGAGAGAACCTCATCACATCCTAGCAACAGTGATGGATCCATGAGCCCTTATTAGAGGCACATCGGGAGGAAGCATTCCAAGACAATTCAGAAAGTATGGAGGAAAAAGAATCGTTGTAGTTGTTGCAATGAGGTGAGACACTAAAAAGCCGCGTGTCTGATAATCCATGCCCCGAGATCATCGATAGGGGAGCCGACATGTGAAAATTTTCAAAAAATGAATCCACCACATTCATGGTGGTTTGCTTCATTATGTAAAAGATGGTTTTTTTAGATGTAGTAGCTTGTTGTGGCCATAATTTGTAAATCATGTGTGGCGAATAAATGTAAAAGTGATGATGTGTCTTCCATCGCTTCAAAATGAAACGATGACATTTTTGGCCTTTTGAGTGGATGAAGTATTGTGTTTTTACTATGTAATCCTTGACCAATGAGTGTGTGCTATAAACTCTTGGCAAGTGAGGGGTTGTTTGAGTCATGTGTGGTTTACAAAAGATGTACCAAATTTGTGCGCATGTGATTGAAAGTATGGTTTAGCGAAGACACAAGCAGTGTGCTGGATGTGTTAATGCTTTTGGTGGTCCAAAAGCTCTTTGTGGGGAGGATTGATCCAGGAGGATCTCAGAGGACAAGATGGCTTCATCCCGATTCTAATGGTGTGAATGGATCTCCAATCCGAGCCCGTATGGAGAAGTTGGAGCGAGTCAAATTTTTGGTCAAAGTTAGGCAGTGGACCAGGCTTAATTGTCCCACAAATTCACCGTCAACCGGCAAGGGAAATTAGCTCCCGAAAATGGGTGAAATTGTGGCCTTGTTAATTTTCCCAATAACCCTTATTTTCATTAGACTGGAAAACGACCATTATATTGTAAAAATTGAAAAAAAATATATAAAAAAAATGGGGTGGTGGGACACCATTCCCACCACCCCATGACATGTCATATTAGAATTAAATATTAAAAAATATATATATATGTTGGGGGGCGGAGTTTCAACCCCATCGAAGCTCACCATACAAAACAACGACAATATATACATATATTTGAATTGGGGGCACGCCACCTCCGGCGGACCCACCACCCTTGTAGCCTCTGTCACCTTATTAAGATGTGCCACCGTTAACCAACAGTTTCGGCAGGTTTTGAACCCGCCCAGCTAAATAGCCAACTGGTCCGCCAACGAAACCACAACCATATGTTTTAAAAAAACAATGCAAACATTCCAATCTGCATATATATATATATATATATATATATATATATATATATATATATATATATATATATATATATATATATATATATATATTTGCACAACATACCATAAACTACGGCAGAGGCACGGTTGGGTCAGGCTACGTGGAGCAGACCCGCCCACCGCCAACAGTTCTTATATACATAAATATCACAACAGAACGAGAGGGGAGGAATTTGACCCCCCGACCCCTCCTCCGCCAGTTAAGGGAGCTCACCGTTACGCCAGTGGAGGTGATTTTATCACTCCGCCCACAAAATGATATATAAACCTCATATGCACAGTGCGCCAGGAAAACCAGTTACAGGTGGGCATGTAGTTTGAGGTGGTGGGACCTTGAGCCATTCAGGGAGGTAGTGGAACCATGATCTGAGCTACATTTTTAGAGGGCCCATAATTTTCTAGTGTCAAAATTGGGAAAATTTTATATGGATTTTACACCTCTCGGTGACATGAATCTAATGGCATTGTCTGTTTCTACAACATAGGTCTCCATTTTCTGGGAATTTTCCAGATTGGAGGTATAAGGGTGTTTTATGTGATTTTTCTTGTATTTCTTCTTCTTCTTGCCACTTAATGAATGAAGGCATCCCCATTATTGCATAAGGCCCCGAACGTAGATTGAATTGGACGAACTTCGTAATCAATTTTTGGTGTCTTGGTCTCATGCGTGTCATGGTATTTTTGTTCTTCGTTTTATGTGTTTATGTTTCATGGTTTTAAATGCTCTGTTATCTATAATTAGTTAATGCATCTATAAGAAAAATATCTTGGATCAAGTCCCTCGTATTGAAACTGTATCCCGAATATCTATTCATGAGTCTGAACTACTAACAAGGAAAATATGAGTAGATACTCATGGGGAAAAATAATTAGTTTATATGACCTACATCTATAGCCTAACTTTTGTTTATGTTTATGGGTGAAACTTTAATGTTTCTAGTCCAGTTTAACCCCTAAATTTTGTTTATGTTTATAGCCTAAATTTAAGGGTAAATTTTAGATGCCTAAATTTTGTTTAAAGGATTCTACTGGATTAGAAGCATCTAAAATTGCACCCAAAAAATGGGTTATTTTAGGAAGCTTTGTTCCTATTTTGTTGGCTTTGTTGGCTATATTTTCATTCTTAATGAATAATGAAATATAATTTAGACCAAAGTTAGCAATTATATTGGGTGTGGAACTTTCGGATATAGGTTACCTGGGTGGTACTCATCTTTCTCAAGTCTTTAGTCTTTGACCTCCTTTCTGTCCACACATTCTTGTTTATGAAGCAAGGCACATTCTTGCAGCTTATCTACTTGGATTCCAAGTATATGAAATTATTTTGGAATCATTGGAATGTTGGGTGTATGTTATATTATTTCCACGATTAGTCGCACACGCGGGGCCGCGGGGGTCGATAGCCTCTTCTGGGAATTGGCCCTCTGCCAGCAGGGGGTCAAAGGGGCGGCGACAACAATAAAAAAATTGGACCCTATTTTTCAAAAGTACGTACCCGCCCATGGTTTTGCACATGGTATAGGAGTACGATGGTTTTTTCCCCCTGGTATTTTTGTAGATCCGGTCAATGGAACTATGGTTATGTTCTAATTCAGGGTTAATGGATTGGGGTTTATGTATGCTTCGGCACGTATATATATGTGTTGTAACACTAAAAAGAATATAATGAAAAATCAAGCTAGTCGTCCCGATTTGGGATCCAGGGGAAAATCTCTGTGTTTATCTGTTTTATGTTTTATGCTCTTGCTATTGTTTATTTTCTGTTATAAGAATCGTGTGTAGATATTTTTGTTCAGGGTTAAAACCTACATTTGGTATCAAAGTTGTTTCGGCTTCAAGGGGATGCCTTTGTTGTTGAGGGTTTTTTGCTCGGGCCTGTGGTAGACCCTGTGCAGTGGGAGATCTGCGGGATCGATTCTTGCGGTGAAAGAATATGGTGAGCGGCGGAAAGATAGAGATCGAGAAATTTAATGGTCAGAGTTTTTAGTTGTGGAAGCTCAAGATGGAGGATCTGCTGGTGGATAAAGATCAGTGGATCGCGGTAGATCCAGGTACTAAACCAACGGCAATGTCAGATGAAGACTGGAAGAAACTGGATCGGAAGGCTAAGAGCACAATACGGTTGTGTGTCTTAGATTCAGTATTGTTGAATGTATCTGGGGAAGCTACGGCGAAGAATTTGTGGGAAAAACTTGGGACTTTGTACCAATCTAAGTCTCTGGTGAATAAGTTGTTCCTGTGGAAAAAGCTGTATAACCTGAGGATGAAGGATGGAGACTCGGTGACAGAGCATCTGAATGCCTTCAATACTGTGGTAAGTCAGCTGTCATCTGTTGATATTAAAATCTCAGATGAAGATAAGTGCATCAGTTTGTTGTGTTCTCTACCAGATTCGTGGGACAGTCTGGTTATTGCAATGGGTAGCAATACAACCACCTTGAATTTTGATGACATTGTCTCAGCCTTGCTGTCGGAGGAAATGAGACGGAGAAATATGGAGGGTCAGAATGGAGATGCCTTATCTGTACGAGGAAGGTCCCAGAACAGAAACAAGAATAAGGTTTCGAGTGGGAGATCGAAATCTAGAGGGAGATCTAAATCTCCTGGAAAGTTTGTAAAGGTGTGTTGGAAATGCGGAAAGGAAGGGCACTAAAAAAAGGATTGCAGATCTAAAGCTCCTGAGAAAGGAAAGGGATCTGAGGATGCTTCTTCTGCAGAGGCAAAAACCACCTCAGATGAAGGTGGGGATGTGTATTTGGCTTCTTCTTCAAATACACATGTAGATCATGAGTCATGGTTGATTGACTCAGGTGCATCTTTTCACTTCACTCCCCACAGGGAGTGGTTCTGCGAGTATGAGAAATATGATGGTGGTGATGTCTTCCTAGGGGATGATAGGAAGGCCAGAATCGTCGGACGTGGAAAAGTCAAGTTGAAGCTGCAAGGTGGAAGGATTAGAACACTTACTGGTGTTCTGCATATTCCTGCATTGGCCAGAAATATGATTTCTATAAGCAATATGGATGATGCAGGTGTAAAAACAGTGTTCGAGAAAGATACCTGTAAGATGGTTCGGTCAGCACTGGTATTAATGCAGGGAGTTAGGATTGGAACTCTGTACAAGCTTCAAGGTAGCGTTGTTATTAATGGGTGCAACATTTCTGTGGTTACTCAAAGTGGAACGGAAAGCCTAGCGGTCTCTGGAGATAAGACCATGCTATGGCATCAAAGGCTTGGACATATTGGAGAGAAGGGCCTTCAAATACTGCATATAATATTCCCAATTTTTCACCAGTTAATTGGAATATTAGAGTTCGTAATTTTTCTAATTAATTAAGTAAATAAGAGGGTGGAGGGACCCATAAACCCCATAGATGAATAAAATCCACTTTTGGTGTGTGTATGTGGGTTATTTAGATAGTAGATACACATTATGGAGTAGTGGAGTATCTTATTAATGAAGGAAGAGTGGAGATCATGGATCATTAATGGGGAATATCATGGAGGTAGTGGAGGAGTAAAATTAAGATCATGGAGGAATAAAAGTAAGATCATAGAGAAATAATGATGAAGTGATTGAAGAAGTGGTGCATTAAATGCACACATGATGAAGAGAGTGGAAAGCAATTGCAGATATGATGGAGATCATGGAGAGACAATGCAATATTCATGGAGCCTAGTGCCCACATGCGTAATACAGTAATGAGGTGGGCCAAGGCTAGGGGAGGCTCACAAAGCATAAAAGGAAGGTGAAGGAAGCCATAGAAGGCATGATTTGGATTTTATATCTTGGATTTTCATTTGACATTTCTTTACATGCTTCAGCTATTTAGCTAAGTCTGTCGTGTTGTTTAACACACGAGTGTTCCCGAGCAGGAATCCCACCCTTATCCATGGGGGACTTCGAGTGCCCACTATGGAAAGGTTTCTTTGAGCATGCATTCATCATTAGGAATTGGTGGCACATTCAGCCCCTCTCTACAACACATACAAATTCAGGAATTATGCATTCTTGCTTGAGGGTTTGAGAGGAGGAAGGTAGTTTCTAGCATTTCAGCTAGGGAACTGGTGGAGGATTCATCCTTTCACCTTGTGCTTTAAGATAAGTCTTCCAGGAGCATAAAATTGACATCCAACATCATGCCAAAATTACACACATCCATGCGGCAGTAATCCCCCTAGGAATTGCACAGTCCAATCATGTAGATCTATTGGAGGAAGGAAGTTTCCAGTATTTCAACTGTAAATCCTATGAGGGATCATCCCCTCACTTTGGTGAGATTGTTTCCATCAGTATTGAGATAATTTGCATCATCTATAATTAGGATATATCTTCAGCCTCCCTAATAGTGTGATCCATTCCAGCAGATGTGTATTTAGCAGCTGCAATCTTGAGAGGAGGAAGGAGGAGCTATATCTCAAGCTTCTAGCTTGGAGATCTGGAGGAGGGATCGACCCTTCATGAATTGAGTTGATTGTATATTATTGTAGCTATATTATATTAAGTTCATGCCATATATCTACATACCCATCAGTTGTATATTGCAAGCCCTAAGAGGGTGATTTTCCAAGGTTTTATAATCTGGAAATTGTTTCTGGGTTATTTTAGGTTTTCATCATAGAGCCCAGATCTAAAATCTCGGCATCATTCGAGCTCTGTAACAACTAGATCTACGCATTCACTTTCAGCCAGCAGTTATATTTCCAACATTTGCAAAAGGAACAATGCAGCATGGCCTCCAACAGATCAGCAGTTATGCAGTGCCTTTAGTGAAAGGACTTCAGGGTCACTCTAGCTTTCTCTGTTGGCTTGAGTGTTTCTATTTTTTAGCACTATTGTATCAGTGTATTTCACCTCCTAACAATAAAATGGCTCAACTATTTGCATATTTGTATGGTGTTTATATATTATGTGTAAATTGTTGTAGTTTCCAGCTATTGTGTTGTGTATTACCGTCTTTTCCAATTTTGGGATATTACAATGGTATCAGAGCATGATCTTTGGCTCAGCTTGTGGTCAATATCTCTTATGACATAAGAAGAAGAAGTAGAAAGAAGAGATCTACAATGACGGAGGGATTGAGTTTTGCCACACTTATCTTTATATCTATGCAAGATCTCTCAAAGGAGGTCAAACAAATGAGAAGGGAGAGGCAAAAGGAGACCTCAAGAAGGTTTCAGAATGAGGAAGGTCCAAGCACTTCCTATAAGTAGCAGAACAAACCGGCAATGCAAAGAGCTCCCAAACAATCTACTATGTCCACTTTCTTTACAGAGGAGGGTGAATTGAATGGAGATGAATTATACTTAGAACATGAGACTATAATTGAATATCTTGCATAGTACAATTCACAGTCTAGAGCATTCAAGGAGAATCTAACTCTCCAACAGTTTTTTCAAATCAAAGAAGAACAGAGATCTCGCATCAGAAATAGAAGAAAGAGGCACATACATAATAGATTCTTCTTGTCTACATTTGATGGATCATCCACAAGCACAGAAAAATCTTGGAGGAAGAAGTTAGATGCATTCTTCCTACTACATCCAGTGGCGGAAAGAGAGGTTGTAGAGATTGCAGCGCTGCACCTTGAGAGTGAAGCAAAGGATTGGTGGTTCAGTCATTTGAAACATGCAAGAGTGATTGCTTATGCAAACTTCACTCAGAGGGTGATAAATAAGTTTGATAGAAGAAAACCAGAGACACTTTCCATAGATACATTTCCCATCATTGATGAGAAAGTACATGAGGAGCAAAGGGAAGATGTCAGCATTATCACTCCGGAAGAGGAGCAACTACCACCACCACCAATTGCAGAAGTACTTGCATGAAGGGAAGGAGCACTTGCATCTTTGAAAGATGGTCTTGAGCTCTTGAAATTGGGAGACTCATGCATGAGGAAGAGGAGGCAGATACCAGCGCTAGTATAGTAGAAGAGGAGCAGCCATCACCATTACCAGTAGTTGGAGAAGCTATTGCACTGGTTGGAGGAACTCTTGTAGCTTTGCAAGATGTTCCCAAGTTTCAGTTGATCCAAGCTGGTTTGCAAACATTTCCATCTCATATTATTCCAACACCTAAGCTTGATATTTGTGAGATCATGCCATCAAGGAAATTGCATAACCAAGGATTAGAGCACCTTGCTGATTTGGAGCAGCAAACTATCACTGCGCAGAGGACCCTTGATTTTTTCAAGGAGGAGGTGTATATCTGTCCTGGTTTTTCACTGTTGAGATACACACAACACTTTGTGTTGAAGTGTGGAGTTTCGGAGGATAGGATGAGCATAGTCCTAATTAGTACAATGTCGAGCTATGAGTTCAACATTGTGTATGGCCATGAGACAGTAGATGCACCATCATGGAGATTAGCAGCGCTGTCACTGAGGAGCAATGATGATTTGGGGCCCAATTATTCTTGGAGAATTTCGAGGACCGCTTCACACATGAAGCATTGGAGGGACATATGATAGATGGTAGACATATTATGATGGCTAAAATTTTCCATTATCAAGATGGAGCTTTCTTGATGAGCATGTCACAGCTTAAAGATGAATTCCTACCTACAACATATGTATAACCTCTTAGGTTCTATCGGGCCATTGGTGAGAGGATATCATGGAGAGACCTCAAGGAGGTTGCACTTAAACATATCATGGAGTGCAAAGGTTATCATCGGATTGAGGAGGATGGTATTCTCCATTGGGTGGATACCAAGTTGGAGCATGATAGGAGTCATCACCCACATTGGGATGGGTGGGTGAGGATGATGAGCCAGTGGTTGAAAGGCTACTTGCATATATATGATACGGGTCAGCAAGAAGCATGGTTGCGTTGGTTTCTTTTGGGTGAGTATGGTTACTACCCAACATTTCACATTTTTATGATCCATACATCAACAATATTGATGTCAACCCAAGCAGCACCAGGGGCTAACCCAATATTGCATGGGAATTTTGACCTACCAAATTACTATATTCTGGTTCAATAATGCTTTTTATGGTTTCTACTTGTCGATATGTTTTCGTTGATATATGGCACACCATGCAATTCTTCATGATTTGAGAGATATTCATGTTTGAAGTTTATACCCCCAGTTAGTGGGCTAAAACCCCATAGGGTTGTGGCATGGGTCATTGAAACGTCATAATTAATATTTTTTAAGCTCCTAAAACCCCTCCCATGTTCACTTGTTGAAGCCCCTCTCAACCTAAGCATTTATATAAATTGTGATCCTCGTTTCCTCCTTATGCAAGGGATTTCGCCATCTGAAACATGTCATCGTGGAATTTTCTCTCTAACTTTTTTTCTACGAAGGTTCAAAAGCTGAAATTTTTATGAGGAAAATTAGAAATCCTGAGGAAGTTTCTGTGAAAATTTCAAATCAAGGTGCGCAATATTTTCAAAGATATGATCTATGGAAGTTAGGATTTTTGCAGGCTCCTGAAATTCATCTCAAAGAAGTGACCTTGGTAAAATCATCATAACTCTCTCTCTAAGTATCGGATTGGAATTCCGTAAAAATTGGAAGATATTTCATAGGCTATAGTTTTATCTCTATCATTTTCATAGCTAAATGAAGAAACAGTGACACGTGGCACACCATACAAGTTCACTCTGCTGAAACAGTCCATAATTAGGGCATTGTGAGATAATGGGTATAACTCTCTCTTGAAGAATCAAAATTGGGTCAGACCTATGGCATTGGAAATATGACTCAGAGGAATAATACAGGACTAACCACCAAGGTGCATAACAACATCAATAAGTTCATCACATGAAGTCTTCAAGTGGGCAGCACTGCGTACAATCATTGTAAAGGTATCATTGTACTTAGTCATTGTAAATACATTATTGTACAAATTGTACTAGTGTCTATTTTCCAAGGGTTGAAGAGGCAGTGTTGGGAGGTCTAGGATCATCATTAGGTGGTTGTGTCAAATTTGGGGTTATGGTCTAGTATATCTTCTTCTTCTACATTATTCTATATCATTGTAAAGTGGACCATTTTCCCTGGTACGGGAGTCCATTCTTCTTTTATTCTTCTATAGGGTGGTAGGGTGGTGCTAGGGTGAGTTGTAGCTCATTGGGTGTTGGGGCATCCATTCAGTTGACTACTGAAGAATCTCGGGCATTGGAGCGTCCATCCAATGGGAGCTGGAGAAGAATGCTTTTCTAGATTCTAGGAAGTTGGAGCTTTATTTTCAATTGGAGTTGAATATTAAAGAATTATTAGAAAAGCATTAGGTGGTTTTTGTCCCGGAGTGCGTTTCCACCCTAAAAAATGTGTGCATTTGTGTTCCTTTTGTTTGCTGCTATCATTGTACAAAAACTTATAATAATTGAAGATTAACTAATACTCTAATTGAAAGGAACACTAATTCACCCCCCCCCCCCTCTCAGTATTTCCAACAATTGGTATCAGAGCTTGGTTACTTCAATAGCAGTTTAACAGCTAGAAGGAGGTAATGGAGCATACCAAGTATGGTGTACCTCTGTTCAATGAAAATAATTATGCACTCTGGAAAGGAAGAATGGAGTTCTATCTCTTGGTGAAAGGTTACAAAGTATGGGACACCATTCAAAATGGATTTACATCAACCACGGATGAACAAGGTAAGAAGAATTTGGTAAATGATGCAAAAGAAAAGAATATTATTATCAGTAGACTTATTAGATCTGCTTATCATAAGGTGTTGGGTTGTAAAACCGCCAAAAATGTATGGTACAAGCTTGAGAATATATATGCAGGGGACTCAAATGTCAAAGAAGAAAAGCTTCAAATCTATAGAGCAAAATTTGAGCAACTCAGAGTGAAAGAAGATTGCAACATTGCTACATACTTCCAATACGTTGATGAAATAACCAATACCCTGGAAGGATTGGGAGAGCCAATTGATGAGAAGAATATTATATGAAATATTCTTAGAACGTTACCAGGGAGATTCAACCCAAAGGTATCGATCTTAGAATACAGTGCAAATATGGACAAACTCGGCAAAGAGGAATTACATGGAGTTCTCATAGCATATGAAATGATACTTGATGAAGAAGAGGGTACTTCGCTTCTAGAAACTGCGTTCGTTGCATCTAACAAAACCAATAAGGATATACAACCTTCAATTGAAAATACATGCACCTGCAAGTGTGAAGAAAAGGGAGATGATGAAGAAGGTCTTTCAGATGAAGAATATGCTTACTTCACGAGAAAACTAAAAATTGGTAAGGGAAAATTCAAAGGTAAACTTACATTGATATGTTTCGCCTGTAATGAGGTTGGGCATTTCGCAGCAAAATTTCCAAACAGAAGTGATGGCAACTCAAAAGGAAAGAAAGGCTTTAAGAAATTCAACAAGCAAGGATCCAAAAGGAACTTTTTCTCTAAAGAAGATAGCTCATCATCCGATGAAGACAATGACAGCAAAGAAGAAGCCAATGAGAGAGTATTGTTTATGGCCAAGCACAATAAACAAGAGGTATCAAAAAATGAAGAAGAAGGATTGACCATAGAAGAATTTTATAAGGAAGCAATCAAGCTTATAAAAGATCTCAAGGCAGAGAAGATCCGTTCCAATACTCTTGAAGAACAAGTTCAAGGTCTCAAAATTGAAGTTGAAGAACACAAATGCATTGAAGAGTCACTTCAAAAGAAGTTGGAATAAAGCAACCAAGAAAGGGAGGAATTAGAAGCCGAAGTAGTCTCGCTACGTGAGGAAGTGAAGAAAGGAAAAACTATCCAAAACTATGCCAACAACTCAAGGGCATTGGAAGAACTCATCAACAATCAATGATCTTACAACGATAGAACTGGCATCGGTTACAAATAAGAACAAGCGGGACCTTCTACAACAAAATACAATGAACCTATGAGATCTAACATGCATGTAGACTTCACTGGACAAGATTCACAAGAACAACCTTGGAAGACAATTCCTCGACGAAAATTTCCATCCAGGGACCAACATATTTTTTATGGCTACTGTTATTCATGTGGAAAATTTGGTCATAAAGCTGCAGAATGTCTCACGTACCCTAGGAACGAATACAATTCCAAGAGATCTATCAAATATGAACCTCCCAAGGCTCAACGAAACATCAATAGATTTGAAAATTTAAGAAATAATATTGAATGTTAAAAATTTCGAAACTTTGGACACATAGCCAAAGACTGCAGACTTGAAAATCCTCCAGAAGAATCTTCGAAGCCACAGAACGAACGAAGATGGAAGAAGAATATGACTGATAATTTTGCTCTCAATTTCAAGGCTCAAAACAACAAAGATGTGTGGTATGTTGATAACGTTTTCTCAATGCATATGACCGGAGATAGAAATAAATTTGTATCTCTGAAAGAGAAGAAGGATGGAACCGTGTCCTTTGGAAATGATCTTCAAATGTTATAGAATCAGGTACTGTCACTCTTGGAAGAAAAGATGCTCTAGCCAAGAATGTTCTATTGGTTGAAAACATGAATCACAATCTTCTCAGTGTTGGAAAAATTTGTGATCAAGGACTCACAATACTATTCAACTCCACAAAATGTTAAATCAGGAAAGGCATGTATGGTGAAATTGTGGCTACAACAAGTCAAGCTCCAAATGACATATATGTTCTGGATGAAGCAACTAAAACATATCTAATAGCTAAAGAGGATGATATAATATTTGGTAGCAATGATTATCTACTAAGTAAGAAATTTTCTACAAAGGTGCAAAGTGATTTTGAGATGTCTTTACTTGGTGAGTTGACATAATTCTTAGGGCTTCAAATATCTCAGCAAGAGAAAGGAATATTTATATGTCAAGCCAAGTACATCAAGGAAATGCTCAAGAAATTTAAAATGGAAGATTTCAAACCCATCCTTACTCCAATGGTAACAGGTTGCAAATTGAGCATAGACGACTTATCTAAGGATGTGGATCAGAGGTTGTACAGATCTATGATTGGTTGTCTTCTATATGTAACAGCCTCCCACCCAGATGTTATGCAAGCAGTTGGACAAGTAGCAAGATTCCAAGCAACACCAAAAGAATCACATATTATTTCCATCAAAATAATTCTACGATATGTAAAGGGAACAACATAATATGGTTTATGGTATCCCAGGGGTAACAATCTAATTATTCATTCCTTTACAGATGCAGATTGGGCAGGAAGTGTTGATGATCATGAGATTACTCGTGAATCATTGGAATATCTTCGCCAGAAGCTTGGGATTCTCCCAAGTTGTCATTAGATTTTCCTTATTCAGAATATAAAGGGGGAGTGGAAGTGTGTACAGGTCCACAGGATGGTTGTGTGTCATGGGGAGTTACCCTTTTCCATTTATTTCAAAGGGGGAGAGAATGTTGTGGGAAGAGGTTTCATGATCGCAAGGGGAGTACTTGTGTTTCCATCAATGCCAAAGGGGGAGATCGTTGATCAGCGGTTGTCATTGATGTCAACCCAAGCAGCACCAGGGGCAAACCCAATATTGCATGGGATTTTTGACCTACCAAATTAATATATTCTAGGTCAATAATACTTTTGATGGTTTCTAATTGTCGAGATGTTTCCGTTGATATATGGCACGCCACGTAATTCTTCACGGTTTGAGAGATATTAATGTTTGTAACACCAATTAGTGGGCTAAAACCCCATGGGGTTGTGGCATGGGTCATTTAAAAGTCATAATTAACATTTTTAAGCTCCTAAAATCCCTCCCGTGTTCACTTGTTGAATCCCCTCTCAACCTAAGCTTTTATATAAATTGTGATCCTCATATCCTCCTTATGCAATGGATTTCGCCATCTAAACAGGTCATCGTGGAATTTTCACTCTAACTTGTTTTCTAAGAAGGTTCGAAAGTCTACGAAGGTTCGAAGCTGAAATTTATATTGGTGAAGCCAAAATCGGTGAAACTCATTTGTGAAAATTTGAATCAAGAATTACACAACATTTTCGGAGATATGATCTGTGGAAGTCAGTGTTTTTGCAGGATCCTAAAATTCATCTCAAAGAAGTGACCTTGGTAAAATTGTCATAACTCTCTCTCTGAGTATTGGATTGGAATTCCGTAAAAATTTTCAGATATCGAACAATTTTTAGTTTTTTCTCTATCAATTTCAGAGCTGAATGAAGAAGCAGTGACACGTGGCACACTGTAAAATTTCACTCTTCTGAAATAGTCCATAATTAGGGAATTGTAAGATAATGGGTATAACTCTCTCTTGAAGAATCCAAATTGGGTCGGACACAATGGCATTAGAAAGAAGCTTCAGAGGAATACTACAGGACTGAAAATCAGATATATAGGATCTGAAATAACAGAGATACACCAGATTCAATATCGAGCTCCTAGAAGGCAAAGAAAAAGCTAGATCATGTGTTGTCAAGGGTTGCAAAGGACCAGAATCTCTAGGGCAGCAAAGAAAAGCAAGGTGCAGAAGAGGGTAGCATGAAAAGAGAATCAACCAAGGTGCATAACAGCAACAAGAAGTTCATCCTATGAAGTCTTCAAGTGGGCAGCACTACATACAATCATTGTAAAGGTATCATTATACTAAGTCATTGTAAATACATTATTGTAAAAATTGTACTAGTGTCTATCTGCCAAGGGTTGAAGAGGCAGTGTTGGGAGGTCTAGGATCATCATTAGGTGGTTGTGTCAAAGTTGGGGTTATGGTCTAGTATATCTTCTTCTTCTACATCATTCTATATCATTGCAAAGTGGACCATTTTCCCTGGTACGGGAGTCCATTCTTCTTTTATTCTTCTATAGGGTGGTAGGGTGGTGCTAGGGTGAGTTGTAGCTCATTGGGTGTTGGGGCATCCGTTCATTTGACAACTGAAGAATCTCAGGCATTGGAGCATCCATCCAATGGGAGCTGGAGAAGAATGCTTTTCTAGATTATAGGAAGTTGGAGCTTTATTTTCAATTGGAGTTGAATATTAAAGAATTATTAGAAAAGCATTAGGTGGTTTTTGTCCCAGAGTGGGTTTCCACCTTAAAAACTGTGTGCATTTGTGTTCCTCTTGTTTGCTTCTATCATTGTACAAACACTGATAATAATTGAAGATTAACTAATGCTCTAATTGAAAGGAATATTGATTCACCCCCACTCTCAGTATTTCCAACAATCCATGCATTGCATAGCACTAGTGTGATGCAGCAACCTGAGGCATGCCTACACTAGTTATTATTGAGGGATTTTGGCCATCACATGACATATCCTATGTCAATAGGTGTGTTGTTGTTTGGGAAATTGCATGGCACTCACATGATGTGGAAACATGGAGCTTGGTTATGTTGGGCTGATATGAAATTCTACATGTCAATCAATATTTTGTTGCTCCATGACTTGCATTATGATGATGTGAGGTGGAAACAAGAATCCTTGTTGCTTTGGTTACTCTTGGGAGACTATGGATTAACATTCTCCCCTACCTTGCATGATGATGATGTAAGATGGAAACAATAGGCCTTACTATGTTTCCTTCTGTTAGGAGAGTATGACCAACATACTTGGTATGATGATGAGGTGGTATGGTAGCAAGAAGCATTATTGCGGTGGCTTCTCTTGAGAGAGTATGGCTACTACACTTGGTATGATGATTGTGTGATGTGGCAGCAGGAGGCATTGTTGCGGTGGCTACTATTGGGAGAGTATGGTCTGACATTTTACATGTCAACCCATATGTCTCTACTTCTTATTTTTCACAGTGTGAGATGATGCTTGGAGAAAGCAAGGCCAATAGGGCCAATGCTGAGGGCATGGAGAGATGAAATCTACTCTATGTAGCATGGGTTGGAGAGATAGTTCATGAGTTGGGACTTTCCACTTGGGGAAGAAACCACTCCACTTCATATGTCTCATGCATAAAGGAGGCTCTTGAAAAAAAAATGGTTTCTACTTGGAGATTCATTGATGAGGAGAGGCATCTAACTACACAGTTGGAAACCATTCTAGACATTATAGAGAGGGAGCTATGGAGCTGGTCATTCATGGCACATTGTCGTAGATGGAGGTACCTTCCATATGAGGAAGACATTTGGTGGGAGATAGATTGTTGTAGCATCTACTTTTGCATTTTCTTGAGGACAAGCAACATTTTTTGTGGGGAGGGCTCTAATATTCCCAATTTTCCACCAGTTAATTGGAATATTAGATTTTTTACTTTTTGTAATTAATTAAGTAAATAAGAGGGTGGAGGGATCCATAAACCCCATATATGAATAAAATCCACTTTTGATGTGTGTGTGTGGGTTAATTAGATAGTAGATCAGCATTATGGAGTAGTGGAGAAGCTTATTAATGAAGGAAGAGGGAGATCATGGATCATTCATGAGAAGATCATGGAGATAGTCGAGGAGTCAAAATAAGATCATAAAGAAATAAAATTAAGATCACAAAGCACTAATGATGAAATAGTGGAGGAAGTGGTGCATTTAATGCACACATGATGGAGAGAGTGGAGATTAAATGCAGAGATGATGGAGAACATGGAGAGACAACGTAGTCTTCATGGAGGCTAGTGGCCACATGTGCAGCATAGTAATGATAAGGGCCAAGGCTAGGGGAGGCTCACAAAGCATAAAAGGAAGATGAAGGCAACCATAGAACTCAGATTTCAGATTTGAATTTTAGATCTTGATTTTTCATTTGACATTTCTTTGCACGCTTCAGCTGTTTAGCTAAGTCTGCACTGTTGTTTAGCACATGGGTTTTCCCGAGCGAGAGTCCCACCCTTATCCATGGGGGACGTTGAGTGCCTACTCTGGAAAGTTTCTTTGAGAAGTTCTTCATCATCATGCATTGGTGCCACATTCAACCCCTCTCTTCACCACATACAGATTCAGGAATTATGCTTTTCTGCTTGAGGGTTTGAGAGGAGGAAGGTATTTTCTAGCATTTCATCTAGGGAATTGGTGGATGATTCATCCTTTCATATTGTGCTTCAATATTAGTCTTCCAAGAGCAGAAAATTGACATATGGTATCAAGCCAACATTATACACCTCCATGCAACAGCATTTCCCCTAGGAATTGCGCACTCCAGCCTTGTAGATCTATTGGAGGAAGGAAGTTTTTAGTATTTAAACTGGAAATCCTGTGAGGGAACATCCCCTCACTTTGGTGAGATTGTTTCCATCAATATTGAGCTAAATTTCATCATATAGCATCAGGCTATAGCTTCAGCCTCCCTGAATGCACAGTCCATTCCAACAGTTGTGTATTCAGCAGCTGCAATCTTGAGAGGATGAATGAGGAGCTAGATCTCAAGCTTCTAGATTGGAGATATGGAGGAGGGATAAACCCTTCATGCATTGAGATGATTTTATATCATTGCAGCCATCTTATATTCAGTTCATGCCATAGATTTTCATACCCAGCAGTTGTATTGAAAGCCCTAGGAGGGTGATTTTCCAAGGTTGTCTAATCGGTAAATACTTTTTGGGTTATTTTGGGTTTTCATCATAAAGCCCAGATCTGAAATCCCGACATCATATGAGCTCTGGAATAGCCAGATATACGCATTCCCTTTCAGCCAACAATTATATTTCCAACATTTGTAGAAGGGAAAATACAGTATGGCCTTGACAAATCACTTAGGTTATCGTGCCTTTGATGAGAGGACTGTAGTCCTCTAGTCTTCCTTGTTGGCTTGAGTGTTTGTATTTTTTAGCACTGTTGTACTTGCATTTTCACCTCCTTAATAATAAAATGGCTCAGTTATTCTGTCTATTTGTATGGTGTATTTAGTTCATTTGTTCATTGCCGCATTTTCCAGTTATTGTGTTTTGTATTACTGTCTTTTCCCATTTTGGGATATTACACTGTATGGCAATGGTATGGTAGAAGGTATGTCTAATTTCTCTTTGGATTTCGATTTTTGTGAACAATGTGTATATGGGAAGAAAAATTGTGTGAGTTTTTCTTCTATTTCTAAGGGCGAACAAGATATTAGTGTTGAGATTGCAACAAGATGATGAGCTTAGTGAAAAGAGTCACCTTCACTAAGTGGGCACTTCAAACTATTTTTGGCGCAAAGTCTATTTTTAGACTATGTCTATTTTTAGACATATGGATCATGTTCTATGAGCTGCAGGATGCTATTTGTGGATGGTTGGTCAAGTCAGGAAAAATAGATGGACTTCTATTTTTAGACATGTTGGGCGGAATCTATTTTTAGATTTCCAGTCTAAAAATAGATATGTCAAATATTATTAGCTCTTAATAATATTTGGACTCTAAACATTATCTTATTCTCTTGGAGCACTTCAGTTAAGTGCACAGATGTGGCACAGGAGCTAACAGAAGGAATTACGCTATTCCTGAGGGTCAAGTGGAGCTATTTCATAGAGACTTCAGTTAGAACTCATGATAGAGTTTGGTGTAGTTATTGAGGTAGTTGGTGGGGTTGTGTTCAGTTTAATTGAGTTAAACATAGTTGAGCTAGTTGTATCTAGTCCAACAGATTGATACACTAGTGAGAGTGGTGTGAATTAATTATTAATTAATTCAATAATTATTAACTCATTAATCAACTAAAGAATACATCAATTAACTACAGTGCATGGACAGTTTCAGTGGAGACCAGTGGAGAGGTAGGTGAAAGAGCAGGTTAACTATCAGTTGTGACTATAGTGTTGCATGATTTGCAACACCCAGTGATTGGAGATGCCAATGAGGATTGCGTGAGCAAGTCTGGACCAATTCAAGTTCATTCAGAGCCAATATTCAGTAGGGATTGCGCAGTAGAGGCAGGCTAGTAGGTGGCAAAGATCGGTGCATGGATTTGCTAGATTGGGCCTGATTAGTGTGTAGTGATTGTATTGTACTGAGAGCTTGACATGATCAGATTTGTATGAGGATTGTTACATGATATCTATGACATATATTATACATATAGTTGGGGTTTTTAGCTTTAGGCTTTCCCGTTAAAATATTTTGTTCATATGTGTGAATTTTTATGGTTTCAATGTGTGCATGCAATTGATTTAATTTCCGCAAGTAATGATCAATAGTAGAAGAGATTATGTATTGTGCATGAATTCAAATAGTGTGTGATCATGATAATCTTGGATGTATAATGCATTAGTTATATAATTTCTACAATTAGAGCTTGTGCACATTGATGTGTTTGGACCTGTGTCGGTTCCATCACTGGGTAAGTCTGTGTACTATGTTTCATTCATAGATGACTTCTCAAGGAATGCATGGATATATTTCTTACGGAAGAAATCTGAATTCTTTGACAGATTTAAAGAATTTACGGCTTTGATGGAAAACTAGACAAAGAAGAAAATAAAGGTGCTAATGACAGATAATGGTGGGGAGTTTTTCAAGAAGGAATTTGAAGAGTTCTATAAGAAGTGTGGTACAGCATGGCAGAAGACTACTCCATACACACCTCAACAAAATAGAGTTGCAGAAAGAATGAACAAAATGTTGATGGAAAAGGAAAGAAGCATGCTTAGTGGTACCAGGTTAGGACAGGAATTCTAGGCAGAGGCAGTGGAGACTACATGTTACCTGGTTAACAGATCACCTTCATCAGCATTGAAGGATAAGACTCCAAATGAGGTATGGACTAGTAAGAAACCCTCTCTTTCACATCTGAGGGTATTTGGATGTGATGCATATGTACATGTTCCAAAGAAAAGGACCAAGTTGGATAATAAATCTAAAAGGTGCATCTTTATTGGGTATAAGGATGGTTTAAAAGGTTACAAGCTTTGGAACCCAGAAACAAGGAAGGTATTTTACAGTCGAGATGTGGTGTTTAGAGAGGTTAAATATGTTGTAAAACATGAAGTCCTACCGAAGGAACCTAAGAAGATAGAGTTTGAGCTAAAGGAGGATGAATCAGACTCTAAAACAGAAGAAGATTCAAAAGAGGAAGAGCCACAAACTCCAGTTGTGAGAAGATGAGTTCGAGAAAGAAGACAACCAAAAAGGTATAGTCCATCTAATTTCTATTAAAAATTTTCATTAACTATTACTGATGATGATCCTAGAACTATCAGGGAGGAAATGGATTCAAAGGATGGAAAACTCTGGAAGGAGGCCATGATTGATGAAATGGAATCCTTGCACAAAAATGAGGCATGGAATCTGGTGGGGTTGTCGACTGGAAGGAATACCATCGGGAGAAAATGGGTGTTTAAGAAGAAGATAAATGTAGGAGGCAAGGTGGAGAAATACAAATCTCGGTTGGTAGCAAAAGGTTATTCCCAAGTGTTGGGAATTGATTTTGGTGATATTTTTTCTCCTGTTGCCAAGGTTACTTCTATTATATTATTTTTATATTTTGTTGTTGCATTTGATTTTGAGGTAGAAAATATGGATGTGAAGACAACATTTCTTCACGGGGTTCAGGAAGAGGAGATCTACATGAATCAAACTGAAGTATTTATGATGAAGTGTAAGAAAGAACTGGTATGCAGGTTAAAATAGTCTTTGTATGGGTTAAAAAAATCACCAAGGATGTGGTATCAAAAATTTGATACCTATATACGGGGACTTGGCTTCACCAGAAGAAAAGAGGATCAATGTGTTTATTTTAAATTAATTTGCGGCTGTGTTATTTATTTGGTCTTGTATTTGGATGATATGTTGTTGATTGTAAATGAAAAATAAATTATCCAAGATTTGAAGACCCAATTGTTCTCCAAATTCGACATGAAGGATCTTGGTGCTGCAAACTATATTTTGGTCATGGACATTAAGAGAGATCGGGAAAAGAGGAATCTATGGATAAACCAGAGGAAGTATGTTGAGACTATATTGCATAGGTCCAATATGCAGGACAGTAAACCGATGAAGGTTCCTATCCCTGTAGGTGTAAAGTTTTTTTTTTAACAGTGTCCCAAGACACAAGAAGAATAGGAGGATATGTCCTATGTTCCATATGCAAGTGCAGTGGGTAGCCTGATGTATGCAATGTTTTGTAGTAGACCATACATTTCACATGTAGTGGGATTATTGAGCAGGTTTATTTCAAAATCAGGGAAGAAGCATTGGATAGTAGTGAAGCGGGTTTTCAGATATTTGCGTGGCACTAGTGATTATGGTTTTTGCTACCAGGGAAGACCAAGATTGGACGGAGTTTTGGAAATTCGTGGATTTGTTGATGCAGATTGGGCTGGAGATCTAGACCAAAGAAGATATACAAGTGGGTATGTGTTTAGCCTATTTGGAGGTGCAGTCAGTTGGATGAGTAAAAGACATTCTATAGTGGCTCTTTTAACTACAGGGGCAGAATACATGGCATGCACTCATGCAAGAAAGGAAGTAGTTTGGTTGCAGAGATTGTGTTCAAGTATGGGTTTGGTGAAGTGAGATATAAGGATATACTGTGATAGCCAAAGTGAAATTTTCTTGGCTAAGAACCCTACTTATCATTCAAAGACAAAGCCCATTGATGTTCAATATCACTTTGTGAGAGATATGGTTGAGGATAAAAGGATGTTGCTGGTAAAGGTGGATAATTTGAAGAATGTTACAGATGAATTGATGAATTTTGTGAGCACTCAGAAGTTCTCTTGGTGTAGAGAAACAATGGGTGTTACAGAGCTATACTAATGACTAAGCTCTCTTGTGGCCCCTTGCCGAAAGAAAACAACAAGTAGGAGAATGTTGGGTATGTGTTATATTCTTTCCACGATTAGTCACATGCGCGAGGGGGTGATATTCCCTCGTGTACATTGCACTGAGCACATCAGGGGGGTCATTGTCATGACATATTACAACTTGTTAATTTTTCCACTTCCCTAAAAAAATTAAAGGGAAGTTCAGTGTCTCTTATTGTTTAGCGCAAAGAATAATTGTGATGAGGAATATGTTGTGCGCATCTTACTCTATCTTTTGTAAGGGTTACAAATTGGATCAAGAAAAATTAAACCCATAAATTATGTTGTAACATTGCGGGAGCTACTACCACAATTTACCAAAGGATAAAGACTTCTTATTTAAAAATCGAATTTCTCAGTGCTTGGAATTTTGAGGTAAAAAGTGGACCTTCGCCTCATTTGTTTGATTGGTATATTTTATTACAAATCAAAGAGAGACTCGCGTAAATATTTCTATGAAGTTGTAGAGGAATAAAGTGTTATATTAAAAAAATTATATACTAGAGATCATCTTGGAATGAATTGTACATACCCAAGGTCATGGGAAATATTAAAAAATTAGTTCAAAAGTTTCAACTCCATTGTTTATTATATAGGTCATGGGTTTAAGACATCCATTATTGATGGTATCATGGGACCACCTAATGTTGGTGATAGAAAGCTTATAAATATCATAAATGAAGCCATATTTTCAAGGTTGAGTCCACCCTAGGCTCATACAACAAGTTGAAGCAGAGATAAAAATGTATTTTATGTGAGCAAAATTCACATAGTTAAGATGTTGTAGGAGGTTGTAGAGGAATTTTATCTATATTTTCATCTGAAAATCAGTTGAGGGTTCAGGAGGAGGATTGTGTGTTTCTACTAGATATTTATACATCATTAAATTCATAATGGAAGGTGGTGGAATTCATATCTAATTCAATCATCCATTCAAAAGAGAAGACCTAACACATTATCTCTTGGAAAAAAGGTAGAGTTTTTGAAAAACTATAACTCAGTGGTGTTAGCACTGGTATTTACATCCCACCCATCCCGCCTTATTTTACTCTACTTTCACTTCATCTTCATTATTATCATTGACCTCGTTTCGTTTTTTAACCATTTTTCCCAAGGGTGCCCAAGTCATCATTGTTCACAAGCACTAAACCCTAATTCCTCTCCCACTGAGCTAGGGTTTTCTATGGAAATAGAGAAATTTGAGCATAGGAGGCATAAGTTAGGTCATATCAGTAAGTATGAGGCCATTCCAACTCATACGATCATGTCTCCATCAATTTTTAAGAAATCATTCCAAGGGTCAAGTCATTTGCCACTCAGAGGGCCAGTTTTACTTAAAACTATGTTTATGAACAAACATAGATGAATTTAACAAAAGTAAGAGATTTTTTTGTCCATCATAGGTCAAGGAAGAAAAGCCTCCTTCATTTTTACACAAGTTTCATGGTTTTGGAGAAATGTAAAAACTACAGGTGCTATAAGAGACTTGTTTCACTTCTGGAGTGACCTTGGGAAAATCAAGTTTTCTCCTAGCTAGAATGTCCAAATATTTTGCTTCATAAGTAAAATGAAAATTATACTGGAATATATTTACAATGAGCTATCATGAGATCAATTTTGAGTTGAGGAAGGCCTCCAAAAGTTGCTTGCAACAACACTCTGCATTTTTGACCAGTCTTGGGAGAATCAGTTTTTGAAAAGGGAAATCAACTCCAATCAGAAAACCAAAGGTATATTTTGAAACGATACGAAACAATTATTTGAACGAGCTATCATGTGAACAATTTAGACAACTGGAAGGCCTCCAAATATGGTCTGAAAAAAGGTGTTGTGCATAGAGGGCGTGTTTTCCATTGGTGTTGCATGTTTTCCATTGGCGATGCGCATTTTCCTAAAAAAATTGTACATTTTCTAAAGGTGATGTTCATTTGTAAAGAGGAGGGCATGTTTTCCAGTGGTGATGTGCGTTTGCCCAGATTCTTCAAAAAATTCCTGCAAGACCTCAAAACTTCACAAATTCACATTCAATCCTTCAATAGTATTCATCATGACTCAAACAAGCTAGTAAGTTACCATTTGCTTCACTCATATTAATAAAATTTCATTTTGGATGCATAATTTTTTTTTTAAATAAATTTGGTATTTTATTCTAATGAAAAACCCTAGTTTCCCTCAAAACCTAATTTACACTTCAATTTCAGTCCCTTAGCCTTCATATACCTTTCCCCATATCATAAGAAATTTTTCCAAATTCCCTACACTTGTGATAAATCCCTTATCCCAAAACCCTATATATACCTACTCCCTGTCACATTCCCTAATTCATAAACCCCTACCCTCATCTCCCTTAAATTACCCTATCCCATTCTCTAGTCCCAAAAAAATCACATTCCACCTCATCACACCTCCCTAGGGTTTTGACACTAAGACACCTATGGAAGAAGAAAGAAAGGAGAGGAAGCCAAATAGAGGAGGAAGATAAATTGTAGGATTAAGAAAGAAAGTAGAGAATGACATACAAAGGAGGATGGAAAAACACTACTGCTAGAGAAAAAATTGCAAGGGCAAAGCTTAAACAAGCCAATGCAAAAATTGAAGCCTTGACCAATCAATAAGAGAAAATAAGGCTAGAAATAATTGCTGAGGTAACACTCTATGCCTAAAACACATGATCACCAATCATCCCACCAATTCTGACAAGTTTTTGGAAAAATTTTCAAGCTTGTAATTTTTTTTTGTTTTTTAGGACATTTTTAGCACAGTAAAAGTGTCAAACACGCAACACCTAGGGTGATGCGCTCTTTTTTGGGGAATCAAATGAGAAAATGGCCACCACCATTAGATTCAAAATGATGAGGACGTACACCCTATACATTTTCTAAGAATTTGGAGTAAAATTGGTAGGTGAAAAGGGAAAAAAACTACCGAACAACCATGTTTCTACCTCATTTTTGAGCCTGGCATTGTGCGTTTATCAGTCTTGGGAAGAATGAATTTTGACAGGGAAATGACCTTCATTTTGCAACCTGAAGGCATATCTAGAAACTAGACTTGAAGGGATTTCCAACGATCTATCCTGTACCCCATTTGGACACCGAGAAGGCCTCCAAAAGTGGCATGCAAGATGGAGGGCGTGTTTCACACAAAGAGGGCGCATTTGATAAGGAGATGGCGTGTTTACGAGTCTTGGGAAAATTAGTTTTTGATATAGAAAATGAGCTTCATTTTCCAAACGGATGGTATGTCTAGAAAGTAGAATTGAAGGGATTTCCAACAAGATATCTTGCAACCCATTTGGACACTTGCAACCTAGTCAATAACAACCTGCAAGTTGGTGGTAAAACGGCGCTGTGCATAGCACAAATTTTCTGAGTTTATTGATATTTTCCAATTTTCTCATTTTTTTCTAGTTTGACCATGGTCAATGGGATTATTACCAATGTAAATCATGAATGTAAAAGTAAATATGGTGTGGTTGACTTACCTAGGGTAAATACATTAGGTTAAAACTCATGATGAGGTGTAATGAATCAGCTTGCAAAAATTTAGGGTTGAGTTACTTTGACCACCCTACACTCTAGGTTTCAGTTCATACTTTGGTGGATCAGCTCCTCCTCTTAGGGATTCGACCCCTAAGGTTGGGAGAGGTTTTTTGAGGTCTATATATTGTACTTTTTGACTCATTTTCAGAGGTTGGAATCAGTTTGATGTTTTGTTAGTTGATCAAGGAAACTTTGTACTCAATTTGGCCAAGCTAATAAAGAGGAGTTGTAGCTACTTTTATGGGATACTTGTGGTATTGAATTCATATCATAGTTTATTATTCAGTATCATATGTTTGAAAGTATTGTTTTCATGTTCACTTTCATTTCTATGTTATGATATTTTACAAGTTAGATAATCAGAATACATGTTTTCACATGTTATGTTTTGGGTAACTGATCATATTTTGTTCATATTCTTTTGTCTGAGAAAAATACATCTCCTATGATTTTCTTAGCCTTCTTACATCTTCAACACCATTCCATAAAAATTAACTTCAAGTGATATTCGTTGTACCTAGCTTGCCCCATTGATCCCTGCAACCCTAACTCATTTTCCCTTACCTGAATTTCCTTGACCTAATATTTTCATCCAGTGATTTCCCCAACCAAATCAAAATCAAAACAACCCTTGCACTCATTATCTAGCCTAAGAACCCTAATTTCTCAATCCCTCCTAGCTATGACCCTTTTTGGAGAGAGCCCTCTCCGACTTGATAGGGCTAGCTATCAAGTCAAATGCTTGGTTTGTGGTTACCTCTATTGGGGTTCCTTCCTTGGCCTTGGGAATCTAGCGGAGTGATAACATCTTGGCGTCGTTGCCGGGGAAACGAAAGATCAAATATTCCCTGGGAAAGAACGACAAAGACTAGATCTGATTGTTGATGGTGAACAACAATTGGACACATATGAAGGCTGAACCATTCACCTAGATAATCCAATGACTGAAAGATCAAGAAAATCAACACTTCATGGAGACTCCATTGCATGAATATCAGTAGCTTCAAGAATTTTCAAGATGGAAACTGTTGCAAGAAGGTATGCTCCCATGAGTCGGGATCACATTCCAGGTTTCCCAAATAAAATTCCTAAGGTAGATTGGCAAAGGAATTTTCCTATGTTTAAATATGATGATAGGAATGATGCAGCTTTACATCTAGTTAAATTTCACATGCATACAGGCAAGTTGAAGGTTGAATTTCCAAAAGATTGTCTCTTAAAGATGTTCATGGCTTCCCTTGAAGGAAAAGCATGATCTTGGTATGAAGGTTTTCCACCTGCCATTATTTGTTCTCTTAGAGTTTTCCATTCAATATTTTAGAAGAATACAAGGAGTCCTACCCTTCTTTGTCTTTGGTTAATAATTGTTGTGATCAATTTGAGGTTTTCTTTCAAAACCTAGAGGATTCTTATGATGATAATGAGTTCATGGATGAAGATATCTTGGAGGATTTGCATGACAATCCTTTTCATCACCAAAAAGAGAAATTTTTTTCTCTCATGGAAGAAAAAAGTGATGTATATTGTCTTGATGTCCATAAAGACATCCCACGGGAGACAATTCTTGCAGCAGTACAACAATTTGATCAGCCAAAGGTTAAAGAAGATATTCAACATCCTTGTGAATCTTTATGAGAAAAAGAAGACAATTACTGTGTTATCAAAAGAAAACAAAAAGAACTTTCTCCTCTATCTAAAGATGAGATAGATCAACTCCTGAAAAGTCATATTACAGTCCAAGCTAAAGCAAGTTTGTAGTGTTCACATAGTCAAGAAAGTGTTGGTAAAACTTCTTCCATTGTTGAAAATGAAAATCTAAGTTTAAATGAGGACAATCCCGAAACTAGATTTATAGATCATCATGAAGAAAGACAATCTCTTTTTTCAATGTTCATATTTGATGAAGTTTCTCTTGAACCTGATTTTCCTAAGTACAATAAATCTGAAGATAATTTTGATGAGGAGCTTGATGAGCTGGATGAAACTGTATAGGAAATTTTTGTGAGTAAACCAATTTATGATGATCATTCCCTGCAAGGAGATCAGCTAGCAGATATTGTTATTTTTCATGAAGATGATAGGGTTGTCATGTTTGTTAATATTGAAGAATGTTTCTTGTTTAAGGATCACTTAGAATATGAATTTGAGGAGTATGAACTAGAGAGAGACAAAATGCCAGAGATTGAGTCAGAATTTATCATGCTTAATGAATTTTCAGCCAACACTCATATAGTAGAAGGTTATACTTCCATATGCCTTCATATCGATCAACAACCAAGTGTCCTTTCAAATCATAATGAAGGGAGTACTTGTATTTTTGCTGCTGAATCTCGAGACAAGGTAATGCTTCAGGATTTTCAAGATCCCTTCTATAGTATTTTGCAACAAAAGATGAATTTTGTCACATTTGTCAGCATAAACCTTGGTTTTAGTTTTTATTATGAGTTTCCTACATACATATCATTATTCTTGCTCGAGGAAAGTGAGAGCATAACTTCAGTAAGTAGCCATCTCCTGGATTGGTTACACTGGAAGGATCATTTCACCTAATCAGAAATTGTGCAGCAGATTAGAGTAGTTTGGTATCATTTTAGTTTTAATTTATTTTATTTTCAGCAGCAATTTTCTTTCAATTTTAGTTTTCATCAAGTGTTGACAAAATTCATCAAGGTTTGAAGCTCGAGGTGAAGGCCCTAAGGCTTTGATGATCTGTTAGTGTGGGTTGAATTTTGTTGTGTGTTTTTTGTTTTAGTTTTAGTTTAAATTTACAAATTGTGACTCCATGCCCAATAAGAAGGCACTCATCTACGAGTTCCCAAAGATCTGTGGTTCTTGACACCTCCTAAAAGGAGATATTATCCCCAGCTTGAGCTGATGTTAGCACTGGTATTTACATCCCACCCATCCCACCTTATTTTACTCCACTTTCACCTCATATTCATCATTATCATTGACCTCACTTTGTTTTTTAACCATTTTTCCCAAGGGTGCCCAAGTCATCATTGTTCACAAGCACTAAACCCTAATTTTCTCTCCCACTAAGCTAGGGTTTTGATATGGAAACAGAGACATTTGAGCAGAGGAGGCATAAGGCAGGTCATATCAGTAATTATAAGGCCATTCCAACTCATAAGATCATGTCTCTATCATTTTTTAAGAAATCATTCCAAGGGTCAAGTCATTTGCCACTCATAGGGCCAATTTTACTTAAAACTATGTTTCTAAACAATAAGAGATGAATTTAAAAAAAGTGAGAACGGTTTTTTTCCATCATAGGTCAAGGAATAAAACCCTCCTTAATTTTTTACACATGTGTCATGGTTTTGGAGAAATTTCAAAACTACAGGTGCTACAAGAGAGTTATTGCACTTCTGGAGTGATCTTGGGAAAATAAAGTTTTCTCCTAGCTGGAATGACCACTTTCTTGATAAGTAAAATGAAAAATAGACTAGAATATATTTCCAATGAGCTATCATGAGCTAAATTTCGAGTTTAGGAATGCCTCCAAAGGTTGCCTGCAACAGCACTCTTCATTTTTGCACCCTCATTCTGCATTTTTTGACCAATCTTGGGAGAATAAAATTTTGATAAGGAAACTCAACTCCAATAATAAAACCAAAGGTATATTTGGAAATTAGACATAATAATATTTCCAACGAGCTATCCTGAGCCCAATTTGGACAACTAGAAGGCCTCCAAATATGGTCTGCAAAATGGTGTTGCACATAGAGGGCGCATTTGACATTGGTGTTGCGTGTTTGCATGAAAATATTGTACATTTTCTAAAGGAGTTTCTCATTTGTCAATAGGAGGGCATTTTTGCCAGTGATGTTGTGTGTTTGCTCTGTTTCTTCAAAAATTGCCTGCAAGGCCTCAAAACTTCACAAATTCACCTTCAATACTTCAACAATGATTCATCATGACTAAAAAAAGCTAGTAAGTTACCATTTGCTTCACTCAAATTCATCAAATGCAATTTTGGATGCATAAGTTTGTTTGAAATAAATTTGGTGTTTTCTTCTAATGAAAAACCTAATTTACACTTCAATTTCAGTCCCTTAGCCTTCATATACCTTTCCCCATATCCCTTATCCCAAAACCTATATATCTCTACTCCCTCTCACATTCCCTAATTCATAAATCCCTACCCTCATCTCCCTTAAATTACCCTATCACATTCCCTAGTCTTAAAAAATCACATTCCACCTCATCCCGCCTCCCTAGGGTTTTGACAATAAGACACCTATGGAAGAAGAAAGAAAGGAGAGGAAGCAAAATAGAGGAGGAAGATAAATTTGAGGAAGAAGACAAACAACAAATAATGACATACAAAGGGGGACAAAAAAAAACTGCTACTAGAGACAAAATTGCAAGGGAAAAGCTTAAACAAGCCAATGCAAAAATTGAAGCCATGACCAATCAAGAAGAGAAAAGGAGACTAGACATACTTTCCGAGGTAACACTCCATGACTCAAAGACATGATTAGCAATCATCCCACCAATTTTGACAAGTTTTTGGCAAATTTTGAAGGTTTGTAAATTTCTGTGTTTTTTAGGACATTTTTAGTGTTACACCTTTTTTTTGGTCATCTAACCTATTATCATTAGATGGACCCAAGTACACCATGTAAGACCAATTTTACCCTGAGTAAAATTTCTTTCACTATGTGAAATAACTTATTAAAACACCTTTATTAAGTTGTTTATGGTCTAAACGGGAAACCCCAAAAGGAAATAATAAACAAATCTATATTTGTTTATATTTCCTCAAGGAATAATTAGTTAAACATCAATTTAATTATTATTCCTGGTCATATTTAACCCAAAACAAGGAAATCAATTAAATAAAATCGAGTGTGTCGTGTAGCTATTTCACGACTAAATCATTATTTATTTAATTATATTTCCATCATTTCCTTAAAATAATAAATAAATCATTTATTCATTTATTATTTATAAATAAAGGATTTGATCCAAGTGAAAAATCCTTTTCCCTCCAACAAACATAATAAAATATTCCTAAAAGGTGGTTCTAGAATTTGGTTAATAATATTTTATTCATGCACCAAGATCTAGACTGCCCTAATATTTTGTTGTAAATAGAAGGGTTTTCCCATTCATTTGTCACCTTTCATTGCCTATTAGATCACTCTGGATCTATACTCTTGGTCTGACTTTGAGCCATTATCATTGTCACATTCTCCATCATTTGCTTTGTGAGCTCCCTTTGAGTTCTATGTTTGTCTAGGTTTTCTACACCAACAAGAGAGAGAAGTTTTAGATCTGAAATGCTGAGGATTTTCAAGAACCCATCCCATTGAGGAGAATTGGAAACACCTTTCTTGTTTTCCTCTCAGGTGCCCTTTAATATAAAAATTCTTTCAAAAATATTGTTCGTGTCTTACCTATTGGATGCATGGAGCAACATTTCATTTTTACTGCTTAATGTCTTTTTATGCATAGATCTAGATTTGCACAGCTTTATTTGGATCAAATAACTGCAGATTTGAAGATATTGGCAGCCATAATTAATGTTAGGGCTATTTTTTATACGTAGCTAAAGTGGTCTTTTTCCGACAAAAGATTCATACTAACATTTAGCATAGTAAAAGTGTCAAATGCGCAGCACCTAGGGCATTGCGCTCTTTTTTGGGGCATACAATGAGAAAATGGCCAGCATCATTAGATTCAAAAATTTTAGGACATACACCATTTACATATTATAAGAATTTGGAGGCAAATTGGTCAGTCAAAAGGGAAAAAAACCATCGAAAAACCATGTTTCTGCCTCATTTTTAGCCTGGCACTACGCGTTTAGTAGTCTTGGGAAAAATGAATTTTGACAGGGAAAATGAACTTAATTTTGAAACTTGAAGGCATAAATGGAAACTACACCTTAAGGGATTTTTAATGAGTTATCCTGGGCCAAATTTTGACACCAAGAAGGCCTCCAAGAGTGGCCTGCAAGATGGAGGGCATGTTTGACAAGGTGATGGCACGTTTACCAATCTTGGGAAAATGCTTTTTTGACAGGGAAAATTAGCTTCATTTTTCAAAATGAAGGTATTTCTAGAAAGTAGACTTGAAGGGCTTTACAACAAGCTATCTTGGAGCCCATTTTGACACCTAAAACCCAGTCAAAAATAGCCTGCAAGTTGGTGGTAAAACGACGCTGCGCATAGCACAAATTTTCTGAGTTTGTTGATATTTTCCATTTTTCTCATTTTTTTCTAGTTTGACCATGGTCAATGGTATTTTTACAAATGTAAATAATGAATTTAAAAATAAATATGGTGTGGTTGAATTACCTAGGGTAATTACATTAGGTTAAAACTCATGATGAGGTGTAATGAATCAGTTTGCAAAAAGTTAGGGTTGACTCACTTTGACCACCCTACACTTTAGGTTTCAGTTCAAACTTTGGTGGATCAGCTACTCCTCTTAGGGATTCGACCCCTGAGGTTGGGAGAGGTTGTTTTAGATCTATATATTGTACTTTTTGACTCATTTTCAGAGGTTGGAATCAGTTTGATGTTTTTCTAGTTGATCAAGCAAACTTTGTACTCAGTTTGGCCAAGCTAATAAAGAGGAGTTGCAGCTACTTTTATGGGATACTTGTGGTATTGAATGTCTATCATAGTTTCTTCTTCAATATCATATGTTTGAAATTATTGCATTCATGTTCACTTTCATTTCTATGTTATGATGTTTTACAAGTACAATAATCAGAATACATGTTTGCACATGCTCTTTTTTGGGTAAATGATCATATTTTGTTCATCTTCTTCTGTCTGAGAAAAATAAATATCCTATACTTTTCTTAACCTTCTTACAACTTCAACACCATTCCATAACAATTCTCTTCAAGTGATGTGCATTGTACCTATCTTGCCCCATTGATCCCTGCAGCCCTAACTCATTTTCCCTGACCTAGTTTTCCTTGACCTAATTTCTTCATCTAGTGATATCCCCAACCAAATAAAAATAAAAACAACCCCTGCACCCATTATCTAGCCTAAAAACCCTAATTTCGCCAGCCCTCCTGGTTGTGACCCTTTTTGGAGAGAGCCCTCTCCGACTTGATAGGGCTAGATATCAAGTCAAAAGCTTGGTTTATTGTTACCTCTGTTGGGATTCCTTCCTCAGCCTTGGGAATCTAGTGGAGTGATAACATCTTGGCGTCGTTGCTGGGGAAACGAAAGATAAAATATTCCCTGGGAAATAAAAGATAAAATATTCCCTGGGAAATAATAACAAAGATCAAATCTAATTGTTGATGGTGAACGGAAGTTGGACACATATGAAGGTTGAACCATTCACCTGGTGACTCCATTGGCTGAAAGATCCAGAAAATCAACACTTCATGACAAATCCACTGCATAAGATTAGTAGCTTCAAGAATTTTCAAGATGGAAATTTTTGCAATAAGGTATGCTCCCATGAGCCGGGATCACATTCTAGGTTTCCCAAATAAAATGCCTAAGGTAGATTGGAAAAGGAATTTTCCTATGTTTAAAGATGATGATAGGAATGATTTTGCTTTACATCTGGTTAAATTTCACATGCATACAAGCAAGTTGAAGGTTGAATTTCCTGAAGATTGTCTCTTAAATATGTTCATGGATTCTCTTAAAAGAAAAGCACGATCTTGGTATGAAGGTTTGCCACCTGCCAGTATTTTTTCTCTTAGAGCTTTTCCATTCAATATTTTATGAAGAATACAAGGATTCCTACCCTTGTTTGTCTTTGGTTAATAATGGTTGTGATCAATTTGAGGTTTTCATTCAAAACCTAGAGGATTCTTATGATGATAATGAGTTCATGGGTGAAGAGATCTTGGAGGCTTTGAATGACAATCCTTTTCATCACCAAAAAGAGAAAGTGTTTTCTCTCAAGGAAGAAAAATATGATGTATATTGTCTTGATGTTCATAAAGACTTCCCACATGAGACAATTATTGCAGCAGTACAACAAGTTGATCAACCAAAGGTTAAAGAAGATATTCAACATCCTTGTGAATATTTAGGAGAGAACAAAGACAATTACTGTGTTATCAAAATAAAACAAAAATTACTTTCTCCTTTGTCTGAAGATGAGATAGATCAACTCCTGAAAATTCATATTACAGTCTAAGCTAAAGCAGGTTTGCAGTGTTCACATAGTCAAGAAAGTGTTGGTAAAACTTCTTCCATTGTTGAAAATTAAATCTAAGTTTAAATGAGGACAATCCCGAAACTAAATTTATAGATCGTCATGAAGAAAGACAATCTCCTTTTTCAATGTTCATATTTGATGAAGTTTTTCGTGAACCTGATTTGCCTAAGTACGATAAATCTGAATATAATTTTGATGAGGAGCTTGATGAAACTGTACAGGAAATTGTTGTGAGTAAACCAATTATGATGATGATTCCCTGCAAGGAGATCAACTAGCAGATACTGTTTTCTTTCATGAAGATGATAAGGATGTCATGTTTTTTAATCTTGAGGAATATTTCTTGTTTAAGGATGAATTATAATATGAATTTGAGGAGTATGAACCACAGAGAGTCAAAATTCCAGAGATTGAGTCAGAATTTCTCATGCTTAAGGAATTTTTGGCCAACACTCAGATAGCAGAAGGTTATACTTCCTTATGACTTCCTATCGATCAAAAACCAAGTGTCCTTTCAAATCAGAATGAAGGGAGTAATTTTATTTTTGTTGTTGAATCTCAAGACAAGGTAATGCTTCAGGATTTTCAAGATCCCTTCGGTAGTCTTTTGAAATCATTGCAAAAGATGAATTTTGTCTCATTTTTCAGCATAAACCTTGGTTTCATTTTTTATTTTTGAGTTGCCTACATGTATATCATTCTGCCTACTCGAGGAAAGTGAAAGAAGAACTTCAGTAAGTATCCATCTCCTATATTGGTTACACTGGAAGATCATTTCACCTAATCAGCAATTTTGCAGCAAATTAGAGTAGGTTGGTATCATTTCAATTTTATTTTATTTTATTTTCAGTAGTAAGTTTCTTTTAATTTCAATTTTTATCAAGTTCTCACAAAATTCATCAAGGTTTGAAGCCCGAGGTGAAGGCCCTAAGGCTTTGATGATCTAATAGTGTGGGTTGAAGTTTGTAGTGCTTTTTCAGTTTCAGTTTACAGATTGTGACTCTGTGCCCAATAAGAAGGCACTCATCTATGAGCTCCTAGATATTTGCGGTTCTTGACACCTCCTAAATGGATATATCATACCCAGTTGGAGCCTATGTTGGCACTGGTATTTACATCCCACCCATCACGCCCAATTTTATTCTACTTTCACCTCATCTCTGTCATTATCATTGACCTCGCTTCATTTTTTAACCATTTTTCCCAAGGGTGCCCAAGTCATCATTGTTCACAAGCACTAAACCCTAATTTCCTCTCCCACTGAGCTAGGGTTTTCTATGGAAATAGATAAATTTGAGCAGAGGAGGCATAAGGTAGGTCATATCAGTAAGTATGAGGTCATTCCAACTCATATGATCATGTCATATCAATAAGTATGAGGTCATTCCAACTCATACAATCATTTCTCCATCATTTTTTAAGAAATCATTCCAAGGGTCAAGTCATTTGCCACTCATAGGGCCAGTTTTACTTAAAACTATGTTTCTTACCAAAAAGAGATGAATTTAACAAAAGTGATAGAGGTTTTTTTCCATCATAGTTCAAGGAAGAAACCCTCCTTTTTTTCCATAGGTTTCATGGTTTTGGAGAAATGCCAAAACTACAGGTGCTACAAGAGAGTTTTTGCACTTCTGGAGTGACCTTGGAAAAATCAAATTTTCTCCTAGCTAGAATTTCCAAATCACTTTATTTATGATTAAAATGACAACTAGACTGGAAGATATTTCCAATGAGCTATAATGAGCTCAATTTCTAGTTGATGAAGGCCTCCAAAAGTTTCCTGCAATAGCACTCTGTGTTTTTGCACCCTCATTCTGCATCTTTTGACCATTCTTGGGAGAATCATTTTTTGACAAGGAAAATAAACTCCAATAAGAAAAAAAAATGTATATTTGGAAATTAGATAGAATAATATTTCCAACGAGCTATCTTGGGCCCAATTTGGACACCTAGAAGGCCTTCAAATATGGTCTTCAAAAAGGTGTTGTGCACAGAGGGCGCGTTTGCCATTGGTGTTACGCATTTTCCATTAGAGTTGCGCTTTTGCCTGAAAAATTGTACATTTTATAAATATGTTGCACGTTTTTCAGGAGGAGGGCGTGTTTGCCAGTGGTGCTGCATGTTTTCCCAGTTTCTTCAAAAATTTCCTGCAAGGCCCCAAAACTTCACACATTCACCTTCAATCCTTCAACAGTGATTCATCATGACTCAAACAAGCTAGTAAGTTACCATTTTCTTCACTCATATTCATCAAATGTCATTTTGGATGCATAAGTTTGTTTAAAATAAATTTTGTGTTTTCTTCTAATGCAAAACACTATTTTCCCTCAAAACCTAATTTACGCTTTAATTTATGTCCCTTAGCCTTCATATACCTTTCCCCATATCGTAAGACATTTTTCCAAATTCCCTACACTTGTGATAAATCCATTATCCCAAAAACCTATATATCCCTACTCCTTGTCACGCTCCCTAATTCATAAATCCCTACCATCATCTCCCTTAAATTACCCCATCCCATTCCCTAGTCCTAAAAAATCACATTCCACCTCATCACACATCCCTAGGCTTTTGACACTAAGACACCGATGGAAGAAGAAATAAAGGAGAGGAATCCATACAGAGGAGGAATATAAATTGTAGGAGGAAGATAGACAACAGAGAATGACATGCAAAGGAGGATGGAAAAACACTACTGCTAGAGACAAAATTTCAAGGGCAAAGCTTAAACAAGCCAATGCGAAAATTGAAGCCTTGACCAAGCAAGAAGAGAAAAGGAGGCTAGACATACTTGCAGATGTAACACTCCATGCCTCAAACACATGATCAAAAATAATCCCACCAATTTTGACAATTTTTTGGCAAATTTTGCAAATTTGAAAATTTATGTGTTTTTTAGGACATTTTTAGCACAGTTAAAGTGTCAAACATGCAACACCTAGGGCACTGCCCTCTTTTTTGGGGCATCCAATGAGAAAGGGGCCACCACCATTAGATTCAAAATTATGAGGACATACACCCTATACATTTTCTAAGCATTTGGAGGAAAATTGGTCCGTGAAAAGGGAAAAAACCCACCAAAAAACCATGTTTCTACCCCATTTTTTAGCCTCACGCTGGGCATTTATCAATCTTGGGAAAAATGAATTTTTACAAGTAAAATGACCTTCATTTTGAAAAATGAAGAAATATAAGGAAACTAGACTTGAAGCACTTTCCAACGAGCTATACTGTGCCCATTGGAACATCGGGAAGGCCTCCAATAGTGACCTACAAGATGGAGGGCGTGTTTGACAAGGAGATGGGGATTTTACTAGTCTTGGGAAAATGAGTTTTTGAAAGGGAAAATGAGATTCATTTTGCAAACTGAAGGTATGTCTAGAAAGTAGACTTGAAGGGATTTCCAACAAGCTATATCGGAGCACATTTGGACACCTAAAACCCAATCAAAAATAGCCTGCAATTTGGTGGTAAAACGGTGTTGCGCATAGCACAAATTTTCTGAGTTTGTTGATATTTTCCAATTTTCTCAATTTTTTCTAGTTTGAACATGGCCAATAGGGTTTTTACCAATGTAAATCATGAATTTAAAATTAAATACAATGTGGTTGACTTACCTAGGGTAAATACATTATGTTAAAACTCTTGATGAGGTGTAATGAATTAGTTTGCAAAAAGATAGGGTTTAGTCACTTTGACCACCCTACACTCTAGGTTTCAGTTCATACTTTGGTGGATCAGCTCCTCCTCTTAGGGATTCAACCCCTGAGGTTGGGAGAAGTTGTTTGAAGTCTATATATTGTAATTTTTTAGTCATTTTCAAAGGTTGGAATCAGTTTGATGTTTTTCTAGTTGATCAAGGAAACTTTGTACTCAGTTTAGCCAAGCTAATAATGTTAAGTACCTATATTAATAGTGTAGTCCCTTATTATGTTAGTGCAGATCCCCTTATTGTTATTTTTGTACCCCTTAAACCCCCATATTGTTATTATTGTGCCTTTACATTATTATTTTTAGGTCGGCTAGGATTACATTGTGGCCCCACTAGGATTATATTGTGGCCCCATGGACTCCTATATATAGAAGGAGGTTTTGGTCATTTGTATCATCCAAGAATTGTTCATTTATGTAATGTATTGGAGGTTTCCCCCACGAAGTGGCTATTTCTAAGGTGTTGATCTCTCTTTTATTCTATTTTTGGAGGTGGTTTCACAACATTTGGTATCAGAGCTTTGGATTCTAGGGTTTCGCTGCTCCAAACAGGTCATCGTGGATTTTTTGTATAACTTGTTTTCTACGAAGGTTCAAAAGCTGAAATTTTTAGAGTGCGAAACCGAAATCTTGAGGAAAATCGTCACAAAATTTCAGAGATTGGTTCGCAACATTTTCGAAGATATGATCTATGGAAGTTAGGGATTTTTGTAGGCTCCTAAATTTAACCTAAACATGTCATCGTGGAATATTTGCTATGAATATTTTTCTACGAGGTTTCAGAAGCTAAAATTTTCACAGAGCGAAGCTGAAATCCTAAAGAAACTCCTGTAAAAATTTTAGATCTTGTTTTGCAATATTTTTGGAGATATTATTTGTGGAATTTAGGATTTATTCAAGCTCCCAAATTTCATCTCAAAGAGGTGACTGTGGGAAAAATGTCATAACTCTCTCTCTGAGCGTCGGATTGAAATTCTGTAAAAATTGGCCACAAGTACGTGGACTATAGTTTCATTTGTATCAATTTTATATTCAAAGGAGGAAACAGGGACACGTGGGAAGTCATACAATTTCGCTCTATTGAACTAGCCCATAATTAGGTCATCGTAGGATATTGGGCATAAATTTGTCTTCAAGAATCCAAATTAGGTCATATATGTGGCATTCGAAAGAAGATTCAGAGGGATACTTCAGGGCCAAATTGCTTTTATTTAGGATCTGAAATCCAATATATAATTAAACTTCAATATAGAGCTTCTCAAAAGCAATAAAAAGGTGTGTATTTGGTTTTTAAATTTGCATAACGCTTGTTTGAAAAAGCAGTTTGAAGTGATTCCAAGGGAATATTTTAGAATTTTTATGAGTATTGGGTTCTATAATGCCTCAAAAAAATAATTCCATACCAATTAAGCCCTCAAAAATCTATACTATGACGCATGAAGAGGAAGAATTGCAATATGAGATATCAAAATTACAATAATAAGTGTAGTCCCTTATTATGTTAGTGCAGCCCCCCTTATTGTTATTGTTGTACCCCTGTAACCCCCATATTGTTATTATTGTGCCCTTACATTATTATTGTTAGGTCGGCTAGGATTACATTATGGCCCCACTAGGATTATATTGTGGCCCCATAGACTCCTATATATAGAAGGAGGTTTTGGTCATTTGTATCATCTAAGAATTGTTCACTTATGTAATTTATTGGAGGTTTCCCCCTCGAAGTGGCTATTTCTAAGGTGCTGATCTCTTTTTTATTCTATTTTTGGAGCTGGTTTCACAACAAATAAAGAGGAGTTGCAGCTACTTTTATGGGATACTTGTGGTATTGAATGTCTATCATATTTTCTTCTTCAGTATCATATGTTTAGAAGTATTGTGTTCATGTTCACTTTCATTTCTATGTTATGATCTTTTACAAGTTAGATAATCAAAATACATGTTTGCACATGTTCTGTTTTGGGTAACTGATCATATTTTGGTCATCTTCCTATGTCTGAGAAAAATACATCTGCTATTCTTTTCTTAGCCTTCATACAGCTTCAACACCATTACATAACAATTCTCTTCAAGTGATATGCATTGTACCTACCTTGCCCCATTATTCCCTATAACCCTAACTCATTTTCCCAGACCTAGCTTTCCTATACCTAATTTCTTCATCTAGTGATTTCCCTAACCAAATCAAAATCAAAACAACCCATGCACTCATTATCTAGCCTAAAAATCCTAATTTCTCCAGCCCTCCTGGTTGTGACCGTTTTTGGAGAGAGCCCTCTCTGGCTTGATAGGGCTAGCTATCAATTCAAAAGCTTGGTTTGTGGTTACCTCTGTTGGGATTCCTTCCTCAGCCTTGGGAATCTAGTGGAGTGTTAACAAGTGGAATTTGGAGTTTTCTTTTAGCTATTTCCAGCGCTCTATTTATGCATTAATGACATATAGAATCATCCCTCTTAAGTATTCCCATCTTCAATATGATGGATTTTTTTCTCAAAACTAAATTAAAGTGTTGTTCTTTTGGATTAATGGCATCGATGTTGTCAGGGTGACATTTATACTTCTTCGATAGTAGATAGATAATTTTGTTTGACACTAGACTCACCTCCAATAAGGAAAAGGTTTATATACCATTCCCATCATAGTAGCAAAGCATCCCTGCTAAACCATGTTCTCAAAATGCATAGTAAGATAATGCAAAACTAGTGTTGAGTGCCATTGAGAATTATGCTCAACATACATGGTTGATGAATATAGGAAAAGAGAAGAGATTTGAATTTGATGGCACAATGCAAAGATTGGATCCAAGAGTATCCATAGAGCTTGGAACCTATTATGGTATTCTTTCATTGGAATTTCTTCACAGATGACAAAGCTAGACAATAACCTGGTCTCTATTGAAATCAATCCACAAAACTATAGTATAGCGAAAGAATTTATTGGTCATGGATGCTATCATTGAAAGTGAAGGTAATGAAAGGAACATTCATTGGTGAATTGGGAGAATTGGATCACTCCAAGCAATGTTATTTTCCATAATTTCGGATGCTAAAGAATAAAAAGCAAGAATATAAATTCCCACAGCTCACATTAGAGTTCATGGATAAAGGCTTTTGATTGTTGTGCTACCAAAACCTAACGAAATCCCATTCATGGTGAATATGTGTCACAAATTATTACTCATTGTCACATGAAAAATATGATTTTATCATATTTATGAAGATAATAAATGTAAAATAAAATGTCATGAGGGGGTTGAATAGGTCATAGGGAAGCCACAAAGTCATGGGGAAGATGAATAGTCACTCATGCTATTTCTATAAATGTACCCTCATGCCTCATTCAAATGTATTTTTAGCACTTGATATTTTCTAGCATTGAGCTTGCTATTTGTGCTTAGGGAGATGGAAGCACTCACTCTTAGTATATTTTAGGTTGAGTTGTGGTGAGGCTAGAGTTTTTCCTTCAAGGCACTATGAGCAACTTACATTCCACAACTGGATCTTGATGGGTTTGTTGGACATGTACTTGATTTTTCAACATGAAAAATGAGAAGTATTTCACTTTTGGCATCCATTCCCATGCACCTTCATGGTGGTTGTAATGGCTATCTAGTATTTCCACTATGTGTGCATGTGTGCTTCATATTGCTTATACATTGATGAAATAATTCATAAATATTAATAGTATGCATGCTTTGAATATTTCCTTTTAATTCAACGCTAATGCTAATAATTTATTGAGAAATAATGTGCAATTAACCTCTAGTGTATTCTCATTCATGTCTGTCTCAGATCGCTTCAGCTTACTCACTCTCCTTGAGACATACTCCTCATTGATGTGTTGTTATACTCTTGTGATTTGTACTTCGAGCCATCAATCGTCGGCTAATTTTTCCCCATTTTCATATAATTTTGTTCTTTCCCTTACTCTAACATCTCCACTTTTTGCATCCAGGAGTAAAACATACATGGTGGTAGTCGGGCCCACAAACTAGATGGGGCTCTTATCCCAAACAGTGTGAGGCCTAATTGGGACTTCACACCAAGGAGACCCCCTAACTGTTGGTGGTACATTTTTCCCCATCAACAACTTCATAATCATAATTGTGTTAAACTTATGACATATAACTAGACTTACATATTGATTCCCCAATTGCATTGATGCTATTTTTTGGTTATCATTTACATTTTGTTTACGTTTTCAGCAGAAATATAAGGCCATTTAAGGGTGAGGATAACACTTTACAACTCTTTAGGGTTGTGTGAACACTTTTTTTAACAGTGTGAAAGACCATAACCTATCACAAGGGGCTTTATGTTAAAATACTCCAATTATCACAACACCTATTAGGTTTTCTTTCCATCTTTTAGTATTTGATTTAATACAAGGATTGCTTGTTGAAGGGAGCTTGGATTTATACCCTATATAGAAGACATCCCTTAGGTTCAACTCTTTAATGTTTTTCCTTTACTAGCAACCATAGTGGACCAAATTCTATTGAAGATAAAGTTTGAGACTTCTAAATGAGATAGAAATACTTTGTCTAGAGCTTAGTAAAAGACTATCTCATATGTTGTCACAAAACTTCTCTTAAGCTTGTTACCTACTGAATGAGTTCCACATGCTTTTAAGTGTAATTTTTTTGGTTTTCTTACGATATTTTCCTTTTACATTGATATATTAGATGTCCCATCAATGATTTGACATCTTCACATATGGTGTAGTATCTCTAAGTTTACTCTCTGAGATTAATAAATTAATGTCTCAAATTTAAGCAATTAAATTGACCAACAATAAGTGTTTTACTTATGTATACATGTGTTTTCCATGGGTGGTAGCACAATTGGAAAATTTCATGTTTTCAAGCCCTTGTGTATCTAATTGATTGGAAGTTCAATCCCCCCGGACATGTCTCACCAGCCAAACTTTAAAAAAAAATATTATATATGTGTTTAATTTTTTGTTTACTCGATTGTATACATGTTGATTTTGGTTTATATGTTTTATGTGTGTTTGTTTATTTTTTATGGACATGTGTGTGTTTCATTGCATGATAGTATACATTAATAATTTACAACAAAACAAAATTATGGTATTGGGGGTATCACATTGATGGGAATTAGGGCTAGTGACCAGGCAATGTTGTAGAGTAATTATGAGAAAATTGGTTGATGGAGGAGCTCTAGTGGGAGCATGTCTTCATGGTATCAAATTTTATATCAGACAAATTATAAGAAATTTTGAATTTATGTTATCAAAGAATTTTTTTATGGTATTTTTCATTAACCTACATGGTTGGGGATATTACAAATGCATTGAAGAAGTTATGAGTAAAATAGAAGGCTTAGCATGACCAACACAAAATTGAAAATACATTTAACGTAGGATTAAAAAATTTGTTGCATCTACATGGAGAAAAGCTACAAGCTACTAGTAAGAACATCAATAATCTATGACATGGTTCTAATTAATTGTTGGAAAGGGGAGGTGATAATTCCTACAAACTTAGTATACCTTCATATATGTGCAATTACCTAGTAGTGAACACAGAAAATAATATAAATGTATCAGCATCCAATGTTAGACCAAGAAAATGATGAGTAAGTCTTACCTACTATAGAAGGATTTTAACTAGAAGATCAAGTAGAGCTTTAAAAGGATGTCATTTTGTATAATAAGTAAAAAAAAAAAAACTAAAAAGAATAATAATGAACCCCTATAAGTCGAGTTGTAAGGAAAACTTCTAGGCAACGCCATTTTCTACTCTAGGGAGACGATAGAGGGAAAGTTCCTTTATGTCCTTCATTAAAATATTTTAGGACCAAAAGTTTCCTAAAATAGGTGTGATCTTAGATGGATAACTATATAGTTTCTCATCTATTTTGATACATGTCATGAGTGGAATGTTAGAAATATAGTAGGCATAGTTAGTATTTTCATCAATAAAAGAAAAAAATAAATAAATTTGAATTAATTACTCAAAATTTGCACAAGTCGTCCCAAGTTGGCTAGGCCCCATGGATACACACATTCAACCCCCTTTGGAAGATCATAAATAAGATACCTCTCCTCCTTATTTGGTACATCAATGATCTATTATGATATTTATGTTCTGGCGAAGGAAAGAGAAGGGGAGGCCGAATTTGAAAAGGAAGGAGTATAGGCTTGGAATTTTCTCTTGTTTATAGTTAGATGTTATCTTGATGTCTTGTGTCTGGACTCTATTGATAAATTTTCAATTTTCTCTCTCATAAGGAAAGATTTTTGGGTTTTCCCTTCTGGGTTTTTCTCTGGCCTCAGGCCTCATTAGCGAAATTTTGAGTTATAAATGGGCCTCCTAAGGAATATTATAAAACAATAGTGGAAATCATAAAATAAGATTAGATTATGTCATCAATTTTTGGAGGGAAAAATAAAAACTACTTTTTCATCCCATATTTTCAACTTATCTCCCTAAAATTTTCCTCAAATTTTGAGTGGTAGCACTCATTGGATGCCAAATTTAATTTTGTATCCAAGGAGTACCCAGGTTGCACACTTTTGATGGACCCTACTACATGACAAATGTGAAATACATGAAAAAACATGATTTCATGTATTTCACATTTTTCGTGTAGTAGGATCCATCGAACATGGGTAGTCCTTGGATGAAAAATTAAGTTTTTCATCCAAGAAGTTCTCCCGCTCGAAATATGAGTAAAATCGTAGGGATATAAGTTAAAAATATGAGTTGAAGAAGTATTTTTTTTAATTTTTTTTTAGTACAAAAATGGTGAAACATCCCCTATGGTTTACATCATTAAATTGAATCCTATTAGTTCTTGTAAAGTTGATTTTTCTTGTACATTTTTGTTTTCATGCCCATTTTTACCTCAAAGTTTCTCTAATGAATTTTTTGTGTCTCTTGTGTCAGTGTATCATGGCTTATTTTACTACTCTTTCATGTTTATTGGTTGAAATTTTCTTCTATATAACTATTTAGTGATATTGGATGTTATACATGTAGTTGATGCTAATTGGTCATTGGAAGTACTTATCTACTAAAGGAAATTGTTTCTAGTTTTTTTGAACACTAGAAAACTCAACATGGTATCATAGTGAAGGATTAAAGAGAAGTTGGAATCACATCTTTGTCCTATGAAAGTTTCTTGAGGCAGCTAATGCGAGTTTCCTTTGGCACACCCCTTTTTGTGGTTCTGTGATTTTCAGAATGTCTTGTGTAAGAATATTTGAATGTAAATCCCTATGGCTCATTCATCATCCTCCTATTCTCTATAATCCCTTTGTGATTAAAGATTATAAGGTTGTGGAAGAGGCCTTCTTGGCGACCTGAAGAATTTTGTCTTGTGGCATCCAAACCAAATTTCTATGACATTTGAACCTCTATGGCTTTTGAAAGTCTTTGATCTAAGTTTCCTGTGGTATGGAAGGAAAGCGAATTTTGAATGTGTTGTGTTACATTTTTAATTATTAGATCTAAGTTGCATTACTTCTTTATGGAATTCGAACCCTCTAAGGTAAGAATTCGAACCATCCTATGGAATTCAATCTTCCCCTATGTGGAATCTAATGTAAGCATCCAAACCTTCCCTTGATAGTCAATCTATTCCTGTATGGCATCTGAGATGAGGAATTTTTGAGTTATATAAAAATGAAATCATTCGAACTATGGTTAGAAACCTAAAGCTGTAGCTATCATATGAGCTTTATATATATTATATTGATATGGATTTGTAATATGATATTGATATGAGTCCAAGTTTGAGGTTCGAGTAATATGATATGTATTAAGTATTATCCCTATAATAATGAACCTCAAAATTAAATGCTATAGCATAATTCAGAACTCATCTAGGTGTGATTCTCTTTTATGGCCTTGGGAAACCCTTTTCCCATGCATAATTGATCTTGTATTAAAAAAAATATTTCAAATTCCATATGTGACTCTGCTTACACAAAAGCATGTACATACGTAGGTCCTATAACACTGAACCCATGTATACCTTTAAAAATATGAAAAAATAAAATAATATCCGACTTTTTAGGTGGGGTTTATGGATTTTACTGAAATCCCACCTACAAGATCCTATGGCCTAACAGAATTAACCAATTTTAGGTGGTATTTATACACCCCTTGGGTAGTCCTATTACAACAAGAGAGAATATATCGGCATTATACGAATTTTTCTCCCCAAATCAAGTTTAATTTTCCATGTGCCTCCTACACTCCCATTTTATAGGAAACCATGGTTTCCTTGCATATATGCTCATCATCCTTATATGGAATCCTTTTTAACTTGTTACAGAGGTGGTATTTGAGGCTAGGGCAGGATAGATCCAGAGGAATGTTTCATCGGTTCCATGGACTAGATCAGGTTGTACTTTCATGTACCCATTGTTGTTAATCAGTAAAGAAACTCGTGGTCTCGTTCTTGATATGATATTGTCTCATAATTCCTGGTTTATATTCTTATATGTAATTATATAACATGTCTTTTATGTATGCACATTAAATTATATGGTATATATGCTTCTGTGAATTGACTTGCAAGTTTGTTCGTTCTGAAGGAAGGAGAGGGTTTGGACCCTACGGGATCGACATCAAATGTAGGACCTATGGGTATATTTCTAAACCCATATTTAATAATTCACATGTTTGGAATGATTGTATGAGTGCTTCTTGTTGGTTATCTTGTTCTTCTTTGTTGATTTTTTCAACCCTGACCTTATGGAACTTTTCCCACCAATAGTAAACTAAAAGAAGACTGATTTTGAGCAACAAGTTATTGAGGCACTCTTTCTCTATGAATATTAAAGTTACTTAGACACTTTCTTTGTGGATATGTGAGTCACTGAGGAACTATCTCTATGGATATGTGAGTTATTGTGGCACTTTATATTCTTTTTTTGTTCATATAAACAATTCTGAATTATGATGGTAGCAATCTAAGCTTGCATGCCTAATATTGTTATTCGTCTCGAGACTTTGTTGCAAAGAGATCTCCATGAAAATAATTGGAGGACTGACCTAGTTTTTGAGCTCTGTCCTATACATAGAATAAGGACAACATTAATTGAAAAAGGTAACCTAATTGTTATTATATCTAAAAAATGTTTTCATTTTTATCCTGAAGTGAAGATCGAATTAGAAATGTCTAATTGATTAGTGGAATGTTTCAAGTCTACAAATGATGGAATAATAAATTGCTTTGGAATCTCAAGTAATGAAAAAAGCCTAAAATATTTTTGCTAAATATCCCATATCCCTATTCTTGAAGAATTAAAGTCTCTTTTTATGAAGTATAAGACCTGATCTATTGCAAGAGCACATGGTGCTAGGGTTTCTTAATTTGAATTTATGAAGCCTCTCTGAAAATTTTCTATAATTAAAGAGACTGAGTTCCTCCTTAAAGATTGAAGTTTTTCTTACCCCTTTCTAAAGGATAGAGATTCTATGGCTTTTGAACATTTGAAGTAAATATCTAGGGCTTGGAAGACTAAATGTGTTGACCTAAACCCTAGTTAGGGTTTCGTAACAACCCCGGGTTAAAATTCAAGTAATAAAGGTTAATGAATGTAAAATAAGACAAAGGAAAGATAATATGTATTCCGAGTTGAATGTTAGTAAAACACTATATGGGCATCACTTTTGGTTTATTTATGGCTATGGAAATTGGAAAAGGCATTGGAAAATTCAAAGAGGCAATAATTGGATTTTAATTATGAAAATAAAGGAAAATAGGAGAAAAGGGAGTTGAAGAGACACAATTTTTCATCCAAGGGAAATTAGAGGAAAATGAAGGGAAATTAAGAAAGGGAGATATCAATGATAAAAAGGTATTAGAAAATTAATGCAAAAATTTTATTGTTTTATCTTTTGTCAGTTTTAGCTTAGGTCAATTGAGAAAGAGAGAGAGATCTCCAAGAGGATAAAGAAAGAAGAAAAAGGAAACTCAAGCAAGGAAGGCAAAGGAAGGAAAATGAAAGAAAGGATAATATTGGATCAATGGCTTCAACATGAATATTTTGTAGGTAAAAAGTTGCATGTGTGATTTCCTAGCTGAGGTGTGAATGCATGGTACATGCATTTTCTTATTTGGTTCACTTATTGTCATTGGAATGGGGTTTCCCTAGTTTTATTGTGGTTTCAACCCTATATTTCCATTTCATGGATAACCATTGTGTGATGGGATTCATTTCTAGTTGATATTTGGATTGCCTAAAGGTTTTGGAACCAGGTGAGGTGGTCTCAAGAGGGTTTGGGGTGGAGATGGGTTTTTTTTTTTTTTTTTGGAAGCCCTTGAAAGGTGGGAACAGACAAGAAATTAGGTCATAACCACATGGAGGTGCGCCTATGCGTGTGGTTGGGGTGTTAGGTCAGTCAAAAAGGGTTCCAACTTAGGGATTGACCACCTAGGGTGGTTTGCAGCCTTTTGACTGGTTTGTACTCTCTAAGGGGTGTTAGTAAAGTGTTCAGTTTTTCGGACCCACTTCCATAACTAGAACTTGGAGGTTAGCTCATGTCACAGTAGCACTCTGATTAATATTTACCAGAAGGGCTTGTAAAAGAGGATAAATGTGGTGACGGTCAGTTACCAATTGGTATCAAAGATTCCAGGTTCAACACTTGAACTGGATGGGAATGATGTGATTGTTATGCATGCATGTCAGTGATAGGCATGCATTTCAACTGCTATGGCTATCATGTATATAATTGGTGCTACAATTTGTGGCATCATGCATGATGATAGATATGATGTCGATAGGTTGATATTTTGGTTTCATGATGTGCATATACATGCATATCATGCTAATCTGGATTGATTTGTGTATGCAAGGTAGCCTCCCTTGAACTTCACTAAGGTATGATTTTGATTGTGTTTACATTTGGTTTATCTAACATGGAATGTTTGCAGGAAGAAGAATATTAGATATGATGAGCATAATGGTTGATATGAAAATGGTCTGGATAACTTGTATGTATTTCAAGAACCTACCACTCAGTTTATATTAAAATGATCTAGCTTTTACTTGACAATTTTGCGGAATTATTTACTTGAAAGTGGATGAATTTTTACTGTTTATGTGTCTTAACTTCATTTTTTCTTGCTTTAATTTAACATGTATGACAGCAGCATAATGTAGCAAATAATCATTCAAACATAACAGCAATTTTAATCTAGGATTTCACCCGAAATCTCGTGGGCTACGTCTCCTTTGAGCTTGGTCATCTTCACTCGGCTCTTTGGGATTATGGTAAGTTTTTTTACAAATTAAATACTTAAATCCAATGAATACAAAAATGATCCAAAGGACTGAAAATACCATTTAAATCTCTCTAATGGCTGTCCAAACTTTGTAAACAGCTTTAGGCTCTTGTTGACACGATTCCTTCTGTCGGTGCACTAAGCTACTCTGAGCTTCTAAATGGCACAAACTCCCTCATAATTTTGTTTCTATCAATTAAACCACTCCTTTTGTATCCAACACATATCAGATACCAAATTCCAACTGATAAATTTATCAAATCGAGCACTGCATCCCCAAAATAGGCTATCCTCCATGGCTTGCCCAAGGCTGCCCAAAACTTCACATAAGATTTTCGAGCCCTAGAAGTTATCAACATTTTCTGAAACCACTTCCATTGGTTCAAAAATGTATGAAATAGTCAATTTAGACTATTCATTCATCAAAAATGGTCTGCGTCTGCTCCGGTTTCACCTCAATCACCTATCGGCACCCCCTGGCACTAGGGTTAATGAAAATGTCTCTGCTGAGTTTTCGACATCTAAAAGTCCTTAACAATTGCTGAAACCTCTATAAATAGATTCATAATTATTTTTTCAGTCAATAATTACCACTTTTTCACTTCATATGGTCTCAAGCAGCTCTGCCTAAGCCCCGCACTATTGCTAGCAAAAGATGGCACTAATGACTCCTAGAACTTTACTAAAGCTTTTTGGCCTTAAAAATTTCTCTACAGGCTCTAAAAACCATTTATTTAGATTCATAACATCTTAATTATACAATTTAGACTATTGGAACTCTGGAAAAGGACTCTAACTCCCTTGGTTAGGCCTCAAACTAAATTTGTCTCATGGTGGCCCTAATGGCTCCTTCATCTTCCCTCACGAAAACGCTGCTGAAGGTCACCTCCATTCGACCTGAAACCTATCCCAAAGTCTTTAGAAGGTATAAGAGACCCAAAATTGACTAAAATTTCATCCAATTTCATTCAATAATGAGAGAGTTATGACCGAAACAACTTTGCCCCATTTTCCTCCACTAAATGTGGGGCAACTGCCAGTTAACTCCACTAAAAGTGGAAGTCTACCTAAATTTGGGAGCGCCTCCAGAATCTCCATCATATTAAACTCCACTTAACTGAAGCTTAATTAAATATTAAACCTAAGATTAGTCTCCTTAAGCGCTCTTAACGTTAAGCTCCCACATTGGTCATATGATGAGGTTCCATGGGAGGAGAGTTGGCCCCTCCGTGCTTCGCCGAACCCACTCGGCATTCAAAGTGCAATAAATTCTTCATACGGTGTCTATTTTTTGAATCGTTTGCAGCATTAGAATTAGGAATATGAGACCTATGCAACCATCTTGGTTTTAACTCAATCTTGTAACTTTGAATTTTGAGCTAATCCTTAGGTCCTTGATCCAATTCTGATCACACCTCCCAAATGAGAAGCTTTTGGACCCCAAAAGATCTCTTGGACTACTGAAACTGATCTGTTCAGCTGTAATGTTCCCAATTTTAGCCTCAAGCTAAAATGTAACATTATAGTGGCATATTTTTATTTTGTTTAATAAAATGGGTAAGGAGACCCCTTAACCCCCTTTAATGGAAAATAACACTCCTTGTGTGAAAGGAGAAATAATGAAGTAGCTGAAATAAACACCTAAAGGTGTGAACATGATGAGGATCACCTTAAGTTGGCCATCTTTGACCAAGTCAATAGCGCTGCCTTAGAGGGGTAGCTTGCATTAGAAGATAATGCAGCTTTTGGAGGGAAAGCATTCAAAAGTGAATGGAAACCCTAATTGTGGGTCCTATGGTGAAAGAGAGTTCATTTTCTTTATAAGAATGAAGGAGTAGCTCATTTGACTCATTCTTTGATTCAGAAATTTCGTAGTAAGGTCAAGGACTTGCACATTCGGGCTGTTTAGCAGGATTGCAATTCTCTTGAGCATTGGGGGTGCTCCCGAGAGGGGATCCCCCACCTCTTCCTCATAGGAGAAGAGGATTTGAGCTTCATTTCCTCATTCTGGAATTTGGCCAAGCTCACTCCTTCAGTTACAGCGTTATTCATGTATCATGTTAATGTGTAGCTGGGGTAGCAGCAGAGGAACTCATAGAGTTATTCCCTACTTGCATTTTCAGAGGAGGATGGATTTATTCTTTGGAGGAGCTGTAGAGAGAGCTCTTGGACTTCATTTCAGATCTGTGGCATCAGGCCACTCATTCACCATCTCCCACTATGCAATCATTTGGAGAAACTGTGTTATTCCATGAGGGTAGTGTTGAGGGAGATTCTTGTGCACATTAGGAGGAGTGCTTTTGAGTGAAGGGGGATCAGCCCCCTTTCCCCTTTAGGGCATTATCAGAGGAGGGCATCAACATATCAGATCAGGCACAGCCTCACATTCATTTGGTTCCAGCTGCAGTGACAATTCATTTGTCACTATTGTATTTTATCCGGCATTTCTAGCAATCTCCCTGAGATTGGCTAGAAATCCTATATTGAGCCCATTTTCCTCTCTTGGGCTATTTTTCTTGTATCTTTCAGCCAAATTATCATTTTTATGTATTCAATAGCTGTATATCTTAAATAGACTGCGCGGTTATGGTTTCCCAACATTCTGTGTAGCTACAGCTACTCTGACATTATATGGTATATTCATTGGAGTTGGTTCTAGAGGATTGAGGGGGTTATTCCCTCAATTATTTCTTTTATATTCATGTTGAAATCATAATATATTGTTGACTGCACTATCTCCCCTCTTATGATGTATTTCATATTTTCAAAGTTAATGTTCATGTTCATGTATTGCTGTAGCTCACTCTTTGAGCAATGTTTTAGAGATCTAGTTTGGGGAGGTCTGTATAACCCAACTAGAATCATTTCTTTAAGCTGATTTTCTACAGGGGAGTTATATTAGAATTTTTCTAGGGTATCCCAGTGTTGGATAACCTTATTTATGCAACAAATTCCTTATACAGTGTCCTCATGGGAAGTTGTAGCAGAAATTCCCGAGGTGGAATATTGCATATCCATAGGCAGAGTCTATGAAGGGCCAGCTAGCCTCAGGATCTCTCCCTTATTTGAAGGAGACATATCTTGTAAATGCCCCAATAGTCAATCTCTGAAATGGACTTGCAGTGTCTCACTGAAGAAGGAAAAATGGAACATCTTAGATGTTCCCGATGGAACAGTAAGTTCCTGAAAAAGGGACATTACAGTGGTATCGGAGCATGATCTTGGCTCAGCTTGTGCCCAAGATCTATTGCAATCAGCAAGAGGATCTTCTCTCTCCAAGGAGAGGATATTTACAGAGGCGACAAGGAAATAGGAATGAAGGAAGAGGAGGTTTCCCTTCTTCTTTTCTAGGAGATTATTGAAGATCTTGATGAAAGGGAATTTTGAAGAAATTTTCTGAGAAGGGTTTGTTGATGAGACAGATCCCAGCTATTTTCATGAAGGGTGTGGTCATTCAGCCACACATGCAGATCCACAGTGCGATCCTTTGTTCACTTGCTTTGCAAGGGAGTAGAGGAAGGAAATGAGGCCATGGGAGGAGCAGCACTGCACTCAAGGTATGACTCATGATTTTTGGTTTGGAGGTTCCATTTTTCATTATCATGCAAATTCAAAAGCATGTGATGCCTTCACTAAGGGTTTGATGGGAAAACTTAGTGAAACTCATTGTGGCATAAATACAAACACTTTGCATGCATTGGAGGGAACCAACAACACTGTCACTTTTGGAGGAGATCCATCACCACATGGAGGTGAAAGGGGAGCCAATGCTTCCACTAGAGGGGTCCTTGTATCCTTGGAAGGAGTTCCAAATATTTTTCACGTGGGTACCAAGACACAATTCCGGAGTCATATGTAGCATTGGTTGGGGATTGTGAGATGGAGGAAGAAGAGAAGAGGATCAGCATGGAGGGATGAGGAGAATTCTCCCTTATCTATTTCAGAGAGTTTCTACACAAGAAAAGAGACTGCACTGTGCAGAGGAGAGAGGGAAAAATCAGTCCACTCATACATGCAGTCTATTTTCAGATCTTGATGTCTCAATTTTGGTGGGTTTACATCTAAGAGGCCATATGATCCAGAGATGATGAGAGGCATCATGCCATTTGGTTCACCACTTATTGGATTCCGAAGGGGTGGAGACATTAGAGGAGTCCATTACAGCGCAGTGAGTTGGGGATAAACACAAGGAGGAGGGATGCACCCTCTCATTTTCAGTCTCACCCACTCTTATCAGCTATACTACGCAGACAGAGCTTGCTACATGGATGGGGATGGCTACTCCACGGATTTGATGAGAGAGAGTTTACTTCCTTTGGGGAATAACTCTTTCATGCTTTGGAGTGGATGGAGGCCACTCATGCTTACATTTCCCAGGATCAGGAGATTCTTTGGAGGTGATAGTCTCTCATGGGAGGCTCATTTTTCAAAGGTCCTTATTTTTATTTGAGCATGAGCAGCTGCATGATGGCATGGCAGCAACACCGGAGGATGACTTTGACATGAGGGGATGTCAAGGTAGCAGGCAGCAGTGTGATGGAGCACCCTATTGCAGAATATCAGCGTTGTCTATATGGAGGATTGATCCATGTTTTAGGACTCAGCTTTTGGTTGAGAGGTCTCAGGATCTTGGTGCATGCATGATTCTTGATAACCAGGAGGATGATGATAGACACATGGCTGATGATAGGGTCATCTATGGTTATGGAAGACTCTTCTTGGCTAGATTTTCTAGTCTTAAGGAGAAATTATTTTCATGCAGCACATAAGGGCTTCCTAGCTATGCACTTGGATGCATACTTTGATTGGCTAGAGGAGTTCATTTGGAGGGCATTCATCATGGAACCTATTAGCATTGGGAGATGCATAGCCCACTTGATTATGGTGGAGAGAACCTCACAACCACTTCCCTACTCATTGGAGGTAGAGGGAAATTATCAGTTGGGTCATTTCAGCTCAAGATCCCAAGTACAAATTGGAGAAGGTATAATATCACATTTTATATTGTACTTTCTTACCTTGTTGGAGCAGCATGATGAGTCAAGAAGAGTTGATTTCTTCTTGCATAATGTCCAAGGATGTATTTGTAGGCTTCATGGCAGGAGAATGGACCATTCTTATGGTGGTTTGTGGAGGGAGCCACATGCTCCTTGGTGTGCACCATTGGCACCAATTTATATTTTCATGCTCATATCTTTTGAGATGTGTGTGGCAGCAACAAGTGGCTGGGAAAACACTTGTTGTTTTGATGCAGGCAAGAGGCTCACTGCGCTGGTCCCATGAGAGGAGCAGTGACCCACTCTCTAGTTGTCTTATGGCAGCTTGTTTACATTGTATCATGCTACCATGTATTGTTGATTCTTATTTATTCACAGGGAGCACCATTTGGAGAGTGACTCATATGTTGGGACAGCCTATTGGGAGCACTATTCTCCCCATTACGCATGTTCTATATTGCAGGAGACACCATTGAGCAAACCATGATTGCCATACTATTACTTTTCTCTTCTTGTGAGGCAAACCACTTGGAGAATTTGGAGAGGCATTTCATGGATGAATGTTTTGATGGGGTAGCTTGGTCCACTCTTGGAGGCCATACCATTTCAGCCCAAGGACATAAATATCCCCATATGTACTACAAAGGGAGAGAGGAGCTTATTGGGATAAAGCAACAAAACTCTCCATTCAGCTCCATTACATTGCACAAGAACTGAGGGCAAGGTTTTCATTTGGATGATAGCATGGTTGAGGAGATCATCAGTGGAATTATATTTTCCCATGCATTTCATCACTCCTACCTTGAGGATGCCATGGTTCAGCAGGAGGATTTCCACCTGCACCTTCTACCTTTCAGGATGTACCCATTCCGGTTGCATACTTGGGAGAAGGCATTGGAGGACAGTTTTATTGCAACATATCTTGAGCAGCGGTGGAGATTGATGATGAGAGGCCATAAGAGAAGAAGGGGGAGAAATTTTTTTCTCTCTATGTTGTTGCTTGGGGACAAGCAACATGTGGGAGGGGAGGACTGTAATGTTCCCAATTTTAGCCTCAAGCTAAAATGGAACATTATAGTGGCATATTTTTATTTTTTTTAATAAAATGGGTAAGGAGACCCCTTAACCCCCTTTAATGGAAAATAATACTCCTTGTGTGAAAGAAGAAATAATGAAGCAGCTGAAATAAACACCTAAATGTGTGAACATGATGAGGATCACCTTGATTTGGCCATCTTTGACCAAGTCAACAGCACTTCCTTAGAGGGGTAGCTTGCATTAGAAGATAACGCAGATTTTGGAGGGAAAGCATTGAAAAGTGAATGGAAACCCTAATTATGGGTCCTATGGTGAAAGAGAGTTCATTTTCTTTATAAGAACGAAGGAGCAGCTCATTTGATTCATTCTTTGATTCAGAAATTTCGTAGTAAGGTCAAGGACTTGCACATCCAGGCTGTTTAGCAGGATTGCAGTGCTATTGAGCACTGGGGGTGCTCCCGGGAGGGTATCCCCCACCTATTCCTCATAGGAGGAGAGGATTTGAGCTGCATTTCCTCATTTTGGCATTTGGCCAAGCTCACTCCTTCAGTTACAGCGTTATTCATGTAGCAGGTTAATGTGTAGCTGGGGTAGCAGCAGAGGAACTCATAAAGTTCTTCCCTACTTGCATTTTCAGAGGAGGATGGATTTCTTCTTTGGAGGAGCTATAAAGAGAGCTCTTGGACTTCATTTCAGATCTGTGGCATCAGGCCACTCATTCACCATCTCCCACTACGCAGTCATTTGGAGAAAATTCATTATTCCATGAGGGCAGTGTTGAGGGAGATTCTTGTGCACATTAGGAGGAGTTCTTTTGAGTGAAGGGGGATCAGATCCCTTTCCCCTTGAGGGAATTATCAGAGGAGGGCATCAGAATATCATATTAGCCACAGCCTCACATTCATTTGGTTCCAGCTGCAATGACAATTCATTTGTCACTATTGTATTTTATCCAGCATTTCTAGCAATCTCCCTGAGATTGGCTAGAAATCCTATATTGAGCCCATTTTCCTCTCTTAGGATATTTTTCTTGTATCTTTCAGCCACATTATCATTTTTATGTATTCAGTAGCTGTATCTCTTAAAGAGACTGTGCAGTTATGGTTTCCCGGCATTCTGTGTAGCTACAACTACTCCGACATTATATGGTATATTCATTGGAGTTGGTTCTAGAGGATTGAGGAGGTTATTCCCTCAATTATTTCTTATATATTCATCTGAAATCATAATATAATGTTGGATGCACTATTTCCCCTCTTATGATGTATTTAAAATTTGCAGAGTTAATGTTCATGTTCATGTATAGCTATAGCTCACTCTTTGAGCATTGTTTTAGAGATCTAGTTTGGGGAGGTCTGTATAACCCAACTAGAATCATTTCTTTAAGCTCATTTTCTATAGGGAAGTTATATTAGAAGTTTTCTATGGAATCCCAGTGTTGGATAGCCTTATTTATGCATCAACTTCCTTATACAGCGTCCTCATGAGCAGTTGTAGCAGAAATTCCCGAGGTGGAATATTGCATATCCATAGGCAGAGTCTGTGAAGGGCCAGCTAGCCTCAGGATCTCTCCCTTCTTTGAAGGAGACATATCCTGTAAATTCCCCAACATTCAATCTCTGAAATGGACTTGCAATGTCTCACTGAAGAAGGAAAAATGGAACATCTTAGATGTTCCCGATGGAGTAGCAAGTTCCTGAAAAAGGGACATTACATCAGCAAATGAGAGTACTACACCCTCTTCTCTTCAAACTCAAAACACTTTCCTTGCATGGCTAGTTACTTTTAACCACAACTAGAAAGAAATTCACACTTCCCTTCCTTGATACGCTTATCCTCCTCTCAAGAGCTTCCTTTCTTGCACTCACTCAGAAAATTTCTAGCGAGAAATTTGCAGAAGGAATTTAAACATCATTGCCTCGATCAATGATCCAAGGTGGCTCAAACATAAGTCGTGCAACATGTGACATCAACAACAAGTCGTCATAAAATGTGCTATACAATTGACACTAAATCAATGTAAAAAGTGTGCAACACAATCGACACAAAATCAATGTAAAAAGTGTGCAACACAATCGACACAAGTCGACAAACATGTGCAACACAATCAACACAAGTTGATAAAAAAAATGATACATCTTGACAACCACATGTGCATGTATCAATGTATAATGAACCTATTTACAGTTCACTATTTACACATATAACTTCCATGCACATGTACACCTTCAACTCTTCCTTTCAAGTACCAACAAGTACATAATCCCAAAAAACATGTGGGTGACTATAAGAGCTGAACTAAAAGATATTGCTGCAATATATGTGAGTATCATACTCATATTTTACACCTCCACGGTGAAATTTTTCAACAACAAGGAAATTCCTTCAATTGAACCGCAATTATATGCAATCTTGCATCAAACTTTTCAACAGAAATACATGCATACAACCAAAATGTGCATATGTACAAAGGAGTATTTCTTACTTTGTTAAGAATTCCATCCACTTCTTTCCAAGCCACCTCCATGGTGACTTTTGTTTCTGCAACACTTCTTCATGTGGATCTTCCATTTTCACATCGATAATGGAATCCATAGTTCCACTTGCGCCAATCTTTTTGTCCTCTTACTGCATGTGCTTTGGACGACTAGTTGGATGCAAAGTCCAACAATGAGAGACATCATGTCCCTTCTTTTGGCAATATGTGAAAAACTTATGCACCTCATTTGAAAGTTGTCTTTGCCTTATCTACTTCCTGTATGCTTTCTTCCTCATCCAACATCTCGAAACATCATGGTTAAATCGACCACAATATGTACAGCAAATATTTCTTCCATTTAAGCATGCAAAATCATCATGCCTTGCAGAAGAACAATCAAATTGATATTGAAAATATTTATACCTCTTGTGTTGCTTTTGAATGTTCATCCTTTTTGTCTTCATTAGAAGATGAACAAGTAGAGGCTACAGCTTTCATTTGCAGACTAACATCACCCTTTTTGTCTGGAAAACTATATGAACTTGCATGCTTGCCATAAGCTGCATGTTTACCATCTTCTTGCTGCATCAAAGGCTTAAAGCAATGGAAATCATATTTGAAACAAATTTGACATATTTACACCTTAGAACTTGGAATAAAGGTTCTTTTTAAATTAGCCTCACATGCTTTCATGTTTTTGGAGTCTTCGCTATTAACTGCACATAACCAAGACCAAGATTCTTGGGTTGTTCCTCAACAAGAACAGGTTCAACCATGCCTTGTGCATGCTTACCTAATCCCTTGCCTTCATTGCCCATTTTAATCATTAATTTGGACCCTATTCCCCTTGTATGTTTTTCGAAAGAACCAACACATCTTTCTAATGAAGAAACTGAAGACAAGTTAGAATGGATTAGCTCTTCCTCATGCATTTTCTTGGTCAAAGCCTCTTGGGCTTGATGGAGTTTCCTCTCCATATCATGCAATCTTTGAATAATTTCTCCCTTCTCTTTCTTCATGGAAAAAAATTTTTCACGAAGTTCAGTGCTTCCTTTTTGTTCTCTCCAAGACTTAGCTAATCAGTAGCTATCCCCAAATCTGAAGCAAACTCAAACAACAATCAGTTTTCAAACAGTAAAACAGTCAATCTTTTACACTGTTCAAACACATTTCAAGCTATAAAATCAAGCAACCAAGTGCTCTGTCAAGCAAGAAACTATGCTCTGATACCATTCTGATCTGAAAATGGTCTAGATAACTTGTATGTATTTCAATAACCAACCACTCAGTTTAAATTAAAATGATCTAGCTTTTACTTCACAATTTTGCGGAATTATTTACTTAAAAGTGGTGTATGAATTTTTATATTTTATGTGTCTTAACTTCATTTGTTCTTTCTGTAATTAAAATTTTATGACAGAAACATAATTCAGCAAATAATCATTCAAACACAACAAAAATTTTAATCTAGGAGTTCACCCGAAATCTCGTGGGCTACGTCTCCTTTGAGCTTGGTCATTTTGACTCGAATCTTTGGGATTATGGTAAGTTTTTTTACAAAGTAAATAATTAACTCCAATGAATACAAAAATGATCCAAAGGACTGAAAATACCATTTAAATCCCCCTAATGTTTGTCCAAACTTTGTAAACAACTTTAGGCTCTTGTTGACACGATTCCTTCTGTCGATGCACTAAGCTACTCTAAGCTTCTAAATGGAAAAAAATCCTTTATAATTCTGTTTCTATCACTGAAACCAATAATTTATATCCAACACACATTAGAAACCAAATTCCAACTGATAAATTTCTCAAATCGAGCACTGCATCCCCAAAATAGGCTATCCTCCATGGTTTGCCCAGGGCTACCCAAAATTTCACATCATCTTTTCGAGCTCTAAAATTTCTAAAAATGTTCTAAAATCACTTCCATTGGTTCCAAAATGTCTTAAATAGTCAATTTATACTATTCATTCATAAAAAATGGCCTCTGGCTGCTCCAGTTTCGCCTCAATCACCTATCGGCACCCCTTGGCACTTAGGTTAATGAAAATGTCTCTGCTGAGTTTTTGACCTCTAAAAATATTTAAAACTTTCTAAAACCTCTGTAAATATATTCAAAATTATATTTTTAGTCAATAATGACCACTGGTTCACTGCATATGGTCTCAAGCAGCTCTGGCTAAGCCCTGCACTGTTGCTGGAAAAAGATGGCACTAATGACCCCTGGAACTTTACTAAAGATTTTCGGCCTTCAAAATTTCTCTACAGGATCTAAAACCCATTTCTTCAGATTCAAAACATCTTAATTATCCAATTTAGACTATTGGAACTCTGGAAAAGGACTCCAACTCCCCTGGTTAGGCCTCAAATTGAATTTGTCTCATGGCGGCCCTGATGGCTCCTTCATCTTCCCTGAAGAAAAAGCTACTAAAGATCGCCTCCATTTGACCTGAAACCTGTCCCAAATTCTTCAGAAGGTCTAAGAGACCCAAAATTGACTAAAATTTCATCCAATTTCGTTCAATAATTAGAGATTTATGACCAAAACAACTTTGCCCCAATTTCCTCCACTAAATGTGGGGCAACTGCCAGTTAACTCCACTAAAAGTGGAAGTCCGCCTAAATTTGGGAGCACCTCAAGAATCTTCACCATATTAAACTCCACTTAACTGAAGCTTAATTAAATATTAAACCTGAGATTAGGCTCCTTAAGCACTCTTAACAATAAGCTCCCACACTGGTCATATGATGAGGTTCCATGGGAAGAGGGCTAGCCCCTCCGTGCTTCGTCGGACCCACTCGGAATTCAAAGTGCAATAAATTCTTCATACTTCATTTTTGGCACTAGAATCAGGAAGACGACACCTATGCAACCATCTTGGTTTCAACCCAATCCTGTAACTTTGAATTTTGAGTTAATCGTTAGGTTCTTGATCTAGTTCTGATTACACCTCCCAAATGAGAAGCTTTTGGACCCCAAAAGCTCTCTTGGACTACTGAAACTGATATGTTCAACAAATGAGAGTATTTCACCCTCTTCTCTTCAGCCTCCAAACACTTGCCTTGCATGGCTAGTGACTTTTAACCACAACTAGAAAGCAATTCACACTTCCCTTCCTCAATGCGCTTATCCTCCTATCAAGAGATGCCTTTCTTGCACTCACTCAAAAAATTTCTAGCGAGAAATTTGCAAAAGGAATCTAAACATCGCTGCCTCAATCAATGATCCAAGGTGGCTCAAACATAAGTTCTGCAACATGCGACATCAACAACAAGTCGTCATAAAATGTGCTATACAATTGACACAAAATCAATGTCAAAAGTGTGCAACACAATCGACACAAGTCGACAAACATGTGCGACACAATCGACACAAGTCGATAAAAAACATGATACATCTTAACAACCACATGTGCATGTATCAATGTAAAATGAACCTATTTTCAGTTCACTTTTTACACATACAACTTCCATGCACATGTACACCTTCAACTCTTCCTTTCAAGCACCAACAAGTACATAATCCCAAAAAACATGTGGGTTACTATAAGAGCTGAACTAAAAGATATTGCTGCAATATATGTGAGTATCATACTCATATTTTACACCTCCATGACAAAATTTCGCAACAACAAGGAACTTCCTTCAAATGAACCGCAGTTATTTGCAATCTTGCATCAAACTTTTCAACAGAAGTACATGCATACAACCAAAATGTGCATATGTACAAAGGAGTATTTTTTACTATGTTAAGAAGTCCATCCACTTCTTTCCAAGCCACCTCCATGGCAACTTTTTCTGTTGCAACACTTCTTCATGTGAATCTTCCATTTTCACATCGATAATGGAATCCATAGTTCCACTTGCGCCAATCTTTCTGTCATCTTGTTGCATGTGCTTTGGACGACTAGTTGGATGCAAAGTCCAACAATGAGAGACATCATGTCCCTTCTTTTGGAAATATGTGCAAAAATTATGTACCTTATTTGAAATTTGTCTTTGCCTCATCTACTTCCTGTATGCTTTCTTCCTCATCCAGCATCTCGAAACATCATGGTTAAATCGACCACAATATGTATAGCAAATATTTCTTCCATTTAAGCATGCAAAATTATCATGCCTTGTAGAAACACAATCAAATTGATCATGAAAATATTTATACCTCTTGTGTTGCTTTTAATTTTCATCCTTTTTTTCTTCATGAGAAGATGAACTAGTAGAGGCTACAGCTTTCATTTGCAGACTAACATCACCGTTTTTGTCTAGAAAATTGTATGAACTTGCATGCTCGCCATAAGCTACATGTTTACCATCTTCTTGCTGCATCAAAGGCTTAAAGAAATGGCAATCATCTTTGAAACAAATTTGACATATTTGCATCTTAGAACTTGGAATAAAGGTTCTCTTTAAATTAGCCTCACATGCTTTCATGTTTTTGGAGTCTTCGCCATTAAATTGCACATAACCAAGACCAAGATTCTTGGGTCATTCCTCAACAAGAGCAGGTTCAACCATGCCTTGTTCATGCTTACCTAATCCCTTGCCTTCATAGCCCATTTTAATCATTAATTTGGACCCTATTCCCCTTGTATGTTTTTCGAAAGAACCAACACATCTTTCTAATGAGGAAACTGAAGACAAGTTAGAATGGATTAGCTCTTCCTCGTGAATTTTCTTGGTCAAAGCCTCTTGGGCTTAATGGAGTTGCCTCTCCATATCATGCAATCTTTGAATAATTTCTTCCTTCTCTTCCTTCATGGCAAACAATTGTTCACAAATTTCAATTCTTTCTCGTTTATCCTCAAACAAAATATGCACCATGTCCTTCAAAATAATAATGTCATGCTTCATATCATCATAGAAGAATTTTGTGAAGCAGGAAAATTCACTTGTAGAATTTTTCATTATGATGTCAATGAAAAAATTAACTTCAAAAAATTTCTCAAAGCTTTTCAAAACAAATGACAAAGATTTTTTAACCAAATGGTTGTAGAGACAAACTCTTATTCAAGCAGCCAAACAACAAACAAACTCTAAGATCTTCTTAACAAACAAACATCAAGAGGGTTTGTGTTCCAATGTTGACTATAAGGTACTTTGGGGTAAGGAAAAAGCCTTCATCTCTTTCTTCCTTTTTGTTCTCTCCAAGACTTAGCTAATCAGTAGCTATCCCCAAATCTTAAGCAAACTCAAACAACAATCAGTTTGCAAACAGTAAAACAGTCAATCTTTTACAATGTTTAAACACCTTTCAAGCTATACAATCAAGCAAACAAGTGCTCTGTCAAGAAAGAAACTATGCTCTGATACCATCCTGATCTGAAAATGGTCTGGATAAATTTTATGTATTTCAAGAACCTACCACTCAGTTTAAATTAAAATGATCTAGCTTTTACTTGAAAATTTTGCGGAATTATTTACTTGAAAGTGGTGTATGAACTTTTACTTTTTATGTGTCTTCACTTCATTTTTCTTGCTGTAATTTAACATATATGACAGCAACATAATGCATCAAATAATCATTCAAACACAACAATAATTTTAATCTAGGAGTTCACCTGAAATCTCGTGGGCTATGTCTCCTTTGAGCTTGGTCATCTTGACTCGGCTATTTGGGATTATGGTAAGGTTTTTTACAAATTAAATAATTAACTCCAATGAATACAAAAATGATCCAAAGGACTAAAAATACCATTTAAATCCCTCTAATGGCTGTCCAAACTTTGTAAAAAACTTTAGGCTCTTGTCGACACGATTCCTTATGTCGGTGCACTAAGCTACTCTGAGCTTCTAAATGGCACAAAATTAATCAGAATTTTGTTTCTGTCACTGAAACCACTCTTTCTATATCCAACACACATCAGACACCAAATAACAACTGATAAATTTCTCAAATCAAGCACTGCATCCCTAAAATAGGCTATCCTCCACAGTTTGCCCAAGGCTACCCAAAACTTCACATCCGCTTTTTGAGCTCTATAATTTCTAAAAATGTTATGAAACCACTTCCATTGGTTCCAAAATGTCTGAAATATTCAATTTAGACTATTCATTCATCAAAAATGGCCTCTGACTACTCCGGTTTCACCTCAATCACCTATCGGCACCCCCTGGCACTAGGGTTAGTGAAAATGTCTCTGCTGAGTTTTCAACCTCTAGAACTCTTTAACACTTGCTAAAACCCCTGTAAATATATTTATAATGATTTTTTCAGTTAATAATGGCCACTATTTCACTGCATATGGTCTCAAGCAGCTCTAGCTAAGCCCTGCACTGTTGCTGGCAAAAGATGGCACTAATGACCCCTGGAACTTTACTGAAGCTTTTCGGCCTTCAAAATTTCTCTACAGGCTCTGAAAAACATTTCTTCAGATTTAGGACATCTGAATTATCTAATTTAGATAATTTAAACTCTGGAAAATGACTCTAACTCCCCTGGTTAGGCCTCAAACTGAATTTGTCTCATGGTGGCCCAAATGGCTCCTTCATCTTCCCTAAAGCAAAAGCTACTGAAGATCACCTCCATTCGACCTGAAACTATCCCAAAGTCTTCAGAAGGTCGAAGAGACCCAAAATTGACTAAAATTTCATCCAATTCCTTTCAATAATGAGAAATTTATGACCAAAACAACTTTGCCACAAATTCCTCCACTAAATGTGGGGCAATTGCCAGTTAACTCTACTAAAAGTGGAAGTCCGCCTAAATTTGGGAGCGCCTCCAGAATCTCTGCCATATTAAACTCCACTTAACTGAAGCTTAATTAAATATTAAACCTGAGGTTAGGCTCGTTAAGCACTCTTAACATTAAGCTCCCACACTGGTCATATGATGATTCTCCATGGGAGGAGGGCTTGCCCCTCCGTGCTTCGCCAGACCCACTCAACCTTCAAAGTGCAATAACTTCTTCATACGGTGTCCATTTTTCGAACCGTTTATGGTGCTGGAATAAGGAAGACGAGACCTATGCAAAAATCTTGTTTTCAACCCAATCCTATAACTTTGAATTTTGAGCTAATCCTTAGGTCCTTGATCCGGTTCTGATCAATGGTGCATTACAGTTTACGTGACTCTCCTTATAGATCATTTGAGAATAAAGGAGAATATTAATCCCCTAGAATAATAGATACACTGAGAAGTATGAAGGCATAAATAAGATAATGACACAATAATTGAGTCATAGGAAAGGATTTCCAAGGCTCAGGAAAACCAAGTCGAGGTCAAAGCAATCATCCTTAAGAGTTTATTATATTTTCAGAGACATGGATATCTGAGGATGAGCTATGGACAGGAGTAAAGGACTAACGGGGCATATGGTAGTAGGTATAATTTAGGGGAAAAGATGGACAACGATGACATGGTCATAGGTGGCAGATGAACTGGTACACCTGATAGGAGAGGTAGTTGTTATGTGTTATATTATAGTTATGGTTCATATATACATCATGGTCATCATTTTTATCATCCTTACAGGAGGAGTGAGAGGGGGTACTTTCCAAATGACTTCAAGAAATCCAAGCCTCCTAGACCCAATGGAGAGCTATAGAAACTGGAAGATGCATAAGAATAGTTGCTTAAGATGAAGAATTTCTTCGAGCTGCATGATTTTACAGATAATACGAAGGTCGTGATAACTATTTTAGTATCAAGGGAAAGGCATATATCTGGTGGGAATATGTGAAGCATGTCAGAGGCATCATAATAGAGGTATTGAGTTGGCATGATTTTAATAGACTCTTCAAAAATAAGTATTTTTACAAGAGATATTATGATGGAAAGGGTAAGTAGTTCTATGAGTTGAAGATATGGACTGTGACATATGAAGAGTACATGACTAAGTTTCTATAGTTGTCGAGGTATGTTCCATATCTTAAGGATGAGAAGATGAAGGTTTAAAGGTTCATCAGTGAACTTCCATTAGAATACAAGGATCCAATTGAGTATGATGAGCCTTGGTCATTAGAGGAATTCATCGGGAAGTTGAAGCATTTTTATGAGCATTCGAAGTGAAATAATGAGACTAAGAAAGATTTGAAAGGTAATGACAAGACCAAGGGAAAATGGCCTCAGAAGCGGGAAAGACCTCAAGATGTAGGTGAGAAAGAAAATGTGCCTCCTTACAAGAATTTTAATGCAAATGGGAAGGGACATGGAATTCATCTTGGAGAGAAGTAAAATAAAGGTAGTGGTAGGGAACCATTGCAGTGTCAGATTTGTGGAAAATATCATTGCAAGAAGGATTTTCCATTAAGCATTGTTTGTTTTACCAAGGTGACAAACCTCGGATCTACAGAGATCAAGAGGCACAAAAAGTTGGGGATGTTGGTCATATCATTCCTAATATTTATGCAACATTTGATAACAAGTAGGAATATCTTTAGACATCCATTTTTGAGATGGAAGGTAAGCTTTGTGATCAAGTTGTTTCCATTTTGATTGATATTGGATCTAATTATAGTTATGTTAATCCTAACTTGGTGGATAAGTGTGGCTTGAGTAAAGAAGTGCATGCAGAGTCTTGGATGGTGCAGTTGGCTATAGGGACCAAGAAAAGAGTTCACCGTTGGGTGAGAGCTTTTGCATTTGAGTTGAATGGTGTGCCTATATCAACACATCTAAATGTGAGTCCATTGGGTTCATACATAATGCTTTTGGGCTTGGATTGGTTGTACCTTCATAAGACTAAGGTAGATTTTTATGAGAAGGCTATTGAGTCATTAGATGATGATGGAGGGAAGACAATCTTGAAGGGAAAGAAGAAGCATACATCAGTGAGAATGATTACAACCATGTAAGCTAAGTGTAGTTTCAGGAAAGGATATGTATTATTTGTAGTGCATATTTCCAGTGACAAAGGGAATGATGTTGTGGACAATGAAGTCTTGAAGAGGTATCTAGTCTTGCAGCAGGTTTAGGGTGTGTTTCCAATAGAGATTTTAGATTTACCACCTCATAGGAAAGTGGATTTCTATACTGAGTTGGTAACACGAGCAACACTTCGTGGAGGAATTTGGGGCAAAGTTGTTTTGGTCATAACTCTCTCATTATTGAATGAAATTGGATGAAATTATAGTCAATTTTGGGTCTCTTTGACCTTCTGAATCAAATTAACCTTACAAGATGAGCACTCTAGAGTTAGTGGATATGAATTTACAGCTCAAGGAAATTCTTGATAAGCGATAAATTAGTAGAAGTGTATCACGTTGGGATGCACTAGTATTGTTTGTGAAGAAGAAGGATGGTAATCTCAAATTGTTCATTGTTTACAGGCATTTGAACAAGGTGACACTGCAAGAATAGGTACCCATTGTCAAGGATCGATGACTTGTTTGATCAGTTGAAAGGAGAAACAATGTTCTCAAAGATTGACTTGAGATTAGGATATCATCACGTACACATCAAGGAAGAGGACATCTACAAGACCACATTATGTACCAGGTATGGGCATTATGATTTTATGGTGGTTCCTTTTGGTCTTACTAATTCTCTAGCTACTTTCATGTGTTTGATAAATACTCTGTTGTGATCTTATCTGGACAATTCAGTGATAATGTTCATTGATGATATATTGATATATCCTAAGAATAAGGAAGAGAAAGCATAGCACCTGGAATAATTGTTAATACTGTTGAGAGAGAATCAGTTGTATGCCAAGCTTAGGAAGTGTAGTTTCTTTCAAACTGAATTTCATTACTTAGGGCATGTTGTTTCCAAGGAAAGTATAGTAATGGAACTGGAAATATTAGAGTTATCAAGGAGTGGCTAGCTCCTAGGAATGTGAATGAGGTGAGATAATTCATGGGGCTAGAAGGTTATTATAGGAGGTTAATAAAGAACTTCTCATGGAATTCATATCCTATTACATCATTGTAGAGAAAAGGAAAGAAGTTTGAATGGACTGAGGAGTGTGCAACTAATTTTGAACAGTTGAATAATTTGCTTACAAATGCTTCAGTCTTGAAGATTGCAGCTTTTGAAAAAGAGTTTGTGGTATGTACATATACGTGAAAGAGAGGACTTGGTGGAGTCTCGATGAAGGAAGTATAGGTGGTATGTTATGAATAAAAGAATTTAAATGACCACAAGCAAAACTATGTGTTTCATGATCTCGAGTTGGCAATTATCATTCTTGCATTGAAGAAGTGGAGACATTATCTCCTTGGAAGGAGGTTTTTTTTTATGAGTTATCATAGTGGATTGGGGTACTTGTTTCACAAACCCAATCTGAATGCTAGGAAATCTAGATGTTTGGCAACTCTCAGTGAGTTTTACTTTGAGATCAGGTACATCAAGGGAAAGGAGAATCAGGTTGCAGATGCTCTTAGTAGGAGAATGCAAGTAAATCATATTTCATCTATGAGCTCTTATGGGACAAATTTGCAAGAGCGAATCTTACAAGGGGGGAAACATGATGACAAGTACCAGTAGTTGAAGAAGAGGTTGCAATAGCAGGTTGATGTTGATAAGGATGAAGAGTACCACCTCACGTCATATGGCTTGGTTAGATTCAAGAACAAGATTTATGTGCCAGATATAAGTGAGCTCAAAAATCTTATCTTGAGGGAGTTTCATGTTAAGACATATTCAAGTCACCCGAGATATTTGAAGATATTAACATCAGTTAATAAATTTTATCATTGGTTGAACTTGAAGAAAGAGGTGGTTGAGTTTTTTGTGAGGTGTTTGGACTGTCAGCAGGTAAAAGTAGAGTGTAATAATCTAGCTAGTTTACTACAATCGATTTTGATTCCAGAGTGGAGACGAGAGGTCATTTTCATGGACTTCGTTACAAGTTTGTGGAGAAAATCCAAAAAACATGATTCCATCATGGTTGTGGTTGATAGGTTTAGTAAGGTAGCTCATTTCATTGCAGTTAAGTCTACAAATTTAGCTAGCGAGGTAGCTCAGATATTTATCAGGGAGATAGAAATATTGTATGGTGCTCCCAAGAATATCATATCATACCAAGATTACAAGTTCACTTCTAGGTTTTGGAAGGATTTGTTTGCAGGTTTGGGGACAAAGTTATCTTTCAGTACAACGCATCATCTGCAGAAATATGGATAGACAAAGAGGATCAACAAGATTATTGAGGACATGGTGAGGATGTATGTTATGCATCAACAACGAAAGTTTGAATATTAACTTCCACTGGTAGATTTCGCATATAATAATGGGTATCAGGAATCATTGAGGATGAGTCCAATTGAGGCTCTTTACAGGAATAGTTGTAGTACCCCTATCAACTAGAGTGATGTAGTGAGAAAGGTTTTGATTGGACTGGATGTGTTGGAAAAAATGGAACAGGAAATGTAGGTTACTAAGAAGAATTCGAAGGCATCACAAGACAGACAGAAGAATTATTCAGATCAGCACATGGCATTAAATGAGTTTTAGGTTGTGGAGCATGTGTACTTGCGCAACAAGCCTAATAGGATCTCCTTGAGGATTGGATCATGTGCCAGGTTGGCATGTTGGTATTGTGGGCCTTTTTAGATCCTAGAGAAGATTATACTAGTGGCCTGCAGACTTGCACTACCTCTGACAGTGAAATTCCATGATGTTTTCTATCTTTAATAGCTTAAGAGATATGTGCAGGATGTTGATCGCGTGATTGACTAGTATGTATTGTAGGTGGAACTAGAGGGAGAATTCCATCCAGAACCGTAATGCATATTACAGAATAATTATCTCATGCTCCGGAACCGAGCAATAAAGCAAGTTAAAGTGCAGTGGAAGCACTTTTGTCCCAATGAAGCTACATGGGGGATGGTTGATAAGATATGGGCTTTGTATCCTTCATTATTATTTGGTTCAAGAAAATGATTTTTTGGTATATGTATATATTTATATGGTTGTAAGTAATATGATGAGTTGTGTTATAAAGCTCCAATAAGCGGTATGTTTCTTTTGTTTTCAACAGGATGTCATTGTAAATACTGCATCAAACTATGTTATAAAGATCCATGTGTCCTATATTTTTTTTTCAACAGTTTTCTAGTCATAGGTAGCACAGAACACCAACGACGGTGTTCCCCTAAGTGGGAGGGAATTGTAACAACCCTACGTTAAAATTCATGTAATAAAGGTTAATAAAGGAAAAATAAGACCAAGGTCACAGGGCACGTATTCCAAGTTGAATGTTGGGAAAACACTATATTGAGAATCACTTTTGGTTTATTTATGTCTATGGAAATTGGCAAAGGAAAAGAGGAAATAAGTGGCTTTTAATTATGAAAATAAAGTAAAATAGGAGAAAAGGTAGGTGAATAGGCACAAATTTTTATGCAAGGGAAATTAGAGGAAAATGAAGAAAAGGAGACATCAATGATAAAAAGGCATCAAAGAATCAATTCAAAACTTTTGTTGGTTTAGCTTTGTCATTTTTAGCTTGGGTAGATTGAGAAAGAGAGAGAGAGAGCTACAAGAGGAGAAAGCAAGAAAGCAGAGGAAAAATTGTTATAAAGTGTAGCAAGAAAGCTCAATTAAAGCATTTTTGCAGGTAACAAGTTGCATGTGTGATTTCCTAGCTAAAGGAGCCTGTAGTAGGAGAAATAAGTGAAGAATTTGCTTTACAATTTGAGTTATACTTGACCTTGACCTCATGCATGGATAACACTGTGATGGGGAGTGTGTATGTACTTGGTTTCAGGTGCCTCATTCCACATGATAGGGTGTAGAGATTTTTTCAGTGACTTGGAGGAGAAAGATATCCAGATGCATATTGAGTTCGGGGATGACATAGGGTACAGTGCTACTGGGATTGGTATAGTAACCTTTAAGAGGGAGTTAGGCTCCAATATTCACCTCAAATATGTTATGTTTGTACCAAGACTGAAGGAGAACCTCATCTATATAGCAGTTTTGGAAAATCATGGCTATGGTGTGATCTTCAATAACCGAAAAGCCTTTCTACGAAACATAGTTATTCAGAAGGTGAAGTAGATAGGTTTTCGAGTCAAGAACTTGTATAAACTTAAGGTGGGAGAATGTGAAACCTTGAGGATCAAGGAAAATATTAGAGATGTGGTGGTAGTGATTGCTAAGATTTAGACACCAGAAGTAGAGTTGTGCATGTAGTGATTGCTAATATTTAGCAATCTAATTAAGTTATGTATGTTTTATCTTATTTAACTGAGCTCAAGTCTTCAGTTGAGTTATTTAAAGGTTAGTTGAGTAGTAGAACTATAATTAAGTCAGTTATCTATCAGTTAACTACTCAATTAGATAAATATAGCCTATACATGCATGAAATTCAAATTTACTGACTCACGTGGAGGTCAAAGGAACATTTTAATCATCAAATATATACTAGTTGAGTGTATAGAGTGGGTAATTGATAAAGTGAGTGGTTCCTTTGGAATTCTGCAAGGAAATATGGAATTCCCTATTATTTAGGATCCTAATTTCTCCTTAATTACGCAAGGAAATATGAGCTTGTGAAGTCAGGAAATTGGATAAGTGTTGGCTAGTATTAGACAGGAAGGAGGAGAACAAGTTTTCAAGTGTCAAAGTTGCTTTATACTTGAAGAAAGAAATTGTAATACATTCTCAAACTCATCTAATTAATTCAAATTGAGATAGGGTTTTTTCCCAGTTGGGTTCCCTAGGAAAACATTTTCATTCTTATGGTTTTTATGTATGGATGGAAGCGCGTGTGCTTCTAGGTTGTTGATTTCTTTCTGCGGTAATGTAGAGGAATGTTCTCATATTTTGTTTTCATTTTTATTACATTAGTAGTATTAATATCCATTAAAATTCTACAAAAGTAAGGAAGGAAAAGGAAGGAAAAGGCAAAGAAAAGGAAAGAAAGGATAAGGTTGGATCAATGGCTTTAATAGGAATATTTGCAGGTAACAGGTTACATGTGTGATTTCCTAGCTGAGGTGTGAATGCATAGCACATGCATTTGTTTATTTGGTTCATTTACTATCATTAGCATGGGTTTTGCCTCATTTAATAGTGGTTTTAACCTTGCCTTGGAAATTCCTGGATACCCATGGTGTGATGGGATTAATTTTTGGTTGAAATTTGGGTTATTAGAAGGTTTTGGAACCAAGTGAGGTGGTCTCAGGAGAATTCCAAAGGGTTTGGGGTGGAGATGGTTTTATCGATAAATCCCTCAACAGGTGGGTGGAGACAAGAAAATTCCTCAAGGTATGGTGAAGAAATTCTGAGGCATCCAAGCTTGGTTTGGTTTTTTTTATCTTGAGACTAGTTTAGGTGAGATCAAAGTAGCTTGAGGGTGGAGGTAATTTAACCTATAGATTTATTGTTTGATTAAGTCTTGGTTTATTCCATGAGATCCCACATTCATGCTTAGAATATAGAATGAGGGTGATTGGTTGAAAAAATATTTGGTTCATCCCAATCTATGGTAGGGTGGTATGTGGAAGTCCCTGACTTGGTTGGATTTTTCATAAAGTTAATAAGAGTTATTTTCCTATTGTAATCTATGTGAAATTTTACTTATTATTATGCGTATTCTATGGTTGTTTTTTCATGGTTATTATTTTAGTTATATACTAGTCATATGCATGGTTCTATGATGTGCTCTCGCTACAGATATTTTTCATTATTTCATAAGTATTTGAATGGTTGATGAATGCATGGGCTAACAAGTGTGGTTGCAACTACTTGAGAGGGAATTATACCTTCTCTATGATTTTCAAATGAATTTTAGAGATTTATGATCAGATATGCATTCATCACCCATAACTTACAAGCTTACCATATGTTTGACAAAATTTCTATCATGTTCTAGGAAGTCTAAGTCAAGTTCTTACTTCAAGTTTGAAGGTATATAATTTTCAACATGTAAAACGTGATTCTGAAAAGTTAGCGGAAGTTATGGGAAGTGGTCTGGATGCTAGACTAGAAAAGTGGCTTGGATCTCATAACCATTGGCACAAAATAGGGAAAACTATGTCATAAAAACATGGAGGCGGGCCTATGCATGTAGTTAGAGGCCTATAACCACACTCTTTCCTTGATTTTCATATGGTTTGGGTGTTAGGTTTGTGAAAATTGGATCTAGCTCAAGAATTGACCACCTGGGGTGGTTTACAACCTTTTGAGTGGTATGTGGTCTCTTAGGGGTGTCATTAAAGTTGTTCATTAATTGGCCCCACTTACATAACTAAAACTTGGAGGTTAAGTCATGTCATAGTAGCAATCCACTTCAAATTTACCCGAAGGGCTTGTAAAAGAGGGTAAATGGGGGGAAGGGTGGTTACAAGTTTTAAAAAGAAAGCCCTAGGGTTTGTATATAAAAATATAGGACAGATAGCGAGAATGGTGAAGTTTGGAAAAGAATGCAAGAATGAGTTTGTAAAACCTAGAGTAAAAAATTATTTAAGGTTTGGAGTCAAAACCCTAGACAAATTATTGGTAACCCTATATAGACAAAAAGGTTGGAAAATAAATCCTAGGGCTTATGGGTTGATTTATTCTGTTAAAAGAAGAAACCCTAGCTCCTTAATGACATTTTAATGATGAGGTTGATTTTCAAGTTGAATTTAAGAAGGCTGAGATAAGAGGGAGTTGACATATTCTCAAGAGATAAGTATTTTCTTGAATATTTATTGTCTTTTTACTATCACTCTCTTGTCTATGTATATCTTTCTTGGTTGTATTTTTTCTTCCTTGACCTCCTGGCAAGGATTGCAAGTACATAATGAAGATTATCAAGATCTGGAAATCATTAAAAAGGATGGAAGAACAAAGTGACAAGAAGACTCATGATTGGATGTGCTTTGAACTTAGAGGGAGCATACAAGATCAACCTAAGTGAAGCATGTTTTTTCTATGATGAAAAAAAGTAATTTGTTGTTGGAAAGGATATCACTACTGAGAGGGGAGGGTGGTGAATCAGTAGTTCTATGATTTATTTAATTTTTAATTATTTTTACCAAAACATTGGATTCAATAATCCAATAGCTACACTCATGCAACAAGCATGAAATCAATGTATCAAACCATGTAAAATCACCATATAAATTCACCATAAAGAATCAATAAGGAAAAAATGCACACAAGATAAGACATATTTTTTCTAGTGGAAAACCATCTCTAGGGATAAAAACCACCCACTATTGTTGCTGCTCAAATCTTATATTATCCTGAACAAATTTTTACATGGAGGAGCTAGCACAGACTAGCTGGAAGACTCGACTCCTACAACAATGTGCTAGCACACATAAGCTAAGAAGTAACTACTCACACGACTTTGCATATAAACATCTACTAGAAGCCTCCACAACCAATGAGCCTCGCCCAAAATCCATTGGACTGTCCAACTACCATTGGATTGAGATTATCCTCCTCTAATCATTGTCTACTAGTCTCTGCAAGCATGAAGTCTCCATGCCTCTAACTCCTCCAATGCAAATCACATTTCAAAATATTTCAGAATAGGCTCTTAAACTTTCTCAACATGAGTAACCCAACAAATTATCTCTAATCTAATCTAAAAATAAGATCTGATAGTCACACCACCCAACATAGCTACAAGTAATAAATATGAAAGAAAAAAATTGGTAGCACACTCTTACTCTCACACCATCAATCAACCCACAACCCAATTCTCTAACACAATTATTTTCCAAAATATCCTCAATAATTCTCTAAGCTAATACCATAGGAAAATACATTGGTTATCTCAATACCACAAACACTAGTACCACGTTAATCTCCAAGTCAATACCACAGGTAAATATCATGGTTATCCTAATACCAAAAACACATGTACCAGGTAATATCCAAGTAAATACCATGGTTATGACATTACCACAAACCCATGTACCATGGTAATGTCCAAGCCAATACCATAGTCAAATACCATGATAATACCAATACTTGTAACACCAATACCAAGTGCTCACCCAGACCACACACAAACATATAAAAATTAAACTCAAAGCAATACCAAGTGTCAAATATTAGGGTAATGCTAATACCAATACTCATGACTAATCCCATAATCACACCCTCAACACATGAAAAACTTGATTGGAACTACAACTATGAAACTGCATCAATGCGGTTAAGATCCTACAACTGCATGCATAAGACTGGATCTGTGCAGTTGTGGAAGAGTATAGGGAGACACAAAAAAACCTAGCACAAAACCTTTTCCAACCTACTCCACAACTCTTCTAGCATCATCACAACTGAAAATGAACCATGCAAGTCACCTACCAAGAAACATAATCACAAACAACATAATCATAACACGTGCACATAATCCAAACTGCTCCAAAACCATTTGACACACGCATACACACTCAAACCACATGTAGCAAAAGCATCTGCAATAAATACCCAAGTTGGCATCAATGCCAACTACCAATCACTACAACTAAAAAAAACATCATCAATGCCAACAATATCCCCCTTTGGCATTGATCACAACCCAGATGAACAATCCAAAGGTCCTACAAACAATTGGTCTTGTTAAGTACTCCCCCTTTGACATCAATGGAAAATTTTCTAAAACATATCAATTACATCATCACTCCACTGATCATCCAGTGGGTCAAAAAAAACTCCCCCTAGACACTGGTTGGGCCTCAATAAGAAACAAAAACCATATCCATCATCATAGTGTGGGAAACAACAACATCTTCCTACACAATAACATAACCATCAACAAAAATACATCATAAGTACCAACAACAACAACATCACTCAACTCTACAACAACAAATAGATGTATCCTGGTAGCAGAAAACTCAATCAACAACCCTAACGACTTCATCTCTCAACCAATATAGAAACATGAGTAGCAGCAACAATATAACATGAGCAACACTATCTCCACCAACATCACTAGCAGCATAGAATAACCATCAGTAGTAAAATAGTGTGGGTAGAAGAAACATCCTCCAAGCCCATCATCATCATCCTCGCAAGCAAAATAACACCATAACAGATCATCCAACATATAAGATATATTATCCCCCTGAACATCATCTTCATCATCAACATGGAGCTATAATGTGACAAATGTATCTGAGCCTCTCATCAACACACTCTTGCTCAACAATACAGCGGACCAAATATAATACATGTCAAGACACATTTGATCTTTAATCATGATAAAAACAATATGGACAACTTCAACAAACTCGTGAATACTTCCTTGACACCTTCAATAAGAAAAATTACTGAGAAATAAATCTATCTCCAACTAAACTAATGCTAGTTATTTATAAATCAACAACATTATGTTCCATGGTAAAATGGCATGCCAAGATCCTCCCTGCAAAAAAAAAAGAGTCGACATTGTAAAACTAAATCAATACCCCACTCAATTTAGACAATGGGTTATACACTTGTCACTTCCAGCAAGAGACTACTCCTTCCATGGTACATTTGTATCTATTGACAGCTTTTTCATGCGCATCTGACCGTCAACACCATTAGTTGTATTACATAACTTAAGATCCATTGGGAAAAAACACAATAGGAAAGCTTCTTGTTTCGTCCAAGTTGTTTCTATGTACTTGAAGTGCTTCAAATGGATCACAAGAATTCGTGGTGGAATATTTATTTTCATTATCTTTTGTGCTTCTTGTAAGCTACAACATTTGTCACAAAATAATTTTTCCTCTACCTTGATTGTCTCAGTAGATATGAAGTTACACAGATAGCTTATTATATAATTGTTTTGATCAATGTCTAGACAAAGGTCCAAAAATGTTTTATCTTTGGTTGTAATAGTTTCACAACATAAAAATATTGTTTTATTTGTAAGGGTCCCATGAAATTTTTTATGAAACCATGTGACAAACTTTTGTTGATTTTTATTGTTTATTCCATTCATTTTTTTATTTTATAACCTTCTCTTTTTTTTTTTAATTTCCTAACCATTTATCAGCCACATTGACTTATTTATCCAAAATATCCACAAACTCATTCAAAAAAAAAAAAGCAATAACTCATGCATCTCAGTGCATATAACTACGGAAATTTTCATTTTCCCTTTTTTTTCACTCATTTCACAAAGTGTTTTGGAGAAATAACGCCATTTTTATTCTTCTTTGAGTAAATTTGAGTAAAGAGGTTAGCCAATAATGTGAGCATATTCTCCTCTAATTTTCTCCCAGGCTTTGTATGACTATAATAATCCAACAACTGCTCTCTAAAAGGAACAAAAAAGTAAAGAGCTTGAAGTATGCTATTGCAGTAGCAGGTGTTACTAAAATTTTCAAGGCTAAAGTAGCGTTCACCTTCCGAAAACTAATCTCCCAGTGTACCTTGCGTTCCCCAATTCCTAGATAGTGAGCCAACCTTTCCATAGAATACTCTCCCATAATAACAAACTATGTCCCAAAGGTGGAAGAAAGAGAAACAACATCATTCGTATTCACACGTCGAACTCCTGTATGATGTCAGAAGGATTATTCTCGTATATCTTTATTGCCTCCACATAACGAGCACACTCTTCCACACTCCAACCACATAGAAGTGTACAATCATGTATCAATTTTGTGCTCATAACTTCATGGAGTCGTTTTATTACATATTCACATTAGCATGACACAAAACAACTCATAGTTTTAAGCCATTTTATAACTTTGTTCTTGTTTCTAGCATTGTTTCTAGATGTAGATAAAGCTAAGGAAGAAGCAAAAGAATAATTGTGGCCTTCTAAATTTGTATATATCTGCAACTGATGACCACCTCGTTGCTTCAATGGATGAGGGCCTTATGATCTCCTCATCTCTTCTAGGTACTGTAGTAATTATTTTATATGGAAATTGTCCCTATTATTACCCAAATACTTTGGATACTGATCTTTACAAATTCTATCCTAATATCATAATATTGTAGTATGTGCTTGTCCAACTTCAATGATTACCTTGTTAAATTCTCACCACCTAGAGAAAAATTCCTTACAGTTTTTCCCTACTGAACCCCTCTTCCATGACTTTGAATTCTACTTAAGCTTGAAGGAAGACCACGACGGTGATGATGGTGATCATGATCATGATCCTCCTCTTGTATTCCAAATACTGAATCCAAAAAACAAATAAAATATACCATAGATATGGAAATTATCACCCATTCCCTAAGCATGAAAATTATTACAATAGCAACTACTGATACTAATAAAAAATAAGAATATTAACATTTTCCTCGCAACTATATTTCCCAAGAGCCATATCAAACAAGTGACAATGATAATGAGCACATCTACTTTAAATAAATTGCAACTTTATTCCAAATCTATTTCAAGTCCTAGTAAGATATAACATGCTCATCTTCTTCACAAGTGACTCAATTGCATTTTTTCTTCATCTTGTGAGCGTACTCTGCCTTAATCTTCTCATTTTCTTAGCAAGGAAGAAAAAAATTGATCTCTAGGAATTAGTTTGCTTCTTTCACATTTTTATGAGCCATGGAAAACCATTACAACCAAAGGCATCATATATTCCCATCCTCGTAGTAATTGAACCCCCATAGAACCCCTTGGAGAATTGATGAACAATTTTATGTCTTTCGTTGAGTATTCCAAATCCAAAAGCAAGAGTTGACTAATAATAAAAATCAACACACACATCATTAGCAGTTGATGTGCTTTCTTGCAACATCAACGTATCCAACATCTCAACGAAGGATATGTCTGCATTTGTTTGATTGAGAATTTTACATCAAATTCTATAAATTTAACTCAAACATCGTCACCTTTCTTTAATACTCCTCATAAATTACGATTTTTTTTAACATGTTTTTGTCTTTTCCAAACCACAACTCTATATTTTCATTTTTATTTGCATGTATTGGAGTAAGATAATAGCTTAAATTTCATACTTCTAATTTTAGAAGCACGCTCACTTCCCTTGGCACACCCGCTTAGGTAAGCTAATTGGCTTACAAAGAGACTTATTCCCACTGTATTCACCATGTTTCCTGCCAAAATTTGTCCCTCTAATATATACAATTTGAATATGGATGATAATATAGTGATCATAAAATTTACAAAGACATTATCAGATATATGTTTATATTGGAGAATTAATCTCTACCACCCCGTTAAATACACTGACAACCAGCCATACCTCAGTGAATGTTTTGTAGGTTGCAGATTTTTTTTGCAGGAAAGGACATCACATAAATGAAGTTCTAGTAGAGTAAATTTTACCCATCCGCAACAGAGTAAATTAGTTAAAATTCAAATAGAAATTTAATGCATTGTTAGTAAAATCGTATGGGCAAAGATTTATTCCACAAGTGTTATTTACTTCACGTAATCTATGCAAAATTCAAAAATTCATGTTTGCCCATCCTATGTATTAAATTTTGTCTATCATGAATTAAATGTCTTAGATATATATGTTTTGATCATACATGTATCTAGTAGTCGAATGAATTGTTGTGTATGTAAGCCTGGAAAGACAAGAAGGAGAAAATTGTGGAGAAAATTTTGGTGGGTGTGTTAAAACAACAGTTACATGTTTTACTTGTTAATTCTAAAACCCTGGTGAATGTAAATCTCAATAAGAACTCTTGTTTTACTGGTGAAGGAGCCGAGTCTCCATATGTGAATGTATTACATGTTTTGAAGTTATAATATAAAGTTTCACTCTGTATTGAAATGAAGATTCATATGATTTAGTTTCTGCAACTGTATTGTCATGATTAAGACATTTTTGCAACTTTATGTGAACTCTGTGTGTTGAGGAAGCATCCTCCCAAGTTTGTGTTTAAATTTTTCACATGGTATTAGAGCGGGTTTAAAGTTTTATTATCGCAATTTTTTTTACTAAGGAGTTAAAAGCAGTTCTGAATTTTTTGTGGAGCGTATTCGCCAACAATGAGAAAGTTTTTACACAATAAGAAAGTTTTTTTGACACAATGAAAATGGCAGCAACAATCACAAGCTTGACTAATCCAAAAATACCTCAATTTAACTGAAAAATATTACGATTATTGGGCTATAACAATGAAGGCTTTGTTTTCTTCTCAAGATATTTGGGAATTGGTGGAGAATGGATTCCAAGAACCAGTAGATGCAGTAGCATACAATGCTTTGACACAAGCATAAAAGGATTTTTTGAGGGATAATAGGAAGAAGGACTCAAAATCCGTCTTCTACATTTTTCAAGCAGTTCATGAAAGTATCTTCCCAAGGATTTCAGCAGCAACAAAGTCCAAGAAAGGGTGGAATACCCTCGAGACAACCTACCAAGGCATGGTAAAGGTGAAGACAAAAAAGCTACAAATGTTGAGAAGATATTTCGAGACGATTTGTATGAAAGAGTCTAAGAATGTAGACTCATTTTTTACACATGTAATTGGGTTGGTTACCCAAATCAGGTCTCATGGTGAGACAATTGAGGAAAGGAGAATTGTTGAGAAATTTTTAAGAAGTTTGCCAAGAATATTTGATGCCATTGTTGTGGCCATATAAGAGACAAAGTATCTCTCACAATTTTCATTGTATGAGCTTCATGCATCACTGATTTCTCATGAACACATCTTGAATAGAGGAACGAACTCCTCAATGGAGCATGCGTTCAAGACACAAGTTTCATTTGGTCAAGGTAGAGGTCGAGGAAGATCATATTATAGAGGAAGAGGCAGAGGCCCACACAGAGGAGGAAGAAGCATCCCTTCAAGCTCAAGTGGAAGGGGTAGCAATCAAAATTCAAGTCAAGGCTCAAGCCAAAATCAAGCACAAGGTCAGAGGTGTGATAAATCTCAAATTTAATGTCATTATTATAAGAATTATGGTCATTATGAAAATGAATGTAGAAATACGCAATAAGATGTAAGTAACAAAACAAGTGAAAATTTCATAAAGGAAAATCAGAACCTTGATAGCATATTTTTAGCTTGTAATGTAGCAAAATAAAAACAAGGGGATGTATGGTTTCTAGATTCTGGGTGTAGCAACCACATGAATGGGAACATAGAAATGTTTTTCAATTTAGATGAAAGTGTAAAATATGAAGTGACATTAGGGACTGATAGAAAACTCTCTATAATGGGCAAAAAAAGAGTAGACATTCTAACAAATAAAGGAGAGAAGAAGTTCATGTCAAATGTTTACTTTGTCCCTGGTTTGAAACATAACCTCATAAGCATTAGACAACTCATGAAAAAGGGCTACAATGTCTTTTTCAAAATTGATGTATGTATAATTTTGGACAAGTCTCCAAGAAAATAGTTGATTGAAAAATTTCAGATGACAAACAATAGAATGTTTCCTCTCAAACTAAAATCAGACTTGAAGGAATAAGGTTCTCAAGCACAACTATCAATGAATTCATAGAAAGATGAAAGAAATGTAGCAGTTGTCACACAAGAAAACTTTCAACCAGAAATTAAATATGAAAATTGGTTATGGCATTTGAGATTTGGTCATCTCAACTTCAAAGGTTTGAATTTGTTGCATAGGAAATGCATGGTGAAGGGATTTCCACTCATAGAAAAACCAGACAACCTATGTGAAGGATGCATCTTGGGAAAACAACACAGAGAATAATTTCCAACAAGAAAGTCAATAAGGGCAAAGGCACCCTTGGAGATTGTCCACTCAGATTTATGTGGACCAATGGAAACAACATCAATTGGTGGTAACCATTATATTTTGAACTTCATATATGAATACACAAGGAAGACATGGGTCTATTTACTAAAACAGAAAATTGAAATGTTAGAGTGCTTCTGCCACTACGAAGCTCTTGTTGAGAAGAAAAGTGGACACTACATAAAATTGTTGAGGACTGATAAAGGTGGCGAATATATATCAAGTGACTTCCTACATTTTTGTAGGGAGCATGTAATTCACAAGAAATTTACAAGGTATACACCTCAGCAAAATGGTGTCGCAGAAAGGAAGAATACGACCGTTATGGAAACGACAATGAGTATGTTGAAGGAAAATAATTTTCCAAATGATTATTGGGCTGAAGCTATTGCTTGTGAGACATATATTTTTAATGGGTTTCCAACCAAAAGTGTTATGAATATAGTTCTTGAAGAGGCATGGAGTGGAATAAAGTAAGGTGTCACTCACATGAGAGTGTTTGGATGTGTCGCGTATGCACATGTCCCAGATGAGTTGAGGAAGAAGTTGGGCAATAAGGGGGAGAAATGTATATTTGTTGGATACAGTGATGAATCCAAGGCATAGAAGCTATACAATCCATCAACCAAGAAGGTAATAATCAGCAGAGATGTTTATTTCATAGAAAAGGAAGCATGGAATGGAAGTTTAGAGAAGACAGTTAATGTGAAGACATGTATGTCACATGAAGACAAAGAGGAATTAACCGCAACAAGTAATTCCTCAACGGTGACTCCTCCTCCACCTACACAAGCTCAACAAAGCAATCAACATATGACACCGCAAACAAATAATAGGACAACGTTGCACAACCAAGCAAGCACATTTTTAAGCACACCACATAGATCCGCAACACCAGCTACTTCAAGCATAACACCAAGTGACATGTCAAGTCCATGTTCTGCAACCATAAAAAGACAAAAATTCAGAAATTTAAATGAAATTTATGAGCAAGATGAAGTTGATAGTAATGCTGGTCCGAATTCTTTATTTTCATTATTTTTTCATGTAGATGACCCAATACATTTTGAGGATGCAGTCAAATTAGAGAAATGGGTTGCAACAATGGATGATTAAATAGGAGCAATAGAAAAGAAAGACACATGGGAGTTAGTGGATCTTCCATAAGGAAAAGAAGTCATTGGAGTGAAGTGGGTCTATAAGAACAAGAACAACATTGAAGGCAATATCGAAAGGCATAAAGTAAGCCTAGTTGTCGAAGGATACAAGCAGCAACATGAAAGAGATTATGCAGAGACATTTGCACCAGTCGCGAGGATGAAGACAATCAATGTGAAGACATGCATGTCACTTGAAGACAAAGAGGAATTGACCGCAACAAGTAATTCCTCAAGGATAACTCCTCCTCCACCTACACAAGCTCAACAAAGTAATCAACATATGACACCGCAAAAAAATAATAGGAAAGCACTGTGCAACCAAGCAAGCACTTCCTCAAGCACACCACACAAATCCACAATGCCATCTACTTCAAATGCAACACCAAGTGACATGTCAAGTCCATGTTCTGCAACCATAAGAAGACAAAAATTCAGAAATTTAAATGAAATTTATGAGCAAGATGAAGTTGATAGTAACATTGGTCTAAATTCTTTATTTTCATTATTTTTTCATGTAGATGACCCAATACATTTTGAGGATGCAGTCAAAGAAGAGAAATGGGTTGCGACAATGGATGAATAAATAGGAGCAATAGAAAAGAATGACACATGGGATTTAGTGGATCTTCCGCAATGAAAATAAGTCATTGGAGTGAAGTGGGTCTGTAAGACCAAGAGCAACATTGAAGGCAAGATCGAAAGGCATAAAGCAAGGCTAGTTGTCAAAGGATACAAGCAGCAGCATGGAAGAGATTATGCGGAGACATTTGCGCCAGTCACGAGGATGGAGACAGTGTGTATAGTGTTGTCAATTGTAGCTCAACATATATGGAAAGTGTATCAAATGGATGTAAAGTCAGCGTTCTTGAATGGAGTGTTGAAAGAGGAGGTATATGTTTCACAACCTCTTTGTTATGAGGTATGAGACCGAGAATACAAGGTGTATAGGTTGCAGAGAGATCTCTAGGGGCTTAAGCAAGCACTGCATGCATGGTATAGCAGGATAGATTCATACTTGATGGACAATGGGTTCGACAAATGTGATGGTGAACCTACTCTCTACATCAAAGAAAGCGATGGTAAGCTTCTTATTGTCATTTTGTATGTAGATGATTTGATTTTTATAGGGAGTGATGATTTTCTCATCATTGATTTCAAAGAAGTCATGAAAAGTGAGTTTGAAATGACTGACTTGGGGTTGTTATGATATCTTTTGGGCATAGAAGTGAAGAAAACATAAAATGGTATTTTTATCTCTCAATAAAAGTATGTTGTGAACATTTTAGAGATGTTTAATATGCAATACAGAGTTCCAACATCAACTCCAAATTTTATGGGGTTGAAATTGAGCAAGGAATATTGCAACAGCAATGTCGATCCAACATTATACAAAAATATGGTGGGAAGCCTAATGTATTTGACCGCAACTAGGCCTGATAATATGTATGCAGTGAGTTTAGCGTCGAGGTTCATGGAGATACCCAAGGAGACACATTGGCAAGCAACAAAAAGAATTTTAAAGTATGTCAATGGGAAAAAGGAGTATGGCATTTTGTACTGTGCAACAGATGATTTTAGGTTGGTTGGTTACACTAAAAATGAATGGGCAGGAAGTGTTGATGAAAGAAAGAGCACGTCAGGATATGTTTTTCATTTGGGTTTGACATCCATTTCATGGGCTTCCAAGAAGCAACCGATAGAATCATTGTCAACGAAAGAAGCTAAGTATGTCACCGCAATAGCAATGACATGTCAAGAAGTTTGGATGAGAAGAATGTTGAGGGATTTATGCCATGAAAAAGATGGAACAACAACTATTTTTTGTGAAAACAGTTCAAAAATTGCACTATCAAAGAATTGTGCCTTTCACAAGAGGATCGAGCACATTGATGTTAAATATCATTTCATAAGAGAATTGGTTAACAACAATGAGATTGTGTTGCGACATTGCAGGGAAGAAGAAAATTTTGCAGACATATTCACAAAGCCATTGGCACGAGAAATTCTTTTTTATCTTAGAAATGGTTTGGGAATGGTCAATGGCGGAAATTGTGATTAAGGGGAAGTGTTGGAGAATTAATCTCAACCACCGCGTTAAATACACTGACAAGCAGCGATACCTTAGTGAATTTTTTGCAAGTTGTGGATTTTTTTTCCAGGCAAGGACATCACATAAATGAAGTTCTTAGCAAAGTACATTTTACCCATTCCCCAACAGAGTAAATTAATCAAAATTCAAACAGAAATTTAATGCATGGTTAGTAAAAGTGTATGGGCAAACATTTATTCCGCAAGTGTTATTTACTTCATGTAATCTCTGCAAAGTTTTAAAAGTCATGTTTTCCCATCCTATGTATTAAATTTTGTCTGTCATGAATTAAATGTCTTAGATATATTTGTTTTGATCATACATGTATGTAGTAGTGGAATGAATTGTTGTGTATGTAAGTCTGGAAGGACAAGAAGGAGAAAATTTTGGTGGGCGCATGAAAACAACAGTTACAGGTTTTATTGTGTTAATTCCGCAACCGTGGTGAATGTAAATCTTAGAAAGAACTCTTGTTTTACTGGTGAAGGAGTTGCAATCTCCATATGTGAATGGATTTCATGTTTTGAAGTTATAATATAAATTTTGGTTAGTCGCGACATGGTTCTAGAAATTTCACGTATCATTATTACCTCAACCATTCTGTTTTACTCTGTTTCACTGTGAGTAAAATTGTTTGATTCTATTTGCTCCATTATAGTTGCGATTTTAATCTCTACCACTCTGCATTGAAGTGAAGACTCATATGATTTAGTTTCTAAAACTATATTGTCTTAATTAAGACATTTCCGCAACTCTATGTGAACTCTGTGTGTTAAGGTAGCATCCTCTCGAGTGTGTGTTTAAATTTTTAACAGTTTCATCTTCCTCGTAATAATAACAATACGTAGAGAGAAAAATAATACCAACCTTGTTATGCATTCATTCCATTTATAGCCATACCATATCAAAAATCACGTTCCCTTTTCTTGGTAAATACAACTTCATTACTTCCATTATCTCCATGAGTTTTTCATGAATGCATTCATATTCGTTGTATCAACATTCAAGTCTTCCATTATGAGAATGTTCACGCATGCATTACATCCAGAGAAATTTATTAAAAAAAGACAGATTAAATGATGAAATGTTCAAATATCCTTGATGACCATTGTTCCTTGTACTAGTTTCAGAGATGTATAATTGTAACAACCCATCAGTTACAAGGAAAAAAAAGAAACTTGACTAGATCAATAATCTTTGAAGGTAACTATTAATTCAACATTCAAAGAGGATTAACATAACCAATGCATTGCATTCAACAAAAATAAAACATCCAATGCGTTCACATAATGATACGTAGCCATTTTTTTTATTTTTCTCTCCATCGTCTCATTGTATGCATCATATTTTGTTTTCTCTTTTCTTTTCTTTTTTAAATTCAAAAAATAATCGTTTAGTTCTTGATTGGTGGAGGGAAAATTGGAATTAGAAGGTCAATCTCAGTTCATGAGTCCAGTTTGAAAAACACACCACGATAATTCATAGAAATAAGGTTTACTCTAGTTAATGAAGAAAATATATTTTTTGGGAGGATCTCCCACTAAATTAACACTCTTTCTACTTCATGCTCGTGAGGCTGGACTTGCCTCAATTTTATTTTTGGTATTTCTTTCTCCAAATTCTCTTGGTTTTCACTTGTTGATTTTTTTATGTATGATGGAAGAATTCACATCAAGATTAATTTTCTTCTGTATAGACTCCATGATGGCTGAGGGAAGATTGCAGTATTTAGCCATATGGCCTTAATTATCACAAAAAATACATCTAATTTGCCCACGAAATGGAAGAAATGGCTCAAAATCATTACACCTGTAATAGTAACCATAAAATGAAATTTTATACCTAGCCAAATATGAGCTTGTGTGATCTTCCCTTCTATTTGATTCCTTATTTTTGCATGATTCTACGGTTTGTAGAAATATGCCCAATATTTTGACAACTAAATAATTTAATTGATCTTCTACTCTTTTTATTTTCATTATTGGGACCATCTCCTTCTACTAGTTGTTTCAAATTTTATTTTGAACTTGTTTCTCCCTTGTGCAAGCTAGGATGTAGAGATTTTTGGTTGATCTTTAGTTGAGTGGATTTCTCTTTTAAATTACTTCTCAATGCAGCCACTTCTGCCTCCAATCTTCCGCATTGTAATTCTTTATCCTCATATTGTTTTCTCATTCCTTATTTAACTTTATTTGCTTCTTCCAATTGAGTTTTTAATTTGATGATTTATTCTTTGTAAATAAACTCCTTCTCATCAAGTATTTGAAGTATTTTTTTTGGTTTTTTATTTTTTGTTGTGAGCTTTCTAATCTTTGCTTCTAAGATAGTTATGTTGCATGGCTCTTCTTCTCCAGCTTCTTATTTTTCTGCAAAAATATTACCTCCATTCTCCCAAAAATATCAGAATGAATTGATTTGATATCATCTTCAAAACCATCAATATCTAGAATATCATCATCACTATAAGGAAATGTACAACCATATCTAAGATGGTCACTAAATTTACCTTTGTCATTCTTCACCAACAAGAAGAGAGGTTCTTCTAAATCTGAAATCTTCCTCATTTGTTTATCGCTATTTCTTTTCTGTGACTTCTTCCTCTTATTCTGGTCCATGGCCCACGATCTTATCTCAAGAGATCAAGATTCACAGAGAGAGCCTCACTTTGATACCAATTTTTGGAAATGAGCTCACTACTAAGAGGGGGGGTGAAGAAGTAGTGTTGCGATTTATTTAATTTTTAATTTTTTTACCAAAACACTAGATTCAGTAATCCATTAGCTACACTCATGAAACCAACATGAAATCAATGTATCAAAGCATGTAAAATCACCATATAAATACACCATAAAAATTAAACAAGGAAATAATTCACACAAGAGAACACAAATGGTTTCTAGTGTGAAACCCTCTACATGGAAAAAAAAACCATCCGCTACTGCTACTTCTCAAATATTCTATTATCTTGAAAAAATTTGTACATGGAGTAGATAACACCCACTAGCTGGAAGACTCTAATCCTACAACAATGTGTTGACATCCATTAACTAATAAGGACATACTCACATGACTTTGTAGATAAACATCTATTGGAAGCCTCCATAACAGATGAGCCTAACCCAACCTCCATTGGACTATCCAACTACCATTGGATTTATATTCTCCTCCTCTAATCGTTGTCTGCAAGTATATGCAAGCATGGAGTCTCTATGCCTCCAACTCTTCCAATGTGAACCATGTTTCAAAATATTTCAAATTGGGCTCTCAAACTAGCTCAACATGAGCAACCCAACAACTTATCTCTGATCTAATTTGAAAAAAAAATTGATAATCACACAATCCAACACAGCTAAAGGTAAGCAATATGCAAGACAAAATATTGTAGCACACTCTCACTCTCACACCATCAATAAACCCACAACCCAATGCTATCACACAATTATTTTCCAAAATATCGTTAATAATTATCCAAGCAAATACCATAGGAAAATATCATGGTTATCCCAATACCAAATAAAATTGTACCATGGTAATATCCAATTCAATACCACGGGTAAATACCACAATTATCCCAATGCCACAGACACTTGTACCATAGTAATCTTCAAGTAAATACCATGGGTAAATACCATGGTTATGCCAATACCACAAACCCTTGTACCATGGTAATATATAAGCCAATACCATAGGCAGAAACCATGATAATACCAATACCTGTAATGTCAATACCAAGTGTCAACCTAGACCACACAAAAACATATAGAAATCAACCTTGAACCAATACCAAGTGTCAAATACTAGGGTAATGCCAATTCCTATACTCATGACTGATCCCATAACTGTACCCTCAACACATGAAAAAATGGGTTGTAACCGCACCCATCAAATTGTATATGTGCAGTTAAGAGCCTACAACTGCACACATAAGACTTGCTCCATGTGGCTATGGCAAAGTATAGGGAGAAACAAAAAAACCTAACACAAAACCTTTGCCAACCTACTCCACAACTCTTCTAACATCTTCACAATTGATAAGGCACCATGCAAGTAACATGCCAAGCAACATAATCACAAAAAACATAATCATAACACCCACACATAAGCCAAACTACTCCAGAACCATCTGACACATTCATATACACTCAAACCACCTGCAACACAATCATCTTCAATACATACTGAGGTTGACATCAATTCCAACAATCAATCACTGCAACTAACAACAACATCATCAATGCCAGCATTTGTGACTTCCAAGATGAAGATGGCTAGAATGCTTGAAGAATGATGTTGAAATATATCTGCTGAAGACAAGCCCATGAATTTTCTACTATGTATCTCTTTGTCTAGTGAAAGAAGGATTTAGTTGAAGAATATTGGTTCTACCTAATATTGAAAGCATGGCTAAAGCTTGGTGAAATCCTTGCTGATATTTTGGATTAATGGACTATGAGTCCATGGAAATATCCATGATGGAAAATTCTAAGAATCTTTGTGACTTTGTTGTTGATTTGATGGGTCTCTCTTATTGGCTCAATGAAATATTTAATGCATGGTTTTGGAGAGTTTGATTGGGTTGAATGTACCGAAGATAGGAATATCACTTTTGGATGTTTTCCTAGCCTAGATGTCATGGATGATATTTTGTAGTCCTTTTTGTTTCATTTAGCATAGTTGAACCTAGGTATATAGTTGATTGTTCAGTCTGTTGTGAAACAATTTGGATTTGGAAGATGTTAGTTGGTTTATCAAGTTTTGGAATCAACCATGGCATTCATGAATGCTAATGAGCAGGTTGTTATGATAAATCATGTAATGTATGAGAATCCCTATTAGAGAGGGAGCATTGATTAAATATCATCATGAATATTCTTTGGTATGCAACTAAGAGATCAATGGATTCGTCAAGAATATTTTCACTCCTTTAGGTCAGTTGACTGGGAGGTCAGTGAGTTTGGTCGGGGAGCTTGGTTCTGAGGCATGAAGTGATCCCTTAGGTCATGATGACTGAGAAACTAATGGGTTTGGTTGGGGACACTAATTGTTTTATCTCTCCCTTGTGTAGTTGTTGAGAGACCAATGTATTGGTCAAGGAGATTGATCTTGAGTTCCCTTCCTTGGGTCAGTTGACTGAGAGGACAATGATTTTGGGCAGGAAGGATGATTTCTCTCCCTTTTTTCATGGACTGGGAGACTATATAGTCATGGATTAAGAAATGGATTCCTCCCTTGGGCCGTGGCTCTAGAGACCTTGTTTATGGTCGGGCACATGGACCTTGTGTAACCATTGCATATGGTTGTAAATTTTTGCCTCATGAACGATATTGATTGATGGGATGTGTTTGATGTTATGTATATTTCCTTATGATGAGACTTGTAATCTCTTCATTGGGCAGTTGTTGTGATACATATAGATTGTTTAGGTAGATTGATATAAAAAGAGAGAGAGACTTATACATTTGATATATCCCTTAGGTTATTGCTAAGAGACCTATGGATTGGTTGGGTAGATTGATCTTTGAGAGAGAATGAAAAGTACATCCCTTGATAAGACGGAGTTTTGGAAATATAGTATCCATGATCAATATTTCCATCAAGAAAAGAAAAGGAAATTAAATTTGAATTAAATATTCCACATTTGCACAAGTCGGCTTGGCCCCTTGGAGGTACCCTTTTTACCTCGTTTGGAATACTATAAATAGGATATCTCCCCTCCTTCTTTGGTACATCATTGATCTATTTTTCTATCTCTGTTCTAGGCTCTAACTAAGGAAGGAGAAGGAGGAAGCCAAATTTTAGAAGGAAGGAGGAGAGGCTTGGAATTTGCTCTTGTTTCTGGTCAGATGTTACCTTGATGTCTTTTTTCTAGATGTACTGATGAATTTTGAACTTTCTCTCTCATAAGGAAATATTTTTGGGTTTTCCCCTAGTGGGTTTTTCCCTAGCCCCAGGCCTAATTTTCTTGTGTGTCTTGTCTCATTGTATCATGGCCATTTTTACTACTCTTTCATGTTTATTGGTTGTAATTTTCTTCTGTATAATTTCTTAATTATATTGGATGTTATGTATGTAATTGACACTAACTAGCCATTGGAAGTAGTTATATGTTGAAAGAAATTGTTTCTAGTTTCTATGAACCCTAGGAAACTCAACATGGAAAATTTTGAGCTATTGATATTTAGGTCCCATTTTGCTAATTTTGGGTGTTGAAACTTCTAAATCTTATTTTGGTTATTAAATGACCTTTCTTGGGTCAAAATTGTGTCAATTTATACCTTAGGCTCTCAACATTGTTCTACATAATGAGAGCTTTCCAATAATGCAAACATTACGCAAAGTGATATATATATATATATATATATATATATATATATATATATATATATATATATATATATATGATGATGATGATGATGATGATGATGATGATGATGATGATGAAATTACAACTCTTACAAGTTGAGATATGTTGTTGGTCACCATGGTATCAAATACATGCCACAATAGCTTCTATTACTTATGCATGTGGAGCTCGTCATCTGTGAAAGTTTAAGAAGATTCTAAAGGGTCCAAAGCCTAACTTTAGTTGGGAATTAAGGTATAAAAAAACCCTATCTCTAACCTTAGATTTCTATTAGGACATGTTAGACACTATTCCAATACGAAATGAATGGGTTCCATTACTTTTTGTTTTTGTTTACTATTCCATAGTTGAGCAGAGCAACAAAATGAGAAATTGGACAAAAACAAGGGAAGTTGAAGCAACCATACACATTTGAGTGTCAACGGAAAATACATACTAAGTTCACATTTCTTTATATCCTCTTTTCATATTTAAGAAAAAAAGAGCAAGGGTTTCGTAAGGTACATCTTATGTTTATTGTGTGGATGGTGTAGTATTTTCTTCTTTTTTTAGTCTTTACTTAAATATTTTATGTGCTAAGATGATATTAAATCTTAATCTTAAGCAAAACAATATATAATTGAGATTTTGCATAAACTTGAAGATAAGAACTATATCGTAATTTATAGTTGATTTATCAAAGCTTCATTATGAAACTTCTAAGAATTTATTTTTAATTTAGTGATAACAAAAAAAAATCAGATTTTTCATACGAGAGCTAATGATCTCTTTAGAGTCCCTTAATTTTCTCTTACTCTCTATTTCTTCAGTGCACCACAATTCTCCTTTAAATTTAGAAACAATAATATTTTTAGTAATATCACATTTAAATGTAATATTATTTTTAATACTATCAATATTAAGAAAATAACTCTCTTTCACCCTACAATAAGATAGCTAAGATTCAATATCTTATGTCATCCTTTCTTAAGAGGCATTAATGCATTAGAAAAAACAATATTAAGAACCTCTTATCAATATTAATTATCATAGGATTATGTCATGCTTGGATATAAAGTACTTAATTATGAATCATACTTTTCATTCATAAAATTTCAAAAACTACATTATCTTCATAAAACTTGTAAAATTATGAATCATACTTTTCATTCATAAAATTTCAAAAACTATACTATCTTCATAAAACTTGCAAAATTATATTATTTTAATTTTAAAATTATTGCACGGAGAGGGATTGTACAACACAGTATGGGGATATGTGTAGACATTAGATGTTAGGTGTTAGATCTATAGACATTAGATGTTAGATGCGTAAGAGATAAATATGTAAACATTTTTTAAGTTCGAGCTCATAAATATACATATGTTATGTTATGTGAACATTTTTTCTTGGTGAAACATAAATAAGAATAATAATAAATTAATAACTAATAATTAAAACAAAATTGAGATAAAACAATAATTTTGGTTTTTCCCATGTTATTCTTCTTTAATGGTCAAATAACATTAAACAAACAAAAATAAAATTAAAATTGAGATAAAATAGTAAATTTATGGATGGAGATTTTTTGGCTCTACATTTCAAAACTCATGGTTTTTCCTATGATATTATTATATAATGGTCAAATTACATATAATAATAATAATAATAATAATAATAATAAAATTGAGACAAAATAGTAAATTTATGAATGGAGGGTTTTAGGCTCTAGGTTTTCAAAACCCATGGTTTTTCTCGTGATATTCTTCTCTAATGTAGCCTATTTAAAGGTAACATATTTAAAATTAACCTTGGCTAATGTGAGACATTCATTGCAATAAAAGCATTTAGTTAGATCAAAGTAAATCCTAATTTCCACCACAAATATCATAACCTTGAGCAATTTTCATATCCAATTTGGAAATGAAAACCACTCAATAAAGGCACTCTACAAGAAGACACTATAAGTCTGTAGATAAATGTCTTCCAAGTAAAACTTGGAAAAAAGAATTTTGCTCACTTTGTTAAATAGCCTTCAAAGATTAAATATTTCTTGATTGTTTTATGTTATTCATTTTATTTATATGTTTCAAATTTTACTCTCGAGTGTGAAGACCAATGCAAGCACAAAACAAAATAAAAACTGTGCATGTAGTCCTACATTTTGTTTATATTTTTTTGTGTGCATTAAAATTTATTGGAGTTGTTCAATTTAGACTGTGTCAATTTTAACATCTTCATAAAAATTTCACTAGAATATGTCTCTCAAATGTTCATGACAACTTAAGTTTATATATATTGATTTTCTTCTAGGAGATCGAATGATAACATTAAAAATAAAAATAACCCAAGTATTTAATTAATATCCAAAGATAAAGATATATATTCTTATTGGGTTTTAACAAAGGAACTTATTAGGTTTTACGGTCTAACAACAAAGCTTCAAGTAGATTTCCTTAACTACCTATATTATATATATCAAACCATCCTAGATACATCTTAACTCCATATCTATTAAGTGTCGTGATGGATCAAATCTCTCGAGGTGCAACCTTTCCTTAAGTTTTACACTAAAAATAAAAGGTTTTCACCACCGCTTGATAGATCCATAGTTAAAATGGATCTATGATGGTAAATAACTAGCCTAGATCCATATTAATTCTAGATCTACCAATTGTCGAGAGTGATCAAATCTCTTGAAATGCAAAGCTATTAAGAGATTTGACCTATCTCAGTGCTTGGTAGATCCAGAGTTAAGATGGATCTAAGCTCTCTCTCTCTATATATATGTGTGTGTGTGTGTGTGTGAAAGAACTTATTGAGTTGACATGTGTCCTTCATAAAACAAAAGTAAAATATTCTCCAAATAGAATATCAATGTCAACTATAATAAAAAAACAAAAATGAATATTTTATTAATGTTTAGTTACTTGTCCATATGACCTAATATAATTTCATATTATGTAATTAGAAGTAAAAGAAGAGTGAGAAAGATATTTAAACTTTATACTTTTCAAAAATAATTTAAAGTGGAATTTAAATCAACTATTTGAATGTCTCTATTAACTTCGATATCAAATTCATATATATATATATATGTGTGTGTGAAAATAAAATATTTAAATGTTGTATATAATAAAATTTTCAATGTGACTTATCAATAAAATAGTTTAATACTAATTAATATTGATGTATACTTAAAATACAAATTACTTAAAATATTTTAATGTCAAACATGTAACTTTTGAAGTGGTCTCAATATTTTCTAGTTTAATCATTTTTATGTATATGATTTTTTTGGTGAAATAAAAAATTTTGGACTTCCTAGTTTAAATTATATACTTTATATACCATTAAAAATACAATTTAAACAATAAAAAATTAAACATTATATTTTGCACTAAAAAATTGTAATATATACTTAAAAAATTATAATGGTATTCTCGCTGATTGTCCAAAGATCTTGTGATATTATTAATAATCCATATTCTCGCTAATTGTCCAAAGATATTGTAATATTAACCTGTGGGTGGCGTACACACATCAAATAAATATATATTTCATATGTTTTCTAGCAAATAAATGGTACACATGATGATGAAAAGTTTAGATCTTCTGAGATTTCTGAGATTTGTTGGGAATATGATGGACACAGCATCACACCATCGACGTATGAAGAATTGTATGCGACATGAAACTTTCCATCTTTGGTGCCTCTCACCTTTGCCTGCGAAATTTACTTTCTGGTCGAATCTCGCCACCTTTAACACTGACAAAGGACCCTTGCCCTAGATAAACAGTTCCCTATTTCCTGCCCATCCTGTCATGCCCCCGGAGTCCCACGCATCGTTTCGAAATTCGCACCGTTCCTCAAACTGGGAAAAAACCCTAATCTTTTAGTCCATATCGCCTTTCGGTATAAAACAAAACGCCTACATATCTAGGGTGGCAGTAATATTGAAGGGGACTCTCATAGTGGTACGAAGCAGACACGGACTGCTATTTGCATTAAACGTCAATGGCCAAATCTCCGAATACTGTTAGGCTGCCAAAGAGATCTCCCATCCAAGAAAGTCACATCTGTCCAACTTTGTTTGACACCGAGACAGCAAAGTACAATTGTGCAGCCAGGTGCTTGAGATCGTATAGCACGGTGCTGTTGTATGTGTTTTTTTTTTTTTTTTTTTAATAGTGACCAAGATTTTATGAGATTGTATGTTTTTTCTTGGCTACTTGGCTCATGTGGTATATGTTTACAGTTAGATAATATAATGTATTTGTTTAAATTTAATGGTGGAAATATATAGCAATACAAGTTCATGATAATGTATTTTGTGGAAGATTGATTCTGTGTTTTTTTATTTATTTTAGGTTGTGTTATTTGCGATTTGAATAAATAATTTTTTATCTAAATTAAGGCTTATGCCATGCATAAATTGAATATGACAGAATTTTTGGTGAAAATCACATTATAAGATATATGTCCACTTTTTTGGAACCATTTATTTTGGTTCATGATTAAGATAAGATGGATAATTAAATAAAGAAATTAATATAGAGATCTTTAATTTAAAATAAATAAATATATATATATATATATATATATATATATATATATATATATATATATATATATATATATATAAGGTTCACCGTCTCAAAGATTGTTCTAGGTCGAAAGGTCGAAAGGATCACTTCCCAAAGATTATACCAGACTGAAAGGATCACTTCCCAAAGGTTGTACAAGGCTTAAAGGTTGAAAGGATCACTTCTCATAGATTGTAATGGGTCAAAAGACTGAAAGGATCACTTCTAAGAGATTGTATTGGGCTCTAAGGTCAAAAGGATCACTTCTCAGAGACTGTACTAGGCCAAAAGGATCACTTCCTAGAGATTGTTCCAGGACAAAAGGTCGAAAGGATCACTTATCAAATATTGTACTGGGCCAAAAGGCTGAAAGGATCACTTCCAAGAGATTGTACAAGGTCGAAAGGAACACTTCATGTTAGCTCAACCATAGAGCCTAACCCCAAGAGTGTTGAGAGAATTGAATCCATGACCTCTCTATAGCATAGGTGCTTTAATGAAAAGAACTCAACCAACTGAACTATTTATTGGAGAGAAAGAAAAATTACATTTTATATATGCGCAAGTGCATTTCACGAAGCATTGCTAGTGATGGAAAAAACAATACGTTTGAACTGAAACCTTAGGGGCAAAAAATCCTAGGCTAGAAAAATTGTAAAAACTAAAAATAGGGCATGCAGGCCTACCACTGAAAACTACAAAGGGCACATCTAAAAAGCCCAAAAATAGGCCTCAAAACATTACAAAATGGGTTGGAAAACCCCAACATAAAAATACACGGTCAAAACCCCCAAAATGGCAACAAAATCCCATAGACGACCATACATAGAGGCGCCAAAACACATCCATGCAATAGTGCCTACCAAAAGCTAAGTTTCCTGCCACAGACCACCCATGTAACTCGAAACAAAATGCCTTGAGGTGGGGCATTAGAAAGGATGGGGCCAAAAATGCTAAAATGAACCCATGATAGCCACGAAGCAAACCAAAGAATGGTGGAACGAAACAAGAAGACACCCATGGCAGTGACGATGAAGGGCGAGATAGCTTCAAGCGGACAACAATGACAGGCACCAGTGGCACAAGGACCTTGGTAACAACCCCAATTAGACATGCAATAACCCACGCCAAAACCCAACAAAGGCCACCAAAATGAGCATCGGAGAGCAGCAGTGGCAACTTGACAGAAAGCCACGAGAACCTAGACATGAATGAAGGAAAGGCACGAACCAAGGGCCGAGGGGGCTAGGGTTCAACTGCCCTACTCCAACTCCCTAGATTCCCTCAATTTAATTAAGTTAATAACATTTGAAGTAAATTTTCAAATTTTTAAAATAAGATAATTGTCAACAATAAAGTTCAAAACCATTATATCATATAATTACTAATAATTCAATTTATTATTTATAAAATTTAAATTTAGAATGAAAAATAACAACATTCTTTTGTGAAGATGTCACCCGTACCAATACCTTTTGGGATTAGTGTTGGACTAAACAAACAAAGCAATATGAAAGCAAATCCCCTCACCAACTAGATTCTCTATATTTGAAATAGATTTACAAATAATCCCAATAAAACAATATAAATGCAAATCTCTACACCAACCCTAGTATCTGTCATTTTGATATTTGGAATAGATTTGCAAATAATCCAAATATTGTTATAGATTATTCAAAATAAATTCAATTAACAAAAATAAATAAAGGCACAAAAGAACCCTAATTTTTTTAACCCATATTGCCTTTGGGCATAAAACAAAACGCCCACAGATCTCGGGTGGCAGTAATATTGCAGGGGAAGCCTATAATGGTACGAAGCAGACACGGACTACTATTTACATTAAACTTCAATGGCCTACTCTGTCGGCCGAATCTCCGAATACTGTTAGGCTAGCCCGGTTGCCAAAGAGTTTCCCATTCAAGAAACTCACATCTGTCCAACTTTGTTTGACACCGAGAAAACAAAGTACAATTGTGCAGCCGGGTATATCACGGGTCTGCTGTATGTTTTTTCTTGATAGTGATCCGGAATATATCTTGGCGGAGGAGTCTTTCGTTCGATGAATCGATGAGTCTGTATTGCCGCAGTTTTTTTAAATAATTAATTAATTCAAATTTAAATGTCGCGTCCACATATCTCCACCGTCCAATTTTGGCTTCGAAGCGATGGCTGGGCTTGTGATCCTCCTCTCCTGTCACACAGATCACGACAGCCTGCGCTTTGTATTAAATATAAACTGAAAAAAATATAAATAATTTAAATGAATAACTCTTTTCATTTTAATTAGTTTTAATATCAAATAATATTTATAATAAATTTGAATATATTTTTTGTTAAGGAAATTGATAATTAAGTGAGTGTTATAAATTTTAAAATTTAAATTTTTATTAAATATAATAAAATTTAAAATATAAAATTATATAAAATATAAAATTCAAATTATCTTTTATGAAATATAAAAATAGGTAAATTGAATTTTTAATTAAAAAGTAATGAGGTTAATAAATTACTATAGGTAAATTGAAATTTTAATTAAAAAGTAATGAAGTTAATAAATTACTATTTTGTTTTTATTAGAATATTATTAAATTGAATTGTTTTATAAGTTTTATTGTTTCAATAAGTTAAGATGTTATTTTTTTCTTCCTAATTCACCATATTAATATTTTTTTTTCCCACATTTGAAGTGTGATTTATCTTAAGGAGATGAATAATATGTATTTATCACAAATTTTTTTAATGAAATTCAATAGGATGAGTTGACACATGTCATGTTAAGTGATGGATAGTTAATATTTATAAATAAAAAGAATAAGAAATTATTTTAATAATTAATTTTTCAAAAAAATTAAAATATTTTAAAAATTATAAATATGTAAATTTATTAATTATAAATAGATAAAAATGTAAATTATTAATATTTAAAAAGATAATAATCTTTTAATTAAATTTTATAAATTTATAATATTAAGAAGAATATATAATTCATTATAGTCTTTTTAGAAGAATCCACTTTCTTTTTAGTAATTCAAAGAATGAAGAATCTTCTCATTCAAGTTATAAAAGACTAATGACCATACATTTTGTTGGAGTATCTTTTATAACATGTAACTTATTATAAGATTAAGCATTTTGGTAATTCAAAAACATAAAAGAATAAAGAATTTTCTCATTTTATGTTATAAAAGATTAATAATAACTAGAAAATAATTTAGAAGAATTTTTTTGGAGTTTTTTTTATAGTATGTAAGTTCAAATGTAAGATGATTTTTATACATAAGACTTGGAAGGCCTTAGAAGATGCCCACTTTATTATGATAATCAAAAGTCAATGACACACTTGTTCATCGATTATGTTTTTTTTTAGGCAATGTGGAAATCGATCTTGTTTGACAAGGCCTGCGTGGAAATATGATCGTTTACATCGTTAGGAAATGCCTCGGAGAGTGGACAAAAACCCCAACCTTGGAGCATTTTTCCAATCTTCCAAGATTGGTCCTTTGACATATATTGTTACACCGGAATAGAATCATCTTTGACAATGATATCTCAAATATTTGACATGTGGTACATAAAACAAAAATAACAATGAAGGAACTCAACACACAAGGTTTAAAAAAGAAGATTGGATTCCAATTGGGCCCATGATAGATACTTCGAAGGCTTGGGCTTTATTTTATGGAGCCAAAAGTCGTGTCATGGATGTATGCAGAGCGGGAGAAACACTTCACCTGAATAATCATCATTATTTCCTTCTTAGCCTAGGGATGGGGCCCAAACATATAATAAAGCAGAATTAATTGGGTTTTGGCTCATCCTTGACTTTTCAATGTCCAAGGAGGAGAAGTGCTTACAATTTTTTGGTGATTCTCGAGTAGTTATTGATCAGTTCTTTGGGATCGATATATTACACAACCTGGCCTATATCCTTGGCAACAAAGAATTTTCCAACTACAAGAATTTCTTAAGGAACTAGAGGTATCACATATCCAGAGGGAACAAAATGTTGATGTGGACAGAAGATCGAAGGAAGCATTACTCCAACTTGTAGGACATTTAGTGATTTCATAATTTTTTGTTGATGTCCTTAAGGTGGATGCCAACAACATTTTATGAATTAAAGTTGTTGTATTCGTTGGGACCTTAATTGTTTGTCTGTTTAACTATTTTGTGTTCGTAGAATGCCTTAGCTTTCTTGATAGACATATCCAAGAGGTTGTAATTGAATAGTAATTTGTATACTTTGATTTCAATGAAATAACATGTTATTTTTCCATGGAAAAAATATTGATAATTTTTATATTAAAGATTTTGAAGTAGTTAAATATATATTATTAATTTAAAAAAATCAATAAAATTTAAAATAATGATCCTAGTAATGAAATAAAAAATATGTGATTTTTTCCATGGGAAAAATATTGATAATTATTATAATAAAGATTTAGATGTAGTTAAATATATATTATTAATTTCAAAAAATCAATAAAAATTAAAATAATGATCCTAACTATGATAAATAAGTTTGGAGGAAAAAAAGGAAAACATTTTTTAAATTGTATTTTAGGTTTATTCATTATAAATTTACTTAAATTTTAAATATAAGTATTGGTTGTTGCATACTTTTAATAAATTTACATTGAAATATTGATTTGAATGGGAATATTAGTTATGCTATGCTAAGATCTTATTCAGAATAAAAGGATTTGTGACTAAGGTTTGTCCTCCAAATGGCAAGTAGAAATAGGTGGTTTTATGTATTTTTGTAATTTATGTTCGTGAATTCTTTTATATGAAATCAAACATAAAATGGAAGCATGTAATCAATAGTCTTACACCAGTCACTGTTTAAGGAGTTCACCCATCTTGGGCTACATCTCCTTGGATAAACTCTAATGGCATGATCCCTTCTCATTATGCTCAATGATTTGTAAAGAAGAGTACAACAAATGTTGAACAAATGAATGATTAGTTTCTCCTACAAAGAAACCTATTGTTGCAAGAACATCATCCCATGAGCATGCTAACCTTCAGTTAAGCATGTAAACAATCAACAAAAATAGGCAACTACATCAAGATCCTAAACTACAACTTCAAAGAGCTACAATTGCACTACAAAACATCGTGTAGTACATGAATAATTCTCTCATTCAAAGACATAAAGAGGAAAGAAGAATGATAAGTTACAACTATGATGCAATTATTTTTTCAGAAAGAATATAGAGAAAAGACAACCCCTGCAAGGCCATCTTCATCATCAAAATTTTCCATAAGTTGTTTCAACACCATGGTTGATCATGTTGAACACCTAATCCTCTATGGGTAGGTGTGGAAGGCGAAGAGTCACAAAGGAGTCCAAGTGACCTTGGAAGAAGAATCCAAGAGTCACATTATTGTATTATAAATGTACATCTATGTGTAATAGAGATGCAACGAATGTCTATATTTCTATGTGTGTGTTTATCTTTCCTCATACACCCATGTGTGTGTTTAACATGGTATCAGAGCTGATACGTTCATAACCAGCTCAACCTTGTGTGAGCCATTTTTTTTTGTGGCCTATGTAAATCTATAAAAAAAAAAATCTGGTCATTTTTGCAACATTCAGAAATAAATTGTTGCAGCATTCAGAAATTTTCTGCAACATTCAGGAATCAATTTTTGCAGCATTCATAAATTATTATGTTGGGTTCATTTAGAAGTGTGCAGGTTTTCTCACTGCTCCCTGCTGCATTCAGTTTTTACTACAAATTCTGCAATTTTTTTGCACTTTATGCCTACTTTTTACCGTGCAACCTCTGAATTTTGGAAAAGGATTGAGTTGGAGAGCTGCTGGAAAAATATTGTCTGCTACTGTTTAAAGTGGGTCTCTGAAAAATTCTGAGTTTTACTGACAATTCTACAAATTTATGCAAATTTCTGTTAATGTGAAATTTTTGCAATTTCTACAAATTTCTGCAACTTCTGCAAATTCTGTTGTTTTTGCACATAATCTCACACCTACTCCTTCCTTCTCCTTCTAAAAAAAAAAAATTAATTGTTGTAACCCACGCTCCCCACTTGCAAACTCACCCTCTGCTAATGACCCTCCTCGGCCCTCACGGCCTTCCCTCACTCCTCAACACTCTCGGCCTTTCTCCCACACTTGCACCCTACTCACTCCCCAACTCTCACCCCCACTTCCGCCTCACCCAACCCCTCAACCGTCTCACTCACCTCTTGGCCCTACCCCCTCACCTGCAGCTTCCCCTTCCTCCATACCCCTACACTCTCCCCTTACCCCTTAACCTGTTCCCCCTCATGGCTTACACCCTCCCCTCCCCCAACCACACTCCCCAACCCCTTTCACGCTCCCCTCCCTCAGCCTTCGACCTTACCCTCACTCTCCGCTCAATACTCACACCCTCCGCTCACCCCATCACTCCCTCCCCAACTCGCTCCCCCTCATGTCCGCCCTCTCCTCTACCCACCCGCCCCCTCACATCTCCCCACTCGGCCCCTCCATGCCCCACCCAACCCCTCTCACGACGTTTCTTTGTTTTAATTTTTTATTCGGCCTTTTCATTTTTTATTTTTTATTTTTTATACAAAAATACCTTCCCTAGTTTCACCTTCCCCATAATCACCTCCCCCAGTTAATACCTCCCCCAATAGTTGCCTCCCCTATATTTCACCTCCCCCTGTTAAAACCTCTGTTTTTTTTCTCTAAAAAAAAAACAGCAGAGAGAGAGGAGATGGTAAATGGATAAATGGATTGTCCATATAGTAAAAAGTGAAGTTTTTGTTGTATATTCTCTATTATGAAAACATGACCAAGATGTATGGCATGACAATGTGAAGGCAAATGTTGAAAATTGGTCACCATTTTCAAAATAGCAGTGACATCATAAATTCTCTCATAGTTTTTCCCTCGTCTTTATTGTGAGGTAATACAGCAAGCTCAAGACCATCTAATCATCGATAGTGAAGCATCCAAGCTTGTGAATATATTTTTGTTGAATTAGAGTTGTTGGTGTAAATCAGTTCTTTGAAGAAGAGAGAAATCATCTGATAAAAAGGGTTATTGCACAATGGTTTTTGCTGCACATTTACAAAATTATTTGCAGAATTGTACTAACATTGAGAGTGGGTATTTCTTCTTAGTTCATATTTGCAATCAATGTTTGAAGTATAACTTTGAGTTGTTGAGAAATTGTTGAACACTTCTATGATGTGAGTCATTGTTGCTTGCTGATCAGACAACCAAGTTTACACCTTGAGGTCCTCCATAATTTGAGTAGCAGAGTTTGTTCTTTGGGAATTCCATAATTGGAAGATCATGAAACAAAAGGGTCTTTGAATTCATTTGTATTATTTTGAAAGTAAGTTGAATCACATTGTAAACGGGTGCATTATCGGTTGAAGCCGACACCCTTTATTTCTTGAGCCTGAGTTGTTGAGAAAAATGGCTAAAATCAATGATGCATTAGAGTTGTTGAATAACCTCATCCATTCCATTGTTCATGATATGGTAAAAATGAGCAAGAACACTCTTTTTAATATTCAAACTTGCTTGCAAGATGCACAAGAGAAGATTGAGTTTTTGCAGTTGGATTCTCAGCTTCAACAAGACTAATTGGATCGAGCTCCTTCATTATTCGCAAGCCTGGAGCATTCCCAGTTGACTTTTCCAACTCAAGTTTTCTACTGAGTGTATCTTCCAAGAGGATGTGCAGAAAGGGAGAGAGGGGGCATCCTTGCCTCAGTCCCCTCAAGGCTTGAAAGTAGCTGGTTGGCCTCCCATTTACCAGAGGGGCTATCCAAGGCCTGTTGGTGAAAGCTTTGATCAAATTGACAAACTCTTGCGAAAATCCAAAGGAAAGAAGGAATTTATAAAGAAAGGACAAGTTTACTCTATCGAAGCCATTGGCCATTTTGTCACTCCTAGAGACAACCTAGAGTTGTGATAAACCAGTGCCTAGGACATCTTAGCATAGCAAGGAGCGTATTATATAATGCATGAAGTTGTCAACTTCAACTCACCAGCTATCTCCTGTAAATAGGGAAATAAAATAGAATGAGACCAAGACCCTCAGAAACTGACATGGAGAAAGGGATACTGCAGAGGCGAGATGTAGAACTCTAATACAAAAGCACAGACAATTCAGAGGTAGTTTACTGCAAAGCGGGCCAGTTCAAGTAATATGTCACAGATATCAATTATCAGAAGGTGTATGTAATGAAAGAAATGTTGAGGAGATATTAGCTAACATTGAGTTGATACCCAGATATACAATACCATCATGCATGGGCTTACCAATCTAAGAATCCATACATGACAATAGCATTTTAAAAGCACCATCCCAAAGAAGCTAATATAGCAGAAATACAGTTTAGATGAATAATGGAACAGAATATCATGCATAAGCCATATTTAAAGCGCTTGACTGATTCGAGCATGGGCATCAACTAGGATGAATCCATACCAAAAATCAGTGAGCCACTCGCATTCCAAAACATGATACAGGAAACATGGATGAAATGAAATGATATATTAAAATGACACATAAGAGAAAGTTACAGACTGTGAAATACCAAAGACCAGAATCCTCTTTAACAGATGGAACTCCTCCTCACTGAGACCTTATGGGCTCTGAGCCTTCTTACAAGATTTTTACAAAATGTATACAAAAAGCCTTTCACTGCATAATTTTCTGATAAAATCTAGAACCCTAAACAATTCGTTCTTTTAGAGTTTTATAGGAGAAACCAAAAACCTAACAAAGAGGTAGGTGATAGATATTTAATTGTCTCCATTAAAACAAAATGGCGGAGAAGTGCACGCTCATACTGCTTAATGAATTTGTGGTGATGCACGTACTCTGTAGCCTATGTTCTGAAATAAATGCTCTGGGTGCAAATCTCTTCAGGAACACGGTAGAAAAATAGAAATCTTATGGGCGGTCTGTCCTTCCTGGAGAGAAAATCCTGCTAAAATAAACCTTGAAGGCATTGTTTTCTGTGCATTGTACCCTCTGCCTTCCCAATCCTGATTTAAGCTTTAAAATCTTCAACGTCAAATGCTGAATTCCTCAATCATCCATTGATCTTCCTCTGTTGCTCGATTAATGTTCTCATCTGTGAAATTGGCGCCTTGAATGTCCCTGCAGGGTTTGACAGATTTGAACCTTGCTTCTTTAATTGAAGTCTTGTCGATTTGGCTTCGAAGGACTTTCTTCATAATTCTGCTCTAAAAAATGGTCCTTTGACGTGTGCTCTATCACAGTAATTGAGACTGTGAATCATAATAGTTCTCTGCCGTTGTAAACCTGCAAAATCCACAAACTCGTTAAAGAAAACCAGGCCTGAAGATGATGGACGTAGTGGGATCGATGAAAATGGCTGTGCAGACATGGCGAAATGGTGAAACAACATAGGGTGGTGGAAAAATGCAGCGGAGAAATGGCGGACGAACTGACCAGAGCTAAAATGTAAAACATTAAAATATAACGTATGAATAGAATATATGAATGGCAGAGAGAAAAATGCGATAGACACGTGGGATGATAACGTGGAGGAGGACCGAGTCAATGGCAGGATATGCAGATGATCTGGACCGTTCGATCTCAAACGAGATCGACGGTTGATAACACATCGAAAGGTAATGAGACGGTGGGCCAGGGGCACTATTGACATGGACTAACCCTCGTGCAGCTTCAGAGTATGACAACTGTTCGATGAAGGTCTCCAGATCCGACAGCTGACAGCGATATCGCTGCGCATCTCTTTCTGAATAATAGCGCGCGATGAACGGTGGTTTTGGAACCGTACGCTGGGACGCGTGGCAGACAGTGTATGGAATCGTTGGCCCAAGGAGAATTACTGCCTACCGCCGAAAGGCGGTGCGATACATACCACCCGGTTTTGGAGTAGTGCGCTGCGGGGGCCACTAGAGCAGGTGAGCTTATAGTCGTTGATCTGCAGGATAATCGAACGGTGGACAAATTATCAGAGCTGTGAACGGAGTGGGGTCCGGGTGCGATGAAGCACTGCGAATGCCGTCCGATCTGTATAGATCGACGGTTATAGATGCGCCCAACATGTATCTGTGCTAAGCGCTTATAGGGCCAACGCCCGGTTCTGGATTTCGGTCACGCGGAGGAAAATGAGCAGAGGGGCTAGGCCGAAGGGGCTAAGGCCTGATATATTTTCAAAGGTGGGTTTCTCGGCCCTTTTATGCAATTTTGTGACCGGGGAGAGAGTAACGATAGGTGGAAAATGGACTTTTGGGCCAAACAGAGGGGTTTCGAGTGGTTTAAAGGGGGTTTCTTTACAAAATTTTGATAGGGGGCTGATATGATCAACAGGCCATATCCAGCTTGACCATCATGCCTTTCTCTTTTTCTTAGATTGTTGGAATGCATGGTTTCCTAAACTTGAATAAAGTTGTCCAATATATGTCTTCCTTTGACAAAACCTCCTTGCGAGGTGGAGATGAGGCTGCCAAGTAGCGCCTTAATTATGTTGGCGAGGATTTTTTCAATAATCTTGTATGAGGCATTGCATAGAGAGATGGGCCTGAACTTATCGAAGGTGTCGGAGTTTGATTCTTTCGAGATTAATGCTAGAAAGGTTGAGTTGGTGCTGCCCCCCATCTTTGTTTTTTGTAGGAATCCTTTGATCATTCTAACCAAGACTACTTTTATTATATCACAGCATATCCTATAAAAATGGATTGTGAACCCATCTGGCCCAGGTGCTTTATCAGGTTCCATGGACCAAATGACTTTGCTGATGTCTTCCTCAGTGATTTGCTTCAAGAGGGATGTATTTTCATCCTTTGTGACCCAAGATGAAATATTGTTGAGGAGTTCTCTGTTATCTTCTTCACTACCCTTAATCCCTTTGCTATATAGGTTTTGGAAGTGGGAGACAACAACAAATTTAATTTTTTCTATGCCTTTGTAGAGCTTTCCTTCAGAGGTTGTGATCTCCGAGATATGGTTGTGGGAAAGGCGAGCTCTGAATTGTCAGTGAAAATAGGAGGTATTCATGTCTCTAGATTCCAACCAAAGACTGCGAGACTTTAATATTTTGTGGGAAGGAGTGTTGAACAAAATTAAAACCAAAATCGAATCTTGCAGAGGGCAGTGGCTTACGCATGGAGGCAAGCTCACCTTGATCAAATCGGTGCTCTCCTCCCTCCCGATTTATCAAGCCTCCTTTATTTTGGCCCTGAAATAAATTTCTAGGCAAATCAATAAACTCCTGCATGATTTCTTGTGGCACGGTGGCAAAGGGAATCATCAAAAGCTGCACTTGGTAAAATGGGACACAGTCAAAAGACCCCTACACGATGGAGGACTTCAAATTAGGAACCTAGATCATGCAAAAACATCCCTTCGCTACAAGATACTGTGGAAAATTCACATTGATCTCGATCATCCAACAAGTTGCACGCTCAGGCATAAATACATCCAAGGAGCAGCGTTAAGGCAGCTACAGGATGCAAACAAAAAAAAAGCACGCAACTTTGGAGCCTTTGTAAAAAAGAAAATCAATTTTTTCTTCAACATTTGTATCGAATCCCAGGGAATGGGAAAAGAATGAAACTATGGAAAAACAAGATCATGGGCCATGCTCCCCTTGTAACCAACACAGGCCTCACCGAAATCCATGATCTTCTAAAGAAGAGAGGAATTAAAATATTATTTGATATTTCTGAATGGGACGAGATTGGTAATTGGACAGCCTAGAGACTCAACAACTTTCTAGAGCATTTATTACAGCAGGTAGATATGCTCAAAATAGAGCTCAGAGGTGCTTCCCCAGTGCACAAGTTTGCATAAGACACTTGGGGTTGGGGAACCTCTAGCACCTTCTCTTCCGCCAAGGGATAAGCACTTATGCAACCCCATCGAGATAGGTCTCTCCCTGCAAGCTTTTGGGCTTAGGTATGGGATCCAATGGCCCTTTCCAAAATAAACTTCTTCTTTTGGACATTAATGCATAAAAAAATTTGACAGGTGAAAATATAATAAAAAGAAGTATTGTTGGTCCGCACAAATGTGCTCTCTGTAAACAAGCCCTTGAAACCATTGACCGTCTATTTGTTGACTGCCCTTTCGCCAACAAAGTTTGGACTCTTACTCTTCATGGCCTCAATACTGCTGCCCCCTCCCAAACCTTAGTAGTGGACCTCTTCTCTTCATGGAAGGACTAATACCCCTTGAACTTCACCAATAAATCCCTTTGGTCTCGGGTCTGGATCACCATTCCCAGGTTTTTATGTTGGAAATTATGGCTAGCTAGGAATGACCATATTTTCAACAATATAGCATGGATCCCCTCCATTGTAGTTGCTAAAGCAAAAGGCCTCCTTTTTCAAACTTTGAGCAACCAAGCCCTCAAACCTAAAACTACGTTACTCCCTGAGGAAAAGAGATAGTTTGGGACCTTTGTCTTCTGACATAGGAATCAAAGCGTTGTTAAACCCCTACTCAATCCTGAGTGGAGGTTAAGAGACAAAGATGAAATATTTCAGAGCTAGTGGAGGAAGCAAGGAACAACAACGATCTTCTTTGATGGTGCCTCTAAAGGAAACCCCAGGATTGTGGGTGCTGGAAGCCTCATATATTCTTCGGATGGATCCTCAAGAGAATCCTTCAGCTGGGGATTAGGACAGTGAACAAAAAATCAAGAAGAAATCCTGAGCTTATTAAAAGCCTGCCAAATGGCTAAATAAAGAGGATTCAAAGAGCTGCAAGCATTTGGAGATTTTTAATTCTGATAAAAAAAATATACTCGAAAGATCAGTTTAATGACATTGTCCTAAACAAGAGTCTACAAAGGCTGAGATACATTCTTCACGAATTTACTTCCTTCAAATGCTTTCACATACTCAGAGATTCAAACAAAGAAGCTGATAATTACGCCAACAAAGGCTGCCTCCTCGTACAAGGAGATCTCAGTATAAACGATGGAACACCGGTAAAATTCTATATCCTGTGAAAAGCAATTCATCATGTAATAAGGACATGTTAGTAGTCTTGTACTGAAGGTTCTTCTAGCCCCGACCCAACTTGATTTGTCCTATTAATAAAAATCCATAACTGTTTTAGTTGTAATATATATATAATCAAATTAATAAATTATAAAACAAACACCAAGAATAATATATTTCACTTTCAAGCATTTGTCATTGTTAATAACTAATAAGTCAATTTAAAAAAACAAAAAACAAAAACAAAAACAAACTTATATAATTAAAGCTATATAAAACAAAACTTAATCAAATTAATAAATTATAAAGCAAACACCAAAAATAATATATTTCACTTTCAAATAACTTTTTTTAATTCCAAACAAAATAGAGTTGAACAAAGCTTTTTTTAGTTCCTATGTAATCAAATAGAAAAATTTTAAAAGCTATATAAAACAAAACTTAATCAAATTAATAAATTATAAAACAAACACCAAGAATAATATATTTCACTTTCAAATAATTTTTTTTAATTCCAAACAAAATAGAGTTGAACAAAGCCTTTTTTAGTTCCTATGTAATCAAATAGAAAAATTTTAAATTATGTTTTTTAACTTATTTGGAATATTTTCTATTGGAAATTCAACGATAATCAAATTATTTCCTTCAAAAAGAAACCATGAACTCATAGTCATATAAGGTACATATCTCTTATGACTATCGCAAATATATGAACAACACTTCATAGATTCATCTAGTGGAAGTGGTGGAGCATATGGTGATTGAGCATTAGCAAGTGAGGAATTATCTTTCTTATTGATTGGGTCAAATAATTCATTTAATGCATTTGAAATTCTAGAGATTACTTAATATTTTAATACCTAATAAAGATTATGTGAAGTGGTTTTGATAATTATTATCATCAAGACCAAACCTTGGTGAATTATAGGTGTTGAAGGCATGACATTTGTAGTGACGAATTAGTGTCCATATATAGTTTGGGTAGTTGCAAGTCCAATTACATTTGTAGTGAAGAATCGAATACACAATGTGGGTAGCTACAAGTCTTAGTGACAATGAAGCATTGTGATAGGATTAAACACTTTTAACATTGTTGTAGAAATGAAATAGGTGAGAATTTGGGGTTGTGTCAACTACTCCTTCAATGTAGGAGGGTGAGGCAAGTGCAATGCTAGCAATTGTAAAGGGTTGATAGTGTTCCCTGTAGTTATTTTTTTAATAATACCAAATAAAGATGATTTCAGTATCCCTCTCTCCATAACCCCCTCCAAGATGTCTCTTCAATTGAAATTAGCACAAACACTATTCTAGTTCTAGTGCAAGCACCATTAATATAGTATCATGTCATTAGTAGCAGGTGCATGCCAATCACTGCAGGATGAAGCTATAATTATAGGCATTACAATATACTTCTATCTTTTCATCACTTCAAATATAATAATAATAACCATTTAAATGTAAGGTCACAACAAAGTTAGACATCAAATTGGTGTATGAGACCTCCACAAGTGATTTGACAACTAAAATTTATGAAAGTGTACATACTTTACACATATTTAAAACTTGTCAGAATATACATACTCTACCCATATTTAGATGTAAACTACTGACTTGTTATGAGAAAACACATATTCTTAGTCATTAAACTCATTTCACATATTTAATAATATACATAATCTTTTATTAAAAAAATTAAAATTATTTCTTGACCTTCAAAAAATAATTAACACTTATTAACTAATTAAGTTACACTTCCTTTTGCCACTGAAAAAATTCAAATATCATTATAAAAAATAAAAGCATTATTTTTTTTCTTTAAAAAAAAATATTTTCTAGTAAAAAGGGGCAAAATAATTGACTCGACGTCCCTGTGAATAAATAGGAAAGAATAATAAAATGGAGTTTCATGTGAACATAAAATTGTTAAAATATTGATAATAAAATAAATAAATATAAACCATAGTCCTTGCGAATAAATAAGAAAGACTAATAAAATGGAATTTCATGTGAACATAAAATTGTTAAAATATTAATAATAAAATAAAAAAATATAAACCAAATGCAATTATTATATTAATTTTCAAATTTAAATTATTTAATTAAGTCTTTGCAACAATTTATTTCAAACCCTCACCAAAGCATTCCTCTTTTTTACAACTTTATTCTTTCATAAAGTAATGACTTACACAAGAAAGTTTCATTTTCATAATATTCTAAAACCTATTTACTTTTATTTCATAACTTTATTCTTTCACAAAGGCATTGGATACACAACAAAGTTTCATATTCATAATATTCTTAATAAAAGGGAAGAGCAAGGAAAAGGAAACATTGAGATGGAAGCATAGATTTGATATCACACTTCCTTTTACCAACATTATGCAGCCACCCACTGAGACTTTGATTTACCTTAATGTGACATTATGCAGCCACATATTCACAGTTTGACCTCAATGTGGTTTATCGTTTGAGAGAAGCTATTATTAAAAGGAACTTTTTGGAAACAACCTCTTCTGTTTAATAAGTCTAGCAACCAGTTTTTTGCCAACTATCTTCAAAACTATATTAATTATGTTTCTACTTCAGTAAATTGTGAAATTCAATGTGATCCTTCAATTTTTAAAATATTACTTATAATTAAATATATGTGATTTTATTGCCTTTCAAGATCTAGCTTTGGACTTTGGAATGAAAAAATTAAAAGCGTGTCAAGAACCAACCTTAGCCTTTCATAAATTCAAAAGCCTGTCCATTTCAGAACATTACCAGTTGTACCATTTCCACTTTATTTCAAAGAATTTATTATTTTATTTCATATCTTTATTCTTTCTCGAGGTATCCAATGCACAACAACGAAAACAACTGCATGCATTTTTCATTTTCATAACATTCTGAAAAATAAAGGAGAACATTCGTTATATTCAAAAGAAGAGGAGCTCAGCCTTGAAATTATAGTGTTTTTTTCCCATTGAATATGAAACTCAACAAATATTTAGTGAAAAGAATGAACTTATTGATAAAAATATACATGCATTCATAAATAAACTCAAAATTATTTCACTGTTTGGATTTGTCCTTTCGAACAACATTCCAAACACTGTTGGGACTATCATTCGGCAATGCAGTGCAATGCTTGCTTCTGCCAAAGTTTCTCCAAATCAAAACTCACAGTTTAGAAATAGAAATAACTTGCAATCGCCAGTACTAGTCCTGCACTCAAGTCAAAAAACCTGGATCAATTACTAAATAAAACAAGCATAACCGTAATATAAACTAAAAACAAGAAAATGCCCTTACTAACTGTTGACACCTAATCCTATGGGATGGGTGTGGATATGTAATTTTGTATAATAAATTATATTAGGAAATAAGGAAGGCCAAGAGTCATTGGGAGATGAATCCCAATAGCCTCACCTCCATGTATAAATTCATGTTCATGTCCATTCAATAACACATTCTGATTTGAGGAGTTACCTCCTAGTTTGACATGGTATCAGAGCCAGTCCCACTATTGGCATTTCTGCCTGTGGTGTAACTCCCTCTCCTTTGCTCAGTCAGTTTTTAATAATAGTTTTTTGCTGCTCCTACTTATTGCTACTGTTATTCTGCATTTTTTTTCTCTGCATAGCTCTGACATTTGCAGCTCCTGCAGCTCCTGAAGATTCTGCAATCCTGCAGTTCCTGCAACACTGCAAATTGCAGCCCTCTCTGCAGTCCTTCAAAGATCCCATTCCTAAATTTTGTAATGGCCTCTCGACCTCCCTCTTTCCCAATGCCTTTTCACTCAACTCAACTCCCCATTCCACTGCGCCCTCCCTTCTACTCGTTTCCCCACCCCTTCACTCCTACTACCTATCTCTCCGCCCCTTGGCCCTCTCCCTTCTAGCACTGTCGACTCATATTCATCTCACCACAAACATCCCCACTGCACTCCCTTCCTTATTCACTCGCTCCCTTCCTGCACATTTCGATTTTTTATAATTCGTTCATCTCAACATATACGTTGCTATGTCTGGCGGTATTTTTTATAGTTTATACAGTTCTGTTGGTGTCAAAGTGTCCCTTTCACCATATATTGCCCATATATAAGACATCACTCATAAAACGTTGTTATTTTTGTTTGTTATTTCCGCCCATTCTAGATACAGTACGCCCCAGTCCTGTCTGTCGATCACACGCTGTCATAGAACGCTGTCAGATCACACGCTGTTTTATATTTCCGCCCCTCCATAACGCCCTTCATAACAGCGTTCCCCCCGCCTCCCATATGTCATACATTTCATTATACGCTATATGTAATACATTGCTCCTCTCCCCTTGGCCTTTCAGCCCTCTCCGCCAACCATATACAGCTCCCACGCTGCTTTGAATACCACCATATTACCAATCGCTGCATACATAACGCCTCCCCTCATGCAGACAGCACACCCCCCTATGCGCCTGCGCTGTCACATTATCTATTATAGCTGTCTAATTTAATACCACCGCCTCTCCACCTGCGATTAACGCATATGTAATACAGTTCGTTTATATATATACGTGGTCACTGTTTAAATACACATTGTTCCAGCGTTTCATTCCGCCCCTCCGTTGACTGCTCAAACGCTATCACATATATACAACGTTGTTTGGTCGACTATCACATATATACCACGCTGCCACTGTTCATATTTCCGCCCCTCCTCCCATATGTAACACGTTCCGTCCCATAAGTTGCGCTGGAATATATAATACAGCTACCTCTTCACGCTATCATACGCCCTCCACTGCATATATAATACCATTCTCTGTTTGTAATACCTCTATTTCAATACCGCCACTCTTTTTATAACACTTCATACCGCACTTCATAATATTCAACACCGCTTCTCCCATTCATATACCATCCCACCATATTACCCCCCCCCCCCCCCCATTCATATATTCAATACCACCTCCATAAAACAATATCCATATAAAGTCCCTTTCTTCAAACAAATATATATATATATATATATATATATATTTTTGCTGCAGAATTCAGTTTTTGGCAAAGAGTTTTTGTCTTTTTAAATTAAGTATATTTTCCAGCAAAGATTTTTTTTGTTTTCTCTCCTTCAAGAGAAATTTCCAGCAATTTTTTTTTTTCCTCCTTCAAAAGAAGATGACAGTCCCTTCATCTTCTAAAGAGGTTGCATACTTGGCACAGAGAGAAAAGAGACATACTTCAGATTCATCCAGAGAAAGAGATGGCAGAAGAAGAAGAGGAAGAAGAAACTTTAGAGAAAAGGGGGGCAGACAATCTGTCACACATTGGGAGAAAATTGAGCAGCAAAGAAATCAAGACAAAGGTAAAACTAATGACAAAGACAAAGGTAAAGCACCTGAATCAGCTCATTCTGTTCTAGCACATTGTAACAATGGAGTAACTGAAAACCTATTTGATGTTTCATTTACTTCATGGAGAGATGATTGGTTGCTAGATTAAGGAGCAACATGTCACATGACATTTAGAAAAGATTTTTTTGAAGAATTCACTGACAAAGTTGATGGAGTAGTATATTTCGCAGATAAATCCAAACTCAAGCCATCAGGGCTTGGCACAGTCAAGCTTAAACTGCCTGGTCTTCCAGATCATATCCTACATGAGGTTCTATACCTCCCGGAGTTGAAGAGAAACTTGCTGTCCCTGGTCGAAATACGACGGCAAGGACACTCAATTCACTTGTTTGATGGCAAGGCAGAGGTCAGAAAAGCATCAGATCACTCACTTGTCATGGAGGGAATAGAAGAAGGGAGACTCTTGAAGCTGAAAGGTTCATCTGCTCATACTCAAAACTTTGCATTCAGTTCACATCATGATGAAGGTACATTCCCATCAAGTCTTTTATGGCATGCTAGATTTGGACACTTAAACTATGAAAGCCTTCGTTTGTTGAATAAAAATGGTGTTAATGGACTGCCTACAATTCCTAGAAAACCTAAGGAATGTGATGCTTGTATTCTAGGAAAGCATAGCAAACAACCATTTCATGATTCACACTCCAGAGCACATAGAAAACTTGAACTTGTTCATTCAGATTTATGTGGCCCTATGCCTATTACTTCTGCAAATGGAAACAAATACATGATGACATTTATTGATGACTACACCAGAATGTGTTGGATTTACTTACTGAAGAATAAGTCTGATGCTTTTCGAACTTTCAAGAATTTTCATGCATGGATTGAAAATGATGCACAAACACATATTGGCTCTCTACGTACTGATAATGGAAAAGAATACACTTCAAACGAATTTGAAAATTATCTTCGTCAACATGGAATAAAACATCAAACAACAGTGCCATATAATCCCCAACAGAATGGTGTAGCTGAAAGAATGAACAGAACTATCTTAAATATGGTTCGCTCCATGTTATTTTTCAAGAATGTGAAATTGATGTTTTGGGCTGATGCAGTTCTATGTGTTGTTTACATAAAGAATATGTGTCCTTCAAGTTCAATTAGAAACAAAACTCCTTTTGAAATGTGGCATGGCCACATTCCTTCGGTAAAGCATTTCAGGGTCTTTGGGTCCACCTGTTATGCCTTAATACCCAAGGGTCAAAGGAAAAAACTTGGTGCTAGAAGTCACGAATGTATCTTCTTGGGGTACTCCAATACCTCCAAAGGATATTGTCTCTATGATGAAGCAAATAAGAAATTTGTAATAGCAAGAGATGTCATATTTCTTGAATCTTCCAAGAGCGACAAGGTTGTTGAGAGGCAACTTGATTGCCTGGATAGATTCACACATGCAAAGTCTTTCCAAGAATTTGATAATGTGATTCCACATCTTGAAGGGGGGATTCCGATAGTGAATCAAACTGTGGAATCATGTCCTGAAGCACTCTCTCCCCCACATGAAGAAACAACCACGGATGACACATTGGATGATGTGATTGACATAATTGGGAGATTGAATCTTGAATCAATCCCAACTCAGTCAAATGACCAGCCTTGGCCATCTCAGAAAGGTCCCCCCAAATGGCTGACAAAGACACTGGAGAATGTTCATCCTGATGAGGTTGGAAAAACAGGAACAAGAAGTTCCTGTCAACAAATTGAAGGTGATGTAGATCATTCTGATTCTCCTGTTGATATGGATATTGCTTATAACTGTGAATTGAGTTTGTCTACATATCATGAACCAACTTCCTTCAAAGAATCCGCTTCTCATGATGAATGGAAAGAAGTGATGCAGAAGGAGTATGATGCCTTGATAAAGAATGGCACTTGGAAGCTGGTTGATCCGCCTTTGGGAACGAAACCAATTGGCTGTAAGTGGGTCTACAAGAACAAGTACAAAGCAGACGGCTCACTTGACAAGCACAAGGCCAGGCTTGTGGCAAAAGGATTCGCACAAAAAGAAGGAGTCGATTATGAAGAAACTTTTGCTCCCATAGCAAAATGGACCACCATCCGGACTCTCTTTGCCTTAGCAGCTCAGAATGGATGGAAAGTCCATCAGATGGATGTAAAAATAGCCTTCTTGAATGGAAATCTAAAGGAGAAAGTTTATATGTCCCAGCCAGAAGGATTTGTGATAAAGGGTCAAGAACACAAAGTTTGCAAACTTGTAAAATCCTTGTATGGCCTTAAGCAAGCACCATGAGCCTAGTATGAGAAATTGACCAAGCATCTTCTGAAACTTGATTTCAAACATTTTGATCTTGATGATGCAACTTTGTTTGTTAAGAAAGTTTGAAAAACAGTTGTATATCTTGTGGTATATGTAGATGATCTTTTGATAACAGGAAAAAATGAGAGCTATATTGCATCCATGAAGAAAGAGTTGAAGAAAGGTTTTGAAATGACTGATTTGGGTCATGTTCATTACTATTTGGGTATTGAATTAATTCAACATCCAAAATTCATATTTCTTTCTCAAAAGAAGTACATTGGAGATCTCTTGAACAAATTTGGCATGGATGACTGTAATCCCTTAACCACTCCAATGGAACAAAACTTGAAGCTCACATCTATTGAAGGGAAGGAATTTGAGGATGCAACTAAGTATAGACAACTTGTAGGAAGTCTTATCTACCTGACCACCACCAGACCTGACATTTCATTTGTTGTTGGAATCCTCTCAAGGTTCATGCAAAAACCTTGTGAAGGACATTGGTCTGCTGCGAAAAGAGTGTTAAGGTACTTGAAGGGGAATCAAGACTTTGGACTCAAATATACACAGGTAGGCGACTTCAGCTTGATCGGATACTCTGATTCAGACTTTGATGGAGACAAAGAAACAGGGGTGTCTACTACAGGTTACACCATGAGTCTTGGATTAGGATTCGTCTCATGGAGATCACGCAAACAGTCAGTTCTAGCAGATTCCACGACCGAGGCAGAATATGTGGCAGCAGCTGAAGAAACAAAGGAAATTGTGTGGCTCCAGAAAATCCTGGAATATTTGTAGATGAAACAAATGTACTCCACTCCACTCATGATCGACAACACTTCTGCAATAAAGTTGGCCAAGAACCCAAAGTTCCATGATCGAACAAAGCACATCAATACAAAGTACCATCTAATTCGACATCATGTTCAGGCCAAAACCATTCATCTACATCATTGTTCCACAAATGAGCAAACTGCTGACATCTTCACCAAAGCACTTGGAAGAGAAAATTTTGAAAAGTTCAGATCGATGCTTGGGCTCACCAACATCCCTTCGGATTAAAGGGGGGAATGTTGACACCTAATCCTATGGGATGGGTGTGGATATGTAATTTTGTATAATAAATTATATTAGGAAATAAGGAAGGCCAAGAGTCATTGGGATATGAATCCCAATCGCCTCACCTCCATGTATAAATACATGTTCATGTTCATTCAATAACACATTCTGATTTGAGGAGTTACCTCCTGGTTTGACACTAACCTGCAATCCAGAGCCCAAAAGATGCAGATCTATGACTCTGGGCTCCGTTCCAGTAGTCCTCTGCAAAACCATACACATTGTTGTCTTATTTAAGCATTTTATTTTATTTCCAGAGTTTCTTGAAGACTTCGAAATCTGGCATTTTCTTTTATTTCCAGAGTTTCTTGAAGGCTTTGAAATCTGACATTTTCTTTTATTTCCAAAGTTTCTTGACGAGTTGGAAATCTGAGAATGAAAGGGAAAGAAATAAAATACCTTGGTTGTAACAGTCTGTGGTGGTATTGACTCCATTCCTGCAAACATGGGTGAAATAATTATACAGCCCCTTGAAGCCACAGACGCCTTTGCTCTACTCGCAATTTACGCAAGTAGTGGGGAAATTGCTGTTGCCGACATTGAAGATGTACTTGAGTGCAATACCATAATTCCAGCGAGTGGGATATGTGGCATCGTTATTGAAGCTGTAAATGCTGGTATAGGACTGGAATTTGAGCTTAGCCAGGTTTATCTCATCGGTGGAGCCCAGATTGATGGGCGCATATACACAGCAGGAGGAAATTGGGGAATATGACTGTAAACCGAGGCCTACCACTCTAGGGCAGCTGTAGAGAGCACTGCAGGTTTGGGAGCTTCTGGTGTTGCACATATAGTTTGTGGGACTGTAAAGGCAGGAGGAAAGAGAGCAGTTGAGGAGGAAGAATATGTTTTTCTTGAACTTGAAAGGCGTGGTGGTGTCAAGGCCGAAGCTACCACTGCTGGTCATGCTAGCGCAGCTCAACATCCGTGGATCGGCTAAATAAATAGTGGTTTGGCTGTAATCGATGAAAGATATTGGATAATAGCCTGAGTGAGTATTGAACATCAACTTCTGGATCACGTAGCTTACTGAGTTCTGGAATCGTGGATCCCCACAGTCGGGGCCTATTCCGAATAGGTATTTCACCTGTAGGTTCCCGCAAGTGTCCCTGCAAGCCCATCCTGCGGCCAAGGGTATCAAAATCAGGCAGCATAGAGACAGTAAGAGGACCTGCAGGGATTCGAAAGCGAGATCCATCATTTCCTTTGCAATGGCTGGAAATGGAAATAAATATTGGTCGAGTGTTATTGCGACTAAAATGCGCGAAACTGAAAATGAAAATTCTCTCCCGCGGAATTCTTCCTTCAAATTTGTGGAGCATTGATGGAGGTAGGTGGCCGGAGTCGTGGGGGTGGCGGGAGGAGTGATGCCAGGGGAGGGGTGGTGGAGGAGATCCTCGGAGCCATCGTCGTTCACCGTTTGCTGCTGTCGGAAGCTAGAGAGGCGGGGTCCACCATCGGGCCAAAGAAGAGAGGGGTCGCCAAAGGGGCAGATTGGGATATGTCACATCAGCTCTCGATTCATCGAATGAAAGACTCCTCCGCCAAATTATTTTATTTATGACTGTAATTACACTGCTCTAATGTACTGAAACTGCACTGTAATCTGTGACTGTAATTACAATGCAGTTTCAGTACATTTCGAATCTATATAATACGACGAGCCAAAATTTTGAAACGAGGCCATTTTTTTACGCTATAGCCAAAAAAATTTATATTATGCTCCACATTACATAACATATCATGGAAGCAGGTGTGGTAATGTGAGTACAATGCATCCAGTCATATATCTCAGCAGTAAACGCAAAAATTAGATCAAACAGGTAAGTACCATGATTGAATATTTGAAACTGAAAATGAAATCCACGTTGAAATAGAAATACATGAATGTTTTTGTTTGTTATATGAAATATGTGCTTAAATTATCATAAATTCATTCAAATTTACTTACCAAGTCTTGATTTTATTAGCTTTTTATAACTAGCAATTACTTCGGATGTTGCAAAGAAAATGTAGTAAGGCATAAATTAATGTTGTTCAAAGCTAAATGAATGTCATTCAAAGCTAGAAGATAAATATAAATCACTTACATTGTGCCAAATTTACAAATTCTATAACCTTTACATCATAGATTGCCTATTGGCCCATTGGTTGTGCTTTCTTAAATTCTTTTGGGGATTTGGAATTGTTTGTGATGGAAGATGTTTATATTCAAAGTTTTTTCAGTTTCTCTACTTTAAATATGTTAAATATATACAAATTATGTTTGACAAATTGAATAAAAGTTTTTGGCTATTAATTTAACTAAAACAAAAGAATACAATTCATATGTTTTAATAAATTTAAGTGAAGCTGAAATTAATTTAAATAGACATAGCCAATGCTAATGTGTTTGTATAAAGAACATAAGATTTATACATAAATCCTAAATAAATACTTCATAATTAGCCCACAAAATTAAATGTAGAACAAAATACAAATAAAATTGATTAAAAACTATGAAATCTTATTTCCAAATTAAATAAAAGATACCAAAATGAAAGAATTAATCCATTTCTAATTATTAATTTTTTATATGGAACATACATTTAAGGGAAATTTTTTTCATATCAAAAATGATATTTGGGCTAAACTACTTGACCCTATTATGGAGGAGATGTATAATTCATTTAATTCTCAATATGGAGTTGAAAATTGACATTTAATAGAAAATGGAAAAAAAAAAATCATTGTGAACCAAAAAAAATTATTTCAAAACCTCTCACCCACACATAGAAAGAGAGGGAGGGGAAATTAAGATATTCCAAGGAAATAATTAACCCTAATCCAAAAGATTAAAGATGTCTCTCTATATTGGCTAATGCAAAGAAAAAAAACATTATTAAAATAAGAACAAATTCTCATGAGCTTTATAATTAAAATGAATATTAGTGAGATAAAAGAATCTATCACCTTTATTAAAAAAGATGAAGATGAAAAATACTTCATCTTATAATCTCCAATATATACCCATATTAAATCACATGTTCAAGAGATTTGTCACACTGTCAACATTCATAACATTTTAATTCAACAAAACTATGATAATCTTGAAATTATTCTCTTAATATTTTGAGAGCAAAAATAAAATTCGAAATAATTCCTAGTAATGTCTTATATTCTCCTCATCATCATCGTTATATATATATATATATATATATATATATATATATATATATATATATATATATATATATATATATATATATAATTTGTGAATTATATAACACATCTCTCTCATATATATATGAGAGAGATGTGTTATATAATCCACAAATTGCATATATATATATATATGCAATTACTTCCATTTTCACTATGTAATCCACAAATAGCATATTAAGAACTTGTGTTTATTCATCCTAAACTCCATATCCATTGTGTGCTTTTAAGGAAATGTTTGAATCTCCATGGATTTATCTTAGTTAGTTCATGGTGGTTAAAATATTTCAATGGTATGTTGTTAGTATGATTTACCTATAAATGTTTCAATGCTTAGCATTGATTTGATACATGATGTATTGAAAATCATAGATACATTTTAATTCTTAATCTATCACTTGCCAAGAAAGATCAAGTAGAAAGTAAAATAATTTTTATATTGAAAACGAATTAAGAAATGTTTAGACCTAAATAAATTTGATCCCTCTTAGTGCATAATAAATTTAAAGTTAACTTAAATCTAAGTTGATTTATCCTAAAGAATTATTAAACTCTAGAAATAAATTATGTTTAACCATATTTATTCTTAAAATAATAATCCTTAGAAAAAAAACTAAAGACTTTAGGTTGAACATAGTTAATAAAAATAATACTTTAAAAAAATGAAAACAATTGGTTGAGGATGGGCCTGGTCAAGGTTGTTGTGCCCTGTGCTAGGGGGAGGAGACATGATAAAAAATCCAGTCAACTTAAGGCTTGTGTGGCCCAGGTTGGGTGCCATCTCGGGATGTCGGCTTATGTGGGCCAAGCCGGGTGCCATCCCAGGATGTCGGCTTATGTGGGCCATGCCAAGTGTCATCCCAGGATGTCAGCTTATGTGGGCTAGGCCGGGTGCCATCCTGGGATGTCTTTGACAGATTAGAAGCCCCTGAGTCACAACTCCTCACAGACAACTTTCCAAACAAAAAAATAAGAATAACTATAAAAACATTGCTTTAAAAACAAAATAAAAGATATATCCACACCATTTTACTTTCTTTTTATGTCTTTTCAATGTAATACTTCACTATAATTTGTTAAAACACAATATTATATACATATATATATTATTTTTTAATTAAAAATATTAATACTAGTATATAAATATAAAATTATATATTACACAAGAACAATCCATTTTATATTAGTCCTCAATATTTTCATTTATTTAATAAAATAATGTTAAAGTTTAGCAAAACTTCATAAGAATTATAAATTGCTTTTATGAAAGAAACTTCGATAAATAACATATAATGAATATAGATATCATATAAAAAATATATAATTTTTTAATAAAAGATGTACAAACTTGTGTAAAGATTGAAAACCTATTTTGTTATTTACCAAACACACCCTATGTCATATTATTTCATCCTCCCAATAAATCTCATATATTTCAGAAATATAATATACAATACTACACATTGCATATTTTATCTTACAAATAACAACTCCCAACTTTTACTAACTTAGGCTTTGAATTCAACAATGCCACAAACAAACCAAAAACTTACAACGATTTTCAATAAAATGCGTAGTTGATATTCCCTTATAATTAATGTAATAACATATGGCTAATTTGTCATAACAAATTATATATGTGATTTAACTTTGACACATCTATTTTTAAAAATAGAATAGTTATAGTGTTGTATGTTAAACTTCATGCAAATATCGAAAAATATAACAAAGATGACCATCCAAAGGGTGAAAAAAGAGCCATCGTGCCACATTTCCTCTTACATGGATCACAGCAATGTAAATCCTGTACTATATCAACTGAAAGCCTGTGTGTGTAATTGGAACCACATTTATTTAATTATTAAGGATAGTTGCATCAATGTAGCCACACATTTATTCAATTATTAAGGATAATTGCATCAGTTTAGCTAGGGCCGTAGCAACAAAGGTTCTCGTCTTTGCAATGATAGAAGCCTGCTTCGTTGACTGGGCACTCCACGCAGCTTTGAACGGGCTTACAAAGAGGATCATAATCCTTCCTACTCCTCCAAAGTAGCACCGTATCCTGTAATGTCATCCGCCCAAAAGATAAAACTATATAAATAGTGAAATATGGATCGATGAAATAAACAAGGGAAACGAAATAGTGTTTAATATATAGTTCAATAGTTTTCGATATAGTACAAAATGAGTTAATAAAACGAGTTAATAGGTGAGTTAATAAAATCACCTACATCACAGGGGTGAAAGGTGTAGTTACACCATTAATTTTTCTCTGTATCTGAAGGCAGGTCTTATCATGAGAGTCTCGGCACATCAAACATTGGTCTTCTTTGCACTGATCTTTATTAAGGAATTGCATTGCAGCATTCCATGATAAGGCCACCTCATGTTCTCTCATAAATCAAGACAAAGTGTAGAAAATAATAGAATTTCAATTATTTTATGTAGCTTAAAGCCAGTTTAAGGAAAGGTTTGCACTAGTGGAAGCTGCATGGCTATGAAGAGAAGAATGGCCTCAAAAAAAGAGATCCTCTCATCAAAATCTCATAGATGGGTTCTCATTTGAGCTTGTTTTGTATGAATGAATTCTTTACTAGGGAAGCAAGTGCAATATGTTTATGGGTTATAATAAAGATTAAAAAAATAAACGGTTGAACAAATCAAGATTCAGTTGATAGTTAAAGAAATGTGATATAAAGGTGGAAAAACTTTCAATCGTCTAACATTTGATCTAATGGCACAGATACGGACACAGTCGCAGCTCGGGGAATTTTTTTCAAAGAAGAATGTCTTACGGTGTAAGAACGCCTTACGACGTAATTTTTCCATTACTCTTTGCTTAGTGTAATTAAACGACGAGTAATGAAATTTCAAATAAACTAGGATAAGTTTGTTAGAATTTATTAAATGGCGTTGTTTATTAATTCTCTATAAATCAGGTTTCTAAATGGGTCATTTTGCTATGTAGGGGCTATATGTTACTTGTTAGTAAAAAATTTCTATTTGAATGGTTTGGTTTTTTTAAATGTGTATTTGACATTGTTTGAGATTACAAGTTAGGAGAGTTTATAATATGTCTAAATAGTATACTATTTGAGTGTTTTTGTATATTAATTTTGGATTTTTTTTGGAAGATTGGATTTGTGTCGAGAGAATTAAACCTATTATTTCTCAATAACATAGATGGTTTAGCGATAAGAGTTCAACCAATCCACATAAAACCACCTATGTGTTGGCATTATGGTGTGTATGGTTCCAGCTAGCCGATGTTGGCATTGAATCATGATGGTAGCTAGCTCAAGTTGGCATTAATGTCAACCCTATGTAGTCGAGCTGATGTTTGGATGCCTTCATTGTAGTACGGTTGCATCTGGTTCGTGTTGACATTGAGGTGGTTGTGTTGCCATTGGTGTCAACCTTGATGATGTAGCTTGTTGGTAGCATAGCGTTCATGGAGGTTTGTCTTGTGTTGGCATGTGCATTGATGGACATGTTATGATATTTTGTTGATGTTGCTATAGACAAATGGATGATGTTGCTATAGGTAGAGGTTGTTTCTTAGTACATGTATTGATGATGGTTGATCAGGTGTCCATGATTGTTGAGTTGGTACACTAAATGATTTGGCAGTTAGGTCTTCATACTTTTGTTCATGGAGATGAATTCTTGCAACAATGATGGTTTTCCCTCATGATGTTGATGATGATGATGTTGCAGAGGTGTTACAGGTATATTTAGATGTGTGACAACTTGAATAGATGTTTGAGGAGATATAAGGACTTGTTGCCACTCATGCCAACCCTTGTTTATTGGTTTCTAGGTCAATGTGGCCGAGAGACTTGTTTTTCTTAGTTATAGAGGTGTCAAAAGCTACAATAGAGGTTTGGAAGCATGTATAGGAGCTGCAGAAGGTGACCAAACAACTGGAAGAGTTTTTTGGCTGAGGTTTGATGTTTTTACTTAGGTTTTTCCCCAACCATCGGCATGCAATTCTGTGGGAGTGGTTGAATGATGTGAACACCTTAAGTGCATAAGTAGTGGTGATAGTGGATTGATTTTGTCAAATTTGTGTATCCTTGATCCTAGCCCAAAGGTGAATTTCTCCCTTCATGTTTTATATACTTCATTTTGGAGCTCGGTGAGGTTAGATGAGTGAGTCTATGAGTGAGGTTGAAAATAAGTAGAAGAATGCTTTAGAACTAGTGTAGAGCACAAATTCTTCAGTGTATGAGCTCTAATGGTAGCAGTTTAAGTAGATATATTTGTTAAAGAAGTGTTTTTGATTTAGAATTTGAAATTGCAAAGAATTGTAGCAAAGTTGTTGGTAGAGATGGAGAGCTCAGTATAGCTCCATATTTGAGATTCTCACATTTGTTTTTTGTAGGAGTTGTTGATGCATTTGGAACATAACAATTGTGTTTTATGTTACTAATTGTATTATGCAGTAATTTTATTTGTTGCGGTGGGGGTTTGATATTATTTTTAATATATGTGATTCAATAGAGAATTTTAAATTGGTGAAATTGTTAATAAGACACACTACTGATTCACCCATCCACCCTCCCCTCTTAGTAGTGCTCAAATGTTTCCAACATCATGTCTAGTGAGCGAGTTATGTTTCATGTAGAAATTACTCCCAAGGAGCAAGCATAATCTTATTGGGACTAGGAAAGATAATAGCTACTCCTCCCTACTACCTAAGCTACACCGACTTGACATTATAATTTAATTAAGTTAATAATATTTAAAATTAATTTTCAAAATTTTAACGACTTAACATTATAATTTAATTAAGTTAATAATATTTAAAATTAATTTTTAAATTTTTAAGATAAGACAATTGTCAACAATATAATTTAAAACCATTATATTATATATTTAGTAATAATTCAATCTGTTATATATAAAATTTAAACTTAGAAAAAAAAATAACATTATTTTTTATTATTCAGACTAAATTTAATTAACAAAAATAGATAAATACATCTTACTATTTATTTATTTATTTAATTTTTTTCTTCTTCTTCTGAATAAGACTAGATTCTATTATATAATACAAAAAGTACAAAGGTATAGTCCAACTTCCTGACCAAGATTTCTAAGCTAGCTAATCTCGGTGGGAAAGAGAAAATTCAAAAAAACAAAAATGGGGTTGCCCCTTGGGGGGAAACCAACCCATAAACCACTCCACTTAACATAATAAGAGTTGTCCCTTAAAGGGAAACCAACATTAAACAAAAGAACCCAGTAGTTAATTTTTCTGTGCAAAATGTAAATAGACATAGAGAATAAAGTAAAGCTGGACAAAAATAGAAAAGGAGAAACCATGGCGCTAGACGTTCTGGTCCTTTGCATCCTAATTTTTTTGAGGAGGCTTCTCTTCCTCTATGTAGCAACCATATTTGGATGGGTCATCCTTTGGCTTAGACAAATGAGGGTCCAGCTCGGGCGTGGAGGTGGAACAAGCTCTCGTTTCTTCTGCTTTGCCCCCTTCGGCAGAGCTGGTCCTCCCTCCATTGTCTGATGATTCCTCCATAGGTTTGACGGGCAGAGCCACCATTTTCTGAGGCTTTTGGGGTTAAGAGTGAGAAAGAGTTGATTTTCGCATCCTTTTCGTGGACCCAAAGTTGGAATGGCATTGCTCGGCTTCAGGAATTCGAAGAGAGATATGGTCAGAAAGGAGTTGAGGGTCAAGAACTTCCAATGCATCCATTCCCAATGAGAAATCCATAGAGCACTCTTCCATGGTGGGGATGCGAGGGCGAGAAGGCAAACCTCAGCCTCCGCTCTGCGATAACGCATTCTATGGCTGCGAGGCATGGAGTCGGAAGAAATATGAGAATGCAAGTGAGTCAGATGAACAGAGTGTGGTGGAGGAGCAGAGAGGCAGTATGTGGCATGGAGCGAGTGAGCTAAGGGCGTCTGAAGGGTTGAGAGAGGGGCAGAGGTGCAGCAAGGATCAACAGAGCTGAGAGAAAACTTGATAGAGAGACGGAGAGAGAATTGTTGGGAGGAGACGATGCCATTTCCCATAGATGGCCAAGGTGCTCTGCAAGCAAGACAGACAAGAATGAATTCACACTAAGTGAAATTGAATACTAGTTATGGCGTCAGGTTGCATACCAGCATGGCATATTTAAGGCTCCCACGCCACAGTCATGTGTTGCCTCGTGGCGAGAACAGGTGCTTGGCATTAGAGAGCCCATGTGGCATGCCAACTACAAGTGAGGCACCGGCATCCGGGAAAAATACATCTTAATATTTTAATTATAATGAAAAATAAATTTTAAAATCGTATTTTAAAATATTAGATTAATAAATAAAATATGGATATAAAAAATTATAATCAAATAGTATGACTATCGCCTAATAAATATTATATTAAATGTGCATGTAAACTTTTTCAGCACTCATTTAAATGTCATTTTTGTAAATTATAATATGTTTTATTTTTATTTTTATTTCAAAAATATTTAAATTATTATTTTTAATTTTAATAATTTAATTTATTGTTTTGATCAATTTTATTTTATATTATTTATTTAGTATTTCTTAATAATAAATATAATAAATATATGTGATTAAGTTTGAAAATATTTTTATAATATTCACATTTTATAAATAGATGTAACTATTATTTTTAATTATATTATTATTATTTTACGTATCTTATATAAATTTAATATTAATAATAATTATAAATTATTAAATAAAGTTAATAATAATAATAATAATATATTATATTCATGAATAATTCGGTAATGTATTTTATTTTTATAAATTAAAATATTATTATTATTATTATTAAAAATTATTATTTTATAATTGAATTTATGTTAAATTTAATTATTATAAAAATTTATATATATATATATATATATATATATATATATATATATATATATATATATAATGTTATTATTATTTTATAATTGAATTTATGTTAAATTTAATATTATATATATATATATATATATTTAAGCATGGTTTTATTTCATTTATATAAGATTTTAAAAATATTATGTTTCAAAAGAACCATAAGAGGTTAAATGTATTGTATTAATGAAATATTTTTGTTAATTAAAATAAATAAAGTAAATGTCAATAAAATAAAATAAAATAAAAAATCATTTTTCAAGTAAATTAAAGAATATCATTATTAGCACTATAAATGGGTTTACAATAACTATTTTTTTCAATCATTACTTTTTTCATAAATACATTATTAATTGTTATTATACCACCATCGATTTTTCAATCAATTGTATATTTGTCAATCAATTGTTTTTGGTAATATATTGTTTTTAAAATTCTTGTTAGCAATGTACTTTTTGACACTAGGTCTTGTTGGTGACATTCCTATTGATAATTTCATTTTCAACAAATTTCTTCTCAATATTACTTGCTTCAACAAATTAGTGATTGACATATCCCATTAAAATATTAACTTATGTTTTTTTCTATTAATTGTACTTCTATGCATGAAAATTTTTATTGAAATTAGTTTTAATTGTACTTCTATGCATGAAACCTTTTGTTGAAATTAGTTTTGTGAGAAGTTTCTTATAACATATTATTTTTCCATATTTCTTTTATTAGCCATACATATATCTATAATCCTTTCACATTCTTTGTGATTGTATTTTCTATGAACTATGCATATGTCTATAATCATTTTTTCATACTATTTTTTTGGGGGCAAGAAAAAACATTTTCAAAAATGTATTCTTTATTGTTTTTTTTTTTTACTTTCTTGACAATTATTTTTAAATGTTCCAAATAACTCAAATCTAAAACTTAGGTTGATGTTACATGTTATGAGGCTTAATAAAAGTGTGTAAAATCTACTAATCATTACAACCACTCCACAAATTTTTGACACTGATTAAGTAGATCTAAAACTATTCATGGCAAGCCCTCTCAAGTATTCCATAATTTGTTAGGTATATCTCAATATCAATTCTACAACCTCTTTTCTAATAAGTAAAAAATGAGTCATTAAAAAATATATTTACAAAATCGATATAATTAACACTAAATTATAATCATAATTAATTATCAATAAACACCAAATAACCTTATAGCTACAACTACTTAATTAAAAATAAAAAACAATTGTGAAAATTACACTATTCAAACACTCAAAATATATATATATACTCTCAAAATTAAGTGCACATTAATGAAAATAAAAAAATAATAATATAAAATTATATAATTTCACTAATATGTGTTTTTTATCATGATCAATGAGTAATTCTCTTTCGACTAATTTAAAATAAATTAAAAATCAATCCTTGTTAAAGTCTTATAACAAAGTATACCTAACAACTTACAAGTTACAAATTTAACAACTTATAACAAAATATATCCAACAACTTACAAGCTACAAGTTACTTACAAATAGAATAGGAATAGGTTGGTTGTGAATATGATTGACAACCCCATTATGAAAGCTCGACAACATTAGATATTCCGATTCGAGTTGTTTAGAGGGTAAAGCTTCACCTTGTCACGCGTTTCTTCCCTTTTTGTTGGAATTTTTCTTTCACGTGGAATCCCACCACCTTTAAACCTAACAATAGGAGGAAGGACATTTAAGCCTTAGCATCCACTATCACCGCCATTTCACATCCAAACAAAAAAAAAAGGGTTGATGGCGTCCCCTATTTGATGGGCAATCATGTCGTGCTCCCCACTAAGTCCCACACGCCGCTTTACAATCCCCACCGCCTCCATCGTGCACTATCTTTCTCAAGCGAGGAAACCCTAATTTATAGCCCTTTGTGTGTTTTGGAATAAAACAAAATAACTTATACATATCTACGTGGTGGCAATAATTCTGCAGGGATTCTCATGCCATGCTGAGCCGACACACCGCCATTTGAATGAAACTTTAATGGCCTCCTCTGTCGGCCAAGGTTCCGAATACTGTTCGGCTCCGCCGACTGAAAGAGTATATCACAGGCAAGGAGCACGGATCGAACTCATCACCTGTCCCTCTTTGTTTTTATGAATGTTTTGTGATCAAGCGCCGAGAAAGCAATGCGAAGACTGTAGGGAGAAAGCAATGGAAGAGTGCAATTTCAATGAGGGTCACTCTTTTGGACTTTATACCTATCGTCTTGATACACCTGCAGCAAAAGAAGACGGAAATGTACAAGGATAAATAAACATCGCATAATTAGCCTTTTTAAATGTGGGACTGAATTAGGATAACCAATTTTTTCATAATCATTTAATCACAAATATAGATATTTATTTATTTGTCTCTTATAGTAATTATAGTAAATTTCTGAAGTTTATACATAGGTTTATGGTTTGTCTTTTTCTCCTTAAATCAGGTCGCTATTGTGGGAGTTTTCTCAAAACTCATTTTACGTTTTTTAATTACCAATTAAACTACCTTCTAAAAAACATACTTTTTAATGTTTGCTAAAAGTTGAGTTGTTTTGACATAAACAAAAATAATTCAATAAAAAAACCAATTTCTGTACATAATCCATTCCACTCAACTCTTCATCATTCACTCTTGGCCTTTTATTTTAAAGGTACATAATCCATTCCAGTCACCTCTTCATCATTCACTCTTCGCTTTTTATCTCATGAAAAATCAAACAGTTGCAACTCATTTTAAACCATAAATGTTTTACTTATATTATTTTTTCTTCAACATAAAGTACAAACTCTTTCTTACAAACGCTATTTAAAGAACATGTTTTAATAACCAAATATTTTTCTATAAATAATCTCTTTTCCATGAAATTTCAAAATTCTAATCCATATCAAACTTCTAATCTCTTCTTAAAAAATATACATATTCATATAATTTCCAATATTTTACCTTTTTCATGATATTTTTATTTTTTCTCTCCTTATCCTATTGGCATTTTCAACTCTAAATATACGTACTAAATCATAATTATAGTTAATATGATTGCATATGGATAAAAAATGTGCCTTAAAATATACAATGTTATAAGGAATTTATTTATAATACAATATGTAATAATACTTAAGATGATGAATGTGTTCTATTTTAAATAGATAAACTTATCAATTTGTATATATACTTGGTATAAAATTGAAAATTCAAAAATCATGTTTTATAAATTAGAATTAATTTGTAATCAAAATTTTATATATATATTTTTTATTACAAAATTAAACTTAATTTATAAAACATAGTTTTTGAATTTAAAAATATGGTTTTTAAATTTCCAATTTTATATGAAATATATACAAATAAGTTTATCTATTTAAAATAGAATACATTCATCATTATATATATATATATATATATATATATATATATATATATATATATATTATAGAGTAAGTGTTTTGGGCTCAAGTGAATTTTTTGTGATAATTTTTTAAAGTGAGTTTGTCTAAATTTTTAAAAGTGAATTTTTTTTTTTGAGGATTTTGATAGAAATTTTTTTACCTTCATTTTTAAAAGACTCTTTTTTGACGGAATTTTTAAAGTAAGTGTTTTGAATTAAAATAAGTCTTTTGTGCAAAAATTTTGAAGTGAGTTTCTTTGAAATTAAATCTTTTGTGATGAATTTTTAAAGTGAGTTTTTGTCTAAATTTTTAAAGTGAGTTTTTTTTTTTTTTTTTTTTTTTTTTTTTTTTTTTTTTTTGCGGGATTTTAAAGGAAATGTTTTGAGCTTCATTTTAAAAAAAAAAAAACATTTTTTAAAAATGAGAATTGTGGAGATTTCGAGTTTTGAGCTTCATTTTAAAAAAAACATTTTTTCGCGAACTTTTTAAAGTGACTTTTTTTTTAAATAAGTTTTTTTGGGCTGAAGGAAGTCTTTTGGGCTGAATTTTTAAAGTGAGTTTTTTTTAAATTAATTCTTTTGTTATGAATTTTTAAAGTGAGTTTTTGTCTAAATTTTTATAGTGATTTTTTTTGTAGGATTTTGAAGGAAATTTTTTGAGCTTCATACTAAATTATCATGGGAAACCAAAGAAATTGCAAAAGAAAATATGATCGAACAAGAATCCTTGAGGGAGGCTCGTAAAGAATACGGGATATAATATTACAAAGAAATGAGAGAAGAACACTCAAATATTGAAAGGGAAAATCAACCTCAACTAGAATTTGAAGTAGGTATGTAAATGTAAATATTATAAATGATATTTAAAATTTAACTAGCTTATTGTGAAACTTAATTTTTATTTGATGAAGTAATTTGAAAAATATTTTGTAATGTAAACAAAAAGAGATATTCCTCATAACATTGATGATGAGATAGAAAATGTTGAAATAAAAAGTGAAAAATATAATCAACCAATGATTGAAGATGTTGAAAGAAATCCAAGTGAAGAAATTGAATCACTAGGTATGCATATATATATGCCATGTGTATTATTGAAATTGTACATATTTATTAATTTCAATTTCATTCAAACTCTATTTTTTAATTTAATTATTCATTGAATTTTTAAACCCATTTTGTACATTTAATTCTCATATGTACAGATGAAATCAATATTGATGATGTGATGTTAGAAAATGTTGACACTGACACATATGGAGATAAAAAAGTTGACCATGTTATACGATATCGTGTTAAGCACATTATTGATATGTTCTTCAAAAATGAAAATGTGGCAGTTTAAGCCCGAATTTTGAGAAGTCTATTAACATCAAAGAAATTAAAAGAAGCTACGACTCTATTAAGTATTCAAAAATCAATGAAAGATAAAAAAAAAGGGGGAAAATGTGATAAAATATAAATAGTGCTCTAAAATCAATTGGAAGATCTAGAAATAAAAGGGATTTAGATGCATGTAGAGAAATACAAATGGTAGTGGTTTCATCAAGTACCAAATAAAATCATTTGGTAAAATCTATGGCAAAAGCATTAGGGACCTCATGAAAAACATTGCACAAACATTGGAAATTTCGATTGCAAATAGATGTAAATGATGAGCCTTCTTGTTGGAAATGTATTTGTAGGAAACCATACAAAGATAGACTTGGTGAAGATGTTAAAAAAATAATATATGAATATTGGTTGAAAAATTCATGTTTTCACCAAAAGCAAGGGATGTGATGCGACAAAGAATAGCACGAAATCAGTAAGAAGAACATGCAAAACATATCTTGGACACCACTCAAATAAATTTGTTCAATAAGCTCATAGAAGATAATCATGGAATTAATGTCTCAATTAGTGCTTTTGTGTAAGAAAAACCATGGTATGTTAAACATATCACTATATGTGACACTTTTTGTTGTCGTTATCATGTGGAATTTAAGTTATATTATGACACATTCCTTAATTTTGGTAAAACATTTTGGAAAAATTCACCTCCTCCTTCCACTATCCATGATTTCATATCCAAAATTCTATGTTCAAGAGAAATTCATGAATTATTTTACCAAAAGAAATGTGTTGGTGGTAAAAAATGTGATCATTATGGAAATTTGACTTTATGTCACCACAAATATCCTATTGATATAAATGATCAATCATTGTCCAACATAAAAATGAAATGGAAGAGATATGAATATATTCATACATCGATTGGTTCAAGTAGTACTACAAGTACTAAAAGGATTGATTTACAAGAAAAATAATTTTTTGTAATAGAGTTTTTGAAGAAGTTTGAGGCAAAATTTATAAATACACCAAGCATTCCTATAGAGCTCGATGATAGGGCTTGCAATTCAAAAAATCCCATGAAAATTTTCCACTAGGGGTCATTTTATCAATAGTTTATTTTGCAGAGAATTACACATTTGTTGCAAAAAATGAAATACAAAGTGAATACTATCATTCTGACCAAATCTTTATTCTTGTCCATATTCTATATAGACACGCTGAACAAAATGTTGATCATATAGAAAGAACCAATGAAAATCGACATGTTATTAAAGAATATCACTTTTATATCAGTGATGCTCGTACACATGATACACATTTTGTACAACATTGTTTTGATAATATTTATGACTCATTGAAAGGTCATGGAATAAACTGCAATGAAGATTGGATATGGTCAGATGGATGTGCAGGTCAATTAAAATCTTCACAATCATTCTTTTGTTTGTGTCGTCTTCATATGAAAACCCGCATTAAACATTGTTGGAATTTCTTTGAGACTTGTCATGGAAAATGAGAACATGATGGTGCAGGGGCATGTATAAAATGAGCCCTTCAAAGATATCAAATGGACCACTCTGCAAACCAAATTGTCTCAATTGAACAAGTTATTCAATGGCCCATCGTTTCACTAAGACATAAGACTAACCCATCAAGGGAAGTACAAAGGTACATGTACATATATACAAATTAACTTGCATATATACAGAACTTTAATATATGATCTAATTTTTATTATTTTTCTAATTTTAAACATTATTTATCACAATGACTATCATTGATCATATATAAATTGTATTTTAAATAACATATTTATATTCTTTTTTTGCATTTTCCATACAGGTTTTTTTGGCATATTGGAGTCCAAGATGTAAATAGATCGATTTCAAATGACGTTGAAGCAGTAAAATGGACTTGAAAAATGCATTAAATTAAAACAAAGGAGTATCAAAATGTGTTTGCATTTGATAAAAGAAAATTGTATTGTTTTTTTCCTGTTTACATAGAGGACACACAATCCAATGATGTTTGTGAAAACAATATGTATGTAAAATTTTTGCAACATACAAAACTAAATAAAAAGGGGGAAATGTCATTTGCAAACTTGAAGAGATGGAATCGGAGGAGACTATAGGATCATCTGAAGGTGATCGAGTTTCTGATCTTGTTAGAGAAAGTAGCATTTCAATTGCTTTCAAATGATAGAGATCTAGAGATAGATAATAAAATAAATTCCATGTTAATTTTAAACTTGAATTTTCATGTTAATTATGATCTAAATATATGTACTTGTTTTATTGCGCAGGAGATGTTTTTGTTGTAGTTGCACCTGCTAACAACCTAGAAAATGTCAAGTATTATTTGATGTGGTGCACTGAACGAAATATGAAATTATTGGAAGACTATGATGATAACGGGTTTATATATTAAAGAGGGTCTATTATAATGAAAGGTTATTTTTTCCAACAAAATCATCAAAGTGAGAGTATTTTTTACTTTCAATATTATCAATGTAAGGTACCACCTTACCAACTATCAGTACTATAGAGAAATATTGAACACTAAATTCAAAATGCGATATTATTATATTTTTTTGTTTCTGAATCCCAAGACAAATCTAAATCCAAACTCTCACTCAAACCCCAAAGACAAACTACCAAACGAAAACCATCACTTGATCCTCAAGCTCAAAATTCATATTTAAAAGAAAGAGTCTTTAATGGGATGGATGAATATCAAACTTCACGAGCCACATTCCAACAAGCTAATTGTTACTTCTATTGTGACTAATTTGATTTTATTTTAAATAGCATGCTTACAAATTATTTGCCTAAAAGGAGAATTCAGCTTCTATAGGAGTGGTATCCAATATTTTTAATTTCATATGTAAGATAACACTACAACAATTCACTTACCCAAATTTGACTTTATCATTATTAATTTTAACTCAATGGGATTACCACACATATTCATTGAGACACTTCATAAGCATCTTGATTATAAATCCTAATTTCACTCAAGCACTTTTTTTTACAGAAAATTCATAAATGTAAATAACTACATCCATTGACTCATTATGATAAACATTTTGCAAGAATACAATATACAACCATTGAGGCATTTTGTTAAACAGTTGGTGACCATCATCTCTTAAGACAATTTTGACAACCATTAAGAACATGAAATATGATTCTTAATCAACCTATTTGCCTCATAAAATTCATAAATTTAAACTTCAATATTGGCATATTAAAACAGAAACTATATCTTCTTAATCATTGACCAAAAACTCAAGAACAAACGCCCATAGTTGGCAGCAGTAATCTACAAAATCGCCCAGATTTATGATTGGGATTCTAAAAAGTATTGTTTTGGAATCAAATGGGGGGTTACAGGGTAAAAAGTCACGGATACCCCCTAATGTTGTGTTGAATCGAATTCAAAATGCCCAGGAATGAGATTCTTAAACAACAAAAATTTATATCCTTAATGTTTCATTTACGACTTTTGTCAAACACATAGAATGAAAACTTTCAACTACAGCTCTACATGAGGAAAAACCACCAAGAGTTATGCTACTAAGATATGATCATTGAATTCACACATTTCTAAACCACCACATGAGTTCTTGAAACATTTTACAACCCACAAGCTAATTCATTTGACATGATTTGACAAGCTTATTGCACCCATTGCTACAATTTGACAAACACATGGTAGCCCTAAATGCTACAACCATTAAGGCTTTCTGTCAAAATTTTGATAGTACTATTACAAAAACTTGAATAACAAAACATTGAATAATTGATAATAATATGAATCATAATCCATAAATGAAATTTACGTAAAAACTTACCTCAAGCATTTGATCTTCCAAACCATATTTTAGTTGCCATTATTTTTGCATTTTCTTTTAAGGGTTGATTCTGTAATTCCTCCAGGTATATTTTAGGTACATGTCCATTTTCTTACTTCTGGTGTAAGCTGCAAGTTAGCACTTATTCATCCATAAATAAATTGATAGCATTACTCATTCATGTATTTTGTCAAATACTTTGCAAAATATCTTGAAACCCTTTCTAAAACATGCATCTAATTACATGAAACAAAACCACAACTCGTGAAACACTTACCCAAGTCCTTTGGAATTTATTTATTGTAATTACCTTCAACAATATATGGCTTTCATTTCTCAAATGCTACAATACCAAGATTAGTACCATAAACTACACCAATAATAATTCCAATATTGAGATCTAAACATCCATACATATATACTGATCTTAGTCTTATTTTTTAACTAATCAATAATATTCTAAATATCATAAGCTTAAACCAAAATTAGATGCTTACAACAATTTAAATTTCTCATTTTTATTTTATGCTAAAGCTATACTATAATTTTAGAACAATGGAAATTATACCTAAAGAGATATTCATCTTCAATCGTTGAGAATATTATCCACCTTTGATTGCTTAACCAACTCATTTGAACCATCTGGTTTTCCACCCAACCATATCCAAGGAGAACTCCTACCCCTTGAGCCTCCAAGCTGTAAGAGCTCACAAACAATACCAAAATATAACAGTAGAGAGATATCCAAGGCAATTTGAGGAAGATAAGTTTCAATTCCTCCCAATACCACTCATGGTCAGCTCCGCCATGTATAGCAACTTAGTAATTTATTTTAGGAATTTCAAATTCATTTCAAAAGGAATTGGCTACTCTCCAAGTCTCTCCCTCTCATAATTTTTTTTCAAAACTCTCCAGCTCTTGGTATCACAATTCACCCCCCTCCCCTCTCCCTCCAAGTGAGAATACATGAGACACATATATAGGAGGAACAACAAATTATTGTCATAAAAGAGGAGTAATATGCATGCCTTGTATTCCTTTTATAGGAGTGTAACTCATGCCATTAAGAAAAGGTATGCATGTCTTAGTTAAGGAGTATAACATATGCATTAAAGAGAGTGTAAGAGGAATCTTTTATGACATGTATTTAATGAGTGTAAGAGGAATATTCCATTCTTTGATGAGTGCATAAAAGAGAGTGTAATGTATTATTAAAAGAGGCAGAGAGAGAGAGAATTACATAGAGCCATAAGAATCATCAAGGAGAGAGGTATGAAATGATTGAGGAGATATAATTCCCTTTTAATAATAATATCATAGTCTCAAAGAAGATAATAATAATAATAATAATATTAATATTAATAATATTGAGAATTAAGTCGATATTGAATTATTAGGATTGATTAAAGATGAGTTAAGTGATTTTCCTTCAAGTATATTTGATTACTCATTGATTGAAGGTGATTTACCATTTTTGGAAATTCATACTTGAGATACTATACATGACTTTCTATTTTTAGAAAGTCACTCCGAAATTGTCAGGAATGAGATTTTATTAAGGAAATTCATCCCTGAGCTACCCATGAGTGGTATTTTTCTTCCAAAGAATAGGGATTTCACACCCCTATTGCATGCATATCAGTGCCTTAGTAGATTGAGGACTTCACGCCCTGATCTACTCTAAAGATCCAAGATTCCACACCTTGATCTTTTTAAAAATTCAAGACTTTTTTCCCTAAACATTTCATTACAGATCCAAGACTCCATGTCTTTATCATTCATGGATTTAAGACTATGCGCCCTAATCCTTTTATTATATATCCAAGACTCCACGTCTTTATATTTCATGGATTTAGGACTCCGCACCCTAATTTCCATTTCCTCTCATCTATTCTTCTTTGAAACTTTGCACTTCACCTTAAGGTATTGATTGTGAGCTCATACCCATCTGATGGTTTGTTGGTAAGGTCTTCTTCCAAGACCTACACACATCACAATCTCATAGATAAAAGGAATTAAATGAATTTCATAATTAACTTATTCACATTTTACAAAATATTGTGCATGACTTCCAAAATCATTTTGGTTTTGGAGAAATGACTTCCGTTGTCATTTATAACTCAAGCATCCTTGTTGGAAATGACCAAGTCCCCTACCACATCATGCTTAGTACGAGATCACGCACATATAATCATACAAATCAGGTATCATCCATAAATCATAATTAACTATATGTCCAACATAACCATGATCATCCATGGATCTGTGTCTCAATCCTGGATCTACATCCCTTTTATACACCTATGTCCAAAATAGGATAGCAAAGGAGAAAACATCACTAATATTCTCTTAACAAAAATCAGTTCTTATACACACAACCATAGATATTATCCTAACCACACAACAACCAAGTGACCCAAACCAGGTCTATAGCATATAAGCATGTACATAAGTATGTCATGCATAATATTGTATCATTATATCAAAATCACCATCTCTAAGTGTCATCAAACTATCTCACCAAGAAGGGACACTACAATCAACCTAAATTTTGTCAATATAGTCACTTGGTGTGTGTAGCACGCATAAAGTTGATATAAGTTCAATCAAAGAAAAAATTGAAAGTTAAGAAATGGAAAATGTCAAAATTTGACCATGAACAGATCATTGAGTATGACATTCTATTAGAATTTTTTTAATTAAACTTACAAACAATTTCTTCTCCTTGGATTCATCTTTGAGAACTTATAGTTCAAGTACAAATTGTTAGTCTTTCTTTTTTAGCACTCTTAAGTTGTACATTCTTAATAATATATTGAGATACAAAGTTATATGTATATTTCTTGTTATGTACAAGTGTATTGAGGATTTTATTCTATTGATATTATGTTTTCATGCACACAACAATTAATTTATATAGATACATACATTCTCTGGTCTTAAACGATTTCATACA